>CM061122.1:8800885-9150439 GCA_030770115.1 Daphnia galeata
AGCTACGTACACGTAATTTGTTTGGCTACCTTTTTATTGGTTGCTACAACCGGTACATATTTATAAAAATATTATGTCAGAATTTTGAGTGTCATAATAAAATTATGCCTATGGCAGATTTATGGACACATTGTTTCCGGACACGGAAATTTCTACTTGAAAATTGCAATTTTATAAAAAAAGATGGGCTAGTTAAGTTTAAACCTTGATCGTTTAATTTGATTAGCCCATTGTTGATGACTGAAGTCACCTGACGTTGAGCGATTCAAAATTGAAAGATTTCCTCTAAAGCGGCTTTAACACTTTCCAAGTTGTATAGTTACTCTATTCGATTCATTCAAGAGACGGATGAATTGTTGCAACGTTTATTATTTACCTGACTTTATCCTACTAGTCCGGTTGATGATGATCTACCTTTAAGCAAGGTGCAACACGAAGTCGAGGAAGTAGGTAGCACTGTCTCTATTGTTCGTTGTTGATAAGCTGACTGAAAATGGGAGCCATTCGGGGTCTATTTATATACAGCACCAGCCCTGAAAAGAGAAGATTGGATGGAATGGGGTGTAGTACTACTACTACGATGCCTATAGTCTACAAACCGAAAGTCATTTTTTTTTCCTTTTCTGAGCGCGCTTCTAGTTTCAAAAAAAAATACTAGGATACTATAAAGAAGAGACGAAAGGAGGAGAAAAGAGGTATACGGTATCAGCCCACGTACTAAATAGCTCCACCTTCTTGCAGCAGCGCACGTAATCACTTTGACGTTACATCCCTCGATTTCCTTTTTTTTTTTTGCCCTCTCTCTTTCATTCGCAGACTCGGCCATACTCTCCACATCAATTGCATCGGTCCCAAGCAAAATGTTTTTTTTTCTTATTTCTGCAACTGTCTGCATTATGTAGTACCTTTCTCTTCGCGTGAAATCAAGAGTGTTGTGTATATCTTGAGCGCGAGTGTCTCCAATTTTCAATGCTCTATCGATCAATAATGGATTGGAGAACTTTTGACCGCGTTTTATCTTTTGCGGGAAACTATATTTAAAGTAGAACATAGAGAGAGAAATGCGTACATGCGTATATCCAGTGAAAATTTTGGTTATATTATACAGGAGTGTATAGTGTATAATAGATATGCACCATTTGCACTACTGTACTAGCTACGCTAGTTACGCGATGTGTCTGCGGTGACCGCGGCGCTCTAGTGTTTTGCGGTTATGCTCTCTCGCGACCAAGAGGCACATTTCGCTCCTAGGATTACGTAGTATTTCGTGAAAGTATTGCGAGACTAAGCAGGTTGTAGTAGACTCTAGTCTTAATTCCTACATTTACAAGCTGATAGTGTACAGTTCTTGACGATGAAATAATAAATAACGGGAGTTGGGAAAGGTCTGGGTTTCTGGGTTATTCGTTGCTGATGAACCCTTCCACCTTTCCCTTCTCTGTGGTTTATTATTTGAGGAAAGCCATCATCACGCAAGACGCGGACGTAACCATAGGCCCATCTTTCTGAGAGCTTAAGGCGTTCACTCAAAGAGCTCTCTACAAAGGGGAGCACACATTTTACGTAATAAGAAAGAAATGAAACACTGTCGAAATAGAAAAGGGTTAAGTTGCCTCAAGGAGCAGACTATAAAGGCCTAGTTTGAGGCCCCTACATCAATGTAGAGCAATATAATTATAACGGTACTTGTTGCTTTATAATAGGATAACTATGGGATAAAAGCTCAACTGGCAATTGCATGAAACAAAATTTGTCTTCTGTCAGGCAAATGGACGATTATCAAATAGAGAAACTGCAGTCTACCTGTCAACAGATAAAAAGAAACGCTTGGCACAAATGGAAAAATACTATAGTTGAAGAGTTATTTTTAAAAGAAACCGATGTCTGAAAGTGAATAACCGACTGCTGGGGCGTTGGTGGGTTCCGCACTCGAAAGGTGAAACTCTATGATCACGAATCTCCTGATTACAGCAAACACACGTCGTAATATTTTGCGCAACAAACATTTAAAAAAAAGAAGTTGAAAAACAATAGAGACATGGAATAAAATGCAAAAACCAAATTCTTTCAGATTCTCTTTTGAGGCCGCAAACGCTGAAACAAAACGGAGAAGAGGAATTTGTGTTGAAATACGCCTGTCACGTCCTTTAACTTTGATTCATCACCTACAATTATTTATGCTCTCCCCTCAACAGAATTGAAAACAAATAATTGTTGCCACACATAAAAGAAGTTTGCCGGAATTCTAGTTGCATTTTCTTCTACAAAAGAATTTGCCTCGCCCATCCGTTTCCTTTAGAAAAGACAAACGTTTTTTTTTTTCACCTACTGAGTCGAGTCGATAGAGAAATACAAGTGAAGCCAACATCCTTCTTTTACGAGGCAATTCAATATAAGATCTCTATACAACGCGATCAAAAGAAAATTAAAAACGTAAAAATTGTTGAATTAGAAACATAATAAAGGGTACATCGACCACCTGCTACTGTTGTACTACCGACTATAACTACTTAATACTTTCCCTCGTCCATTATCAAGTTAGATACCTACGCTATCGCATTGGTTTTTGCACAAAGTGATGACGCCAGATAGCAACTATCGTTGCAGCTTCTTGTGCTGCTATTCGTCCACGCTCTCACTTATTACTTTCCTCTTCCAAGGGAGAAATAAAAATTGTGCGTTGTATCGTTTACTGAATGTTACGATGTAAGTATTATAGCGAAAAGAGATGTGGTTTCCTAAATCATGTCTTTTATGGAATCAACCTCAACGGGTTCTACCACATTTAAGTCAATTACAGACGGATGGATGTATCGGCTTAAAACTTTTTCTGCAGTTGTAAAACATGGCCTGAAACATGGTCGGCACGGTCGGCAACAGTGGTGTAATTTAGACTTTTTATTTGGGTACAGGAAGTGTCCGAAAATCAAACGGCTGTACGCAAAAACCGCAAAAGAGATGAATAATAGGCTGCGCCTTGTTAAACAAGAAAAACACGTTCGTGCAAGTATAAAAATTTATGCCCAGTATAAAAATACTTGGCATAAAATTTGTTTTTCCAAATTCGCACCATGAATATCCCGAAACATTATATAAAGACATTGCGAAATTTATTCTAGCGCTTTTCTTTTTTGGTAATGAAACTTGGTATGCAAAATTTAATAGAGGTACGACGGGGACTGACAGCTTTACAAAATGCCTAGTGATTCAGCCCATGTATTACTATTTAAAAAAACTAAAGCTACAGCGTTAAAAAAACAGAGGGAATTTCCAAACAATCAGATTATTTGGGTTTCTACATGGCAATAACAAAAACCAAATATTAAACAAAACTACCAAAAGAGACCTTGTATAGGGATTCCCACAAAATATGTTGCCCCAAATACGTTTATTACGACACAGAGAATGAAATAGAACACGAGGTTCCTTTCACCCATCATCAAGTTACGATTGAGACTGACTGACTAGCGTCCGAGTTACAGCAACAATAAATAGAAACGCAGTACCAAGGTTGTGGATAGTCCACCATATCATAAATTTATCAATGTAGATATTTTCCGTTTGGTTATTTTCAGAGAATAAAGCAGGTGGGGGTGGGGGATATGCGGTAAAATCTAGCATGTATACAGACCGTGACTTGAGTTGTGCACGTTATAATAACGCGGCAATGACATTCGTGAAATCCTACATACCGGCTAAGACAGGATTCGCGGGAAACTCCTTTCACTTTTACGTTGATTCGTGTCGATTGATGAACCGTCACGATGATCTACAACTTGATAGCCGAAATCTAGAAAACCCAACATGTCCCCACATTTCGCGATTGGTCCGATCTTACAGTTTACAAGGTTTTGATCAACAATAATAGAAAGATTTAAAAATTAAGGTAAAAACGATACGGGACGAGGAACCACATTTCGCAGAAGAAACTCAGTCTTTCTCTTGTAGTGTGTAAACGCTACGTTGATTGTTCGTTCGTGTGTGATCAATTAACCTTTATAAGGAAGGGGAATTTCTTTTCGATGGAAAGCCGACACCACCGCATCCGCATTTCAGTCCTACGCTCGTAATACTTTCCTTTCTGCGCAGATATTCCTTAATGAGCATGGGCATAAACACGTCTCGAAAATTAATTTCTTATTATTACTTTCCTATAGTCGGATTTGACTTAAGTATAGCCTACTAGCGAAGAAATTTCAATTGAATTGAAGGCAACAGATGGCACGTCACGAAATGGGCCGTTAAAAAAATACCGAAACAGGTGTGGTACTGATGTTTTTCTTTTCTGTCTGCGTTTGGAACCAGAGGAATAACCAACGTTTCAAAAACGAGCTGACATTACATCAAGGATTTTCTCCCATCTTTAATTCATTCGAATAGGCTTGTCCTGAAAACGACTGGCAAATAGTCGGTCATCGAATGTACTCGAAGAAGTTTTCTAACATACTCTATGCCTCTACTGGGAAAGCTGCGCGGAACCACGAAATAGTTTTCTATTTTTAGCTACTCTAGTGTCCAGTGTGTGTAGGCCTAAATACACACTATAGAAATTACTATTTTAGTCTACCTTCAGTGAGTAGACTCGGTTAGGTGCATTCCGTCGAAATATGTAGAAGAATAAGATGCAGCCTCTTCCGGTTTTCGTCCAATGCTTTGTCGAGTTGTTAACACTCCATCGAGAAAGTAGTTGGATCGTGATGAATATTATGAACGACTCTCGTTGCCCCAACAGAAAGATCATACCTGGAACAAAAGAAGGAAACTGAGAAATTTTTTGAATCAATCAAAGATTTTTTCAAAATGTTTGCATCTCATGTGGTCAACTACAAAACCTTAATGGTTTGATTAACAAAAATTGTTTCAATTTAACCCAATTTTAACCAACCTGGGAATTGCCGAATTGTATTGACACTTATTTCAAATTCGAGATTCAACACCTTTCATACTACTTCAACCTGAAATTTTAATTCGATTCGTTTTAATGAGCTAATAGAAAGACTCGACATTAGTTAACATTTTCTAAAAGATTGAATTTGTGTCAAATTTTTGAATAAAAAATGTGAAACATAACGTTCGGTGATAGATGTTTTTTTTTAACTAATACCAAAAAAACCTCCACAGAAGTAGTTACAGTTTTTAAAATTCCGAATTTGTGAATTGCATGACAGCACGACAGCAGTAACTTTAAAAAATGAAAGTTGCAATCCTTCAACAGACAAGACTATCAAGATATTTCTAAGAGAGACTTGTAAATAGCAACATCAACACAGATTGTGTTTGAGAATGAGATCACGATGGGATGTTTGAGAAATGATGCAGATGCATGTGAATGAAACTGACTTTTCAGTCCATTCATTTCAGACAAGGCTTTTTCGAACACCTCAATATGATCAAGACAAAGCTAATGATATAAATCTTATAACCCTACAACTCATCTTCAGCAGTTTAGTGACAACCAACAAAATTTATACTGAATCTTATTTGAAGAAGCACAGTTACAGTTAAGCATCATAAAACTTCTCGGAAGTCGAATGTACTTTCCTCTCATCTCTCCAGTGAAATGCGAAAAAAATAATCTGTTATCTTAAAATCATAGCTGTCGGAGGCTCGTTGCACGTTTTGAGATTTTCCCGCGTACGACCATGCGGCCATTCTTCTTGCATGCAAGAAACTGGAGGACAAAAAAGTGTAAAATGCTGTAGAAGCAAACGAATTGCTAGGGTAAAAAATTCTAAAATTTATAACTGTCAAGTTTGAAAACATCAAGAATTCCAACGCTACCGAGTTTCAATTCCGTCCATGCGGTCCACCCTTATCACTTTCATCCCTTTCATGAAGAACTGAAGAAGATGACGGATTTAGTGATTTTTAAATTTTGAAGCAGACGAGGCCATCTTTCTTATCATCTAGATTGTAATAACTGTTTACATGCCCACTCGTTAGGTGGCCCCAGCAGTTTAAGATGCAGGATGCCAAGATGTCAATTTTCAAAAAGGTCGAATTTCTCAATCTTATGTTAAATTTTAAGCTATGAAATCAAGTTTGCTTTCACTTCTTTAATGTTAATTTGGATAAGTCATTATTTCAGAAAATCGAAACTAGTAGTCGAATAAATAGTTCAGTAGTCGAAATATTTTACATTTTTAATTTATGAAAATGTTTAATGATTATCACTATACTATCAACCACATCTATTATAAAAAAAGAACCAATTCAGTTATTTTTGTATTTTGGCAGTCAGATGAAGACGAACTCCGTCGCGGGGACGCAAAATTATCTCTGCCAATACAGCTATATTTTCCGGTTTGTCCAGTGCCTTGACGTGAAAACGACGTAACACGGAAGCGAGGATAATCTTTTCTTCCATCATGGCAAACTTTTGTCCTGCAAATGCAAGTGGTTAGTGAATTTATCTCTTGATGTTTTTTTTTTCAGTCAATTACCGATGCAGTTACGAGGTCCAGCGCTGAATGGGACATAGGCATAAGGATGGCGACTTTGAGAGTTTTCCGGGAAAAATCGTTCTGGTTTAAATATCTCGGGATCAGGGAAATACGTGGGATCACGGTGAACTATGAAAGGAACGACCATGACTGTAGATCCAGTGGGAATATCATAACCACCTAAATATTAAAACTTCAAGTGGAAAATCGATGGGTGAATCAAATTCTATTTTACACACAAATAGTAGTATCTTCCATTAATTCCCTCGCCATTAGAGGGACGCTCGGGTAAAGACGCAGAGCTTCCTTGATGCAACATTCAAGATATTTCAGCTCGCTCAAATCGGCCATGGTGACTTGGCGATCCGAATCACCAAAGACTCGAGTTAGTTCCTCACTCACTTGTTCCTAATCACACACAAAAAAAGAGATAGGACTATCGTTTTCTGGTTTAATTTCCTTTTTTGATTTACCTGCACTTTGGGGTGGTTGCCAATCAGAAAAAGGGACCAGCTGATGGCAGCTGCTGTGGTGTCGTGACCCTGATAAGTGACTCTGTAGGTTGATGGGTTTTAAATATAAAATTACCATTTTAAACCTATACTTCAAACATGAAGGTGTCGACTTCTTCTCGAATGTCCAGATCGCTGAGCACTTTCCCATCTTGCGAGGCTTCAATCAAGAGATCCAGAAACGCCAAACGTGGTTTTTCTGTACGTAAAAGAATTTATACATCGCAGGATCAATCAATCATAATTTATATTACTTGAAAAGTATTCGTCTCCCAGTAACGATTCTGACTGCTTTTGCTTATCTTTTTGACGCTGTTTTTGTTCTATTTTTCGTTCACGAATCATCTGTTACCAAAATTAATTCCCAGTGATTTGCAAAAAGTTTAATTGTGTCGTTATTTACATGATCAGTGAACCCGTGGAGGATCGACAGACATCTTCTCTGTTCAGCTTCCATCGGGAAAAGTCGAAACAGCCAATCCGGTTGAAGCCACGGCCTAGTTTGTCTCGTTTGAACAATGCGGGTCATTCTACAAGGGCATATGAGATATGAATCATTTCGTCTGTTATTTATAATTCATCTTTCATCAAAACTTGTACTTGTAAATAGCTGTGACGTATTCAGAGTCGGTATTGTTCTGGGCATTCACGTGGCGTCCCATGGCCGTTTCTGAATATTAAATTTAAAAATTGTAAAAAATTGAGTGTGCCAAAAAGAGAATCTCTTATACCGCAAATGACGTCTAGTGTGCATCGTGTTATGTAAGGGAAAATGTCAAAATCCTGGGCAATTTTCTCGTTGAGCTTTTCGACGAGTACGGCACTTTGTTCGTTAAAGACGTGCACAAAATCCTCGAGAATTTTGAAATGGAAAGTCGGTGTGAGTAACTTGCGTCTCTGGTGCCACTTCCTACCTGTGATTGGACGATAACACGCACCGAGTAAAACGATTAGATACCAAGGAAATTACCGTAAATAATATACTACAATTGATAAACGAATCACGCCACGTGCTGTAAAAACATTACCGGTGCTAGTCAAAAGTCCAGTGGCCAGCCAAGGGTGTAGAAAATTATACTCTCGACTCTTATCAATCATTTTACTACTGCCAAACACAACCTTACAAAGATAATTTGTTTAAAAAAAAAACATCCGGTAGTGTGAAAAACATATTAATAACCAATGATGCACAGACCTCGACCCCTTCAGCAGAACCAACTGCGAATAAAGCCAAAGGTCCAATCCACGCCCGTATGACCGAATTCTTGCTCCACGTTCGAAATAATTTCAATCCGTGAGGGAGATAATCTTTTTTAGAACAATTGTGAAAACATCCGAATAAATAAAAGAGAGCGCTAGCTATGTAAAAATACCTTCTGGCTCGAGAAAGAATTCGGTGATGCTTCCGAAAAGCGGAATCTGGGCAGGCGGACCGGGAATCTTATTGCAACGCTCAAAATACTATTACATAAACAGTGTTAATATAAATATAGTTATGAAATAAAAAGTTAATTTATTATTCAATGGCAATTCAATAATATACCTTGTAACGTCGATACAATGCCGTTCCAATTATGCAAAGAATTGCGCTTACGAACGCTGTGCCTATCGTCAAAGAATTCGGGAATAAAGGATAGAAATGATCGGGAATTATTTTCAAAATCATGTTATTGATTGTCGATTGATCGGGTTCGCTAGAGGAACGAGCATCCAACTGAATTCACTAACGGAAGGTATTAGTGGTTTTAGTCGGTTATCGTTCCTTTTAAAAGCTGAATCAACAACATTTTATCATCACAGATTATTGATGCTTTAAAAGAGCTAAATATAGCCTGCCGATTGATCGTTTTTACTTGGTCAAATTAAATATATCCCTAGAGCCATCTGGCGTTGAGGAAGGTAAGTCTACTGAAGTAAATATTCACTGCAGTTCCAACTGTTTTCATCAGATGGCGAATGAGCGGCTGCTGTTTTGAAAATTTTGAAAATTTCTCTTTTCTTTTAACTCTTTTCAGCTTTTACAACACGGCAGACACTTATTAATTTTTAATCCATTCATTTCGCCGTACAAGAATTGTGGGGGAGAGGGCAGGTAGCGACGGTAGACAATGTGACAGGCAACAATCAGTAAAGACTCAAAAAGTCTCGAAATTTATACCACAAAAGCCGTACAACAAAAGTTGATGAAATTATTAAGAAAAAGAAGAAAATTGATGCCTTGTCATATAATTTTCATCTCCCTCACTCTTGAAATGCTTAGGATTACAGTCGTCGAACAACCCGGACGAATTTTCACTGTCTTTTCAATACAAGTCTTCATCACAAAAGAAGAACATCATCTCATCGGTGACCGCAAGAAGGAGAGAAACGCCTTTCACGTTGTTTCAAAAATTGTCATTAGAGACACTTTGAGAGTGTCTATGCTGCGGTGTAATATAGAAAGAATTATAACACAAATTCGTCATCTACTGTGAAAGTCAGTCACCAACTATCTAATTCATTTCACTTAAAATCCCCTCAAAAAAATTAAGGATTCATGCAACGGATGATGACGCGCGGTCTCTGCCGAAAGAAAGTCTCCAAATATGTGTATATACGATATACTTTGCGGTTGGGCGCTCTTCTCATTTATTTGCTTCTCACGAACTTGTCGTCCGTCCTAACATTAATAGCCGCAGCACTTTTTCCCAAAAGAAAGAGATGTATGGATATGTAGTCGAATAGAGTTGGACGGTCTGTCTGTCTCTCCCGACGACAAAATATCATGCACACTTCTCTCTGAGTTTTTTTTTTTTTATTTGTTAGCCGGCGATATAACAGGATGGACTTTCTCTATATAGACAAGTGTCCCTGACAAATGATCAATGATGTTTCGATATTAGAGATTCATAGTATAATATAGCTGTAACATTATCTCTCGTCTCTCTCTCTCTCCATAACTAACGGCCGCTCGATTGGGAATTCCCAATCACGACGAACGTTCAAATGGGCGTCCATGTTCGGTTATTTCCAGAACTCCTATGCATACATAATCAAAATAAGCGGCAGACCGCGAAGAGAGTGACCAAGGCCCTGCGAAATCCTGACGACGATGCATATTGCTGCGCTAAGAAAAAATAAGAATCTAACGGCGGACGACGACGACGGCGAAAGTTTGACGAGATTCTAATCGACGACGCGACCGTGAGCCCCTTTGAATATTGCGTGACTCTCTCCCCTCACGCAGCAGAAGAAGATGAGCAGCGGCCTTTTTTTTTTTCTTTTTTATTTTCTATATATTCTTATTATATTATGTCCGTCTCAGCTGGACATGTTTATGAATACATTGTTGACCCCAGGCTGAGCTCTTGCCATTCAAAAACTCGTTGCGCAACTGCTGATGGCGTACACGGACAGCGGCGGCACACTAGACGTGATGGTTATCGAATGAAAATATGAACGACAACAGCAACAACAGCACAATACCGATGTGTTGTTGCGCCTAAAGGGATACAAATAGAAGGAGCGGTCTCGATAGAAATATCCACGTCTCCTTTAGTGAAAACATCGTACAGCAGCATCCTACATATACCGAGTCCTGCTAGAGAAAATGAGCACAGGTTGAATGAGTCGTGACAAGCGCGTCGAGTTAAGTCCGATCTCGGTGAATGTTAAAATCTACACACGACGGATTGATTTCAAGAGAGATTAGTAAAATGAATAAAGGAATAATTATTAAGAGGAGTAAATGAAGACTTTTTAAAAATTATGCAATTTAAAACCATTTATTGGAAATATTAAAAGATGAGTTACATGTAAGAGCAGAATAAACATAGATAAAATAGAATACATTTGGAATCGAACCTGCGAACTGAAGCATACGATGCTGTCGATTATAAACGTTGCGCAATTAACACGAATTAAATCGAATCGAATCGAATTTCTTCAAATGCAGACAGCCATTCAATAATAAGAGATCAATATTTTAGAGCTTATTATCTGCGTGACAACATTGTACCCCGTCATATAGAGAAATGTCTATTATTCTCTTTCGAGCCTTTTAAGAGACGAGAAAGTAACCGATACGTACCTACATATATAGTATAGAAACCCAATGCGTACTATGCCGTACTAATGCGCCGCGTATTCCTCGATGATTTATTCCAAAACGTTCACTTTCTATAAGAGAAGAGCCTTCGAAAATTCAAATTCGGTAATTTATTATTAGAAATTCGTTGTGATGGGCATACAAGCCCGGCTGACTAAACGGTTGACCGCGTCTTCGATATATATTCCGTCAAAAATCTTTTCACTAAACGCGGACTAAACGGCCATGCAGAATTGGGGGTAAAAAAAGGGAAAAGATTTTGTTAGATTTCCTCGTCTTTTTTTTTTTTTTTTTTTTTTTGCCCGTTGTTGTCATTTTCTACTCGGATGACTGTGAGAGAGTCGTGGGAATCGACAAGAAAACAAAATAACAATCATCAAAGAAAAGGGGGCCACAGGACAGGCGAAACGGAAAACTATTCGGGAAAATGGCTCACAAGAGCCTATATATGATACTATATGCAGTTTCTTATGTAATAGACAACAATTCACTTTCCAATAAACGCAGCGGCCGCTATGAGAATTCGTTTTCGTTCATTTGGACTCTAATTGTATACATCATGGAATGTGTTCTACTAGAGAGAAAGAGAGAGAAAAGTGGAGCAGGACCAGAGTTGACCAATTCATTTGGCCTTCGCCTATCATATGGAATGATAGGCACAGCACCTAGACGATTGTCTCACCTTGGATGATCTTTCGCACATTTGTCATCGTATCTGTCCATTCCGGCGAGAGTTGTCATGGTCCATGTGAATCTAAACATTCCAACAACAATAACAAGAAAAGGCACCACTCTAATAGATATACATATATATACACGCGCAATATTAATAATAAGCGAAAATATAATACAAGTAAAAAGGAACTATATACATAGCCCAGGAGCGTTGGAGAAAGAAATCCAGTCGTGTTAAATACAACCCAGATATGAGTTGGGAGATCCGTAAATAATGGCCTGCAGCTGATGGAGAGAAGAGAAGATTTTGATTTTCCATATGAAAATAATTTTTTTTTAAAAGAAGAAGTTTTACTACCTCAAACCAGACAGAAGAAGATACAGGTGATTATTGTTATGCCAGAGTCTATACTATATACATAATCGTTTTCATCACACGACTGACTTTTCAGCAGGTGAACATCTCCAGCTCGGCAATAGGACGAAAGGAGTTCCAGGGCTCTCTCTCTAGCTTTCAAACAACAATCGAGGCTTTAATTGTTTGTAACGACGCAGCTCTCAGCAGAGCCGGCAGCAGACGCAATCAGCAAAGTCCATCAATTATTCAACCTCCTACGTGTTTATGTGTGTATAGATGAGAGAACTATATACAGAGAAAGAGAGAGAGCTCATAAACAAAAATTTTTGCATTGGAAATTTTGATTGTACTACCAAACAAGAAAGAACCAATAAAGAAAGACTGGTTCTGCAGCAGCGTCTATTTTTTTATTTTTTTTAACTGCTACTTATTACAGAGTGTGCCAACATATGATCCTCCGTAGCTAATCAAGAGGAGAAAAAAAGCGAATGAGGAGAGAGAGTCTCTAACTCTTTCCAATATACACAGAACAATGTGTATTTATTATTACAGTCTACATATTATATATATTTTTTGATTGTATAACAACTCCAGCAATTTTGTTATTCCATTCCGGAGAAATTGGATAGCGCAATTGGAAAAGAAAAACGAGTTTCAATATCTTTGATTCGATTAAAAAATGGATATAACTGATGATGGCATTTTACGAAAAAGGAGAAGACGAAAAATACTGTAAGAGTAAATATTACACATAGGCTAGTTTCTTTGATGTTGATGCCCCTGGTTGGTGGCTATCACGTGAAAACGTCGAAATTCTATCGATAAATATCCCCCAAAAACTGTTTGTCTGTTTTCTTTACAACAATGCGGCGAAAAAGAAAACAAAAGAGACCACGTCGACGACGGGATTGAATATTTTTATGTTGGCAAACGGAATAGAGAAGAGCATTAACGATCATCTCCTTATTGAGAACTACATTCTTTTATTTCGACGCGGCAGCAGCAACAAATCTAACGCTTGAGTTCAATCATCAATAATAAAACAAGGAAATAATGATGATATGTTTTAAAAAAAATAAATAATGACGATTGATGCGCATGGATGTGTTTTTTTCTTCCAAGACAAAGTTCTATAGTGTATAGATATAATTTTACTTTTAAGGCCGAACATCTGTTCGATTCGCCGCTATATTAGTGACCTACTTTTTGTATATTTCTCATTCTCCGCATAATAGCACAAAACATTAAACATAAGCCACTTGTTTCTTTTTACTGTTGTCTCTGACGCAAGTGTCTCTTTGGGTTGCCAGGACGATGGTGGTTCATTATGAATAGTAAGTGATGGTCTTTCTGTCACTCCAAGTTTCCCTAAATTTGTGGAATGAAACAAAATGAGAGAAATATTATTGATGGAGGATTACTTCCTGTCTGAATTACATCAATTCCAAATACTTTTGGGACAATGGCGAGTTGCGGTTATATCAACAATTTCTTATTAATGTCCCCAAAAAAAGTTGAATGATTAGTTACACCGTCTGTCATCTGCTGTTAACTGGATTTTTGAAATGATCAAACTTTCCACACCAGTCGAAAGAAAACAATTGAAATTGTTTTTCTCTTTTTTTTTTAAATTTGGTCGAATGATTTATATTTTGACTTGAAAATCAACTTTTTCTTTCGGGAAATTTTTTTTTTTCTTTTTCTCAACAAAAATTGTAATCCAACAATTGTTCAATTGAAATATCTCAACGTGCTGTGTGCAAAGTGGAGAAGGTGAGATTAGCATCTTGTTGATTTTGAGATTTTCTCTTTTTTATTTTCACTTGGAAATTTCAAAAGTATTAGAAAATGCCACACGACTATTATGTGGGCGCCGTATATGCGTAGAGCGTAGGCGCAATTTTGAGGTTATAATACCAATCGCGGGATGAGAGCCATCATCCAGTTTCTTGTCCAGCACACATAACAGATGGATAGTTGAACAATTCACAATAGATGGATCGATTGATTGTTAAGCCTCAAGTCTCGACTGCAATGGGCATTATTCCGTTTCCCATCACTTTTAGACGGCCTGTATACACATTGTACAAAATTCAGATTTATATTCAATAATATTTCAAAATCCCTTTTCTCTATAAAATATGACTTTATTCTCCACCAACCAAACTTTCTCTCTATACGGACACACCAAGAAATTCTAATCCCGTATAGAAACTCGATAGAAAAAAGTCGCCGGACAAAAATGAAAGAAATGGCCAAAAAAAAAACCGGAATCGCTAGCTAATATGACTAGTGGCTACTACTACAACAATCAACTATTCCACATATATAGTGGCGGCAATTGGATGTTGTATTATAGACTGATGGGGGTCAACAAGACAATCCATCAAAGCGTGAAAACCTCTAAATTTGATTGCATCGACGTCCAATATAATTCCATTAATTCCTATACTAGCTCCTTTGGCGGAATGATTTGTGGGTCAACCGATAGCCACATGTTCATCATCACTATTCATCAATTGACATGTGTTTTCATTATATATAAGAGAGCCAATAAGAGGCTCGTCTTCTGCCGATCCTTAAATTCTCTCCTGCGTGACTGAATTCTGTAAAGTTTCTTCGTTAATAACCCGGCTTTTTTTCCCCCAAAAAATATGACAGCGATTGTGATTTTGTGTCGTCGTTAGCAAACTTTCACGTGCGTCATTGTCATTATAAATACTTCATCGTCGTACGTCGTCTATGTATACATTATTACAGGCTTTCTTTAATCATCTTCTTAACGAGTTATCTTCATCATCATTTTGTCTTGTTGGGCGGCTGCATGGAAATAAGGAATAACGCGCGGTTTAACCGACCTGAAATGATATACTTTGATATACGATGCGGAACTGGCGAGAAATGTTTTCCCCCTCACAACATTAGCAAGGAATAAGAGCAAGACGGGAACTTTGTAAATATACTAAAATACGCCAATAAGAAAAAACACATTATTCGGGATCGTTATCATCGTGATGCAACAGACTGTGTGTGTAGACCGTAATAACTAGGCGATATTGAGAGAGCGCCCGGCAGCAGCATATGGCGCGCCCGTTAATAAGGTCCGTTCCGTTCTGAAAGAAATCATATGCATCAAGACGCTCTATCTATACATATACTCCTCCTATGATGTAAGACACTAAAGAAAGAGGGGAGTAGTACCTGTATACGGTGCCCTACAGCGTCTGAATAAACGTGTGAATGTATTATTATAATATCAAAAGAAAAGAAATCAAATAAAAGGATATTAAACCGGTGCATTATAAGCCACACCTTTTAGAGGAGACGCCAATGACCGCTCAGTTATTATCGATAATATTATTTAGATCAACAGATATTTTCTTTTTATCGTCCGGTTCTACGTATACATATCGCTGTTCCAGTTCACGGCTGTATCGATTGAATGTCACGACCGATTTCATCATCACGACTATCGCCGCCAATTCAAAGACATTCGCACGCAGTAAATTTTCGATTCAAATTCTTTTCTCACGTCAAGCGTTGATGATACGTAATCTTTTATTACATTACACAAAGAGCCAAAAACTGGGGAGGTGTGCGTGGAATTTTATTCAAATGTCATTTCGCGGTTGTTTTTTGTTTTTTTTTCAAATTCCCGCGGCCGTTTCTGCGCGATTTACATAAAAAAGGTGCCAAGTATTTTTTGCTGGTTGTTGTTGTGGTGTTTCTTTAACATTCAGCAGCAGCCTAATAAAAAAATTTTAAAAAATATTTCAAATATCTACTGTAATTTTGTGTTTGTTTTAACTTTAGTCCAAAATGGACGTCATTCACGCCCTTCAAACGTTTCATTTTCTCTGATACAATGACGTGAGAAAAAGTGCGAAAAAGAGTCATCAAGTTTTGGCGTGCTGTGTGATGTCATATATTCAAAATGAAGACACAGTTAATAGAGAGACTTCAACCAGGGTGAAATTATCTCATTCTTTCAACAACAACAAAAAAATGATGATGATAAATGCCTAGCGTATATGTTGTTTTAACGTGTTGTTGTTGTTTTGTTTCTCGAGATTCGTCTCTCTTTGTGTGTGGGAAATGATAACAGTGTTGTTCTGCAGTGCGTGAATGACGACGTGATTGGTCAGTTCTTTTTCTTTGCAGTGCAAACAATAAAAACATTTCAGAAGAGAGAAAAAAAAAAAAGACTCAATGAGCAATTGAAGGTCCGTTATAGGACGATGGCTGGAAAAAATATTCGCTCTACGTCAGCTGTCGTTGCGCAATACGCTGTGGAAATCCCACACACGAAAAAGGGAAAGAAAGAAATACAAATCTAATTTATCGCGTGAGTAGTGTACATGTCCATTCTCTCTCAATAGGTCCGTGTGAAATCTCCCCTCCCCTCCCCCCCCCCCCCCAAAAAAAAAAAAAAATATTAAATTGGATGGGATATTTCCCTTGCAATAGTTAAACTGCAACGATGAAAAAAAAAATACAGTTGGCCATAGTTAACTTTTTTTTTTATCGGGCGCATATTATTATTATTATTATTCTGGCCGACTCATTTTTTTTTGCGAAACAACAACAGCAGCACGCAAAGGTTATTATCTGTCTAAATACACGGTGCAGTGCTGCTGAGCTCTTTTGCGGTGCATCGGTGCATTTTCCCACCCACCGTGCAAAAGTTACATGGGATTTCGCCTTTTGGCCCAGCAGAAGAAACGTTACATTTGGCTCCTTGGCCATTTATTTAAAGGGACGAAATTATAAAATTCAAAGTGAATGAATAATCATATTTTTTTTTTTTAAGCAGAGGAAGTTTTTTTCGGGCAAAAAAAACGGGAGCGACGGCCTGTCCTGGCCCCTTCATCAATTCTTAAAGAGATACAACATGCCGACCATAATCAACGGCCATAAAATCTGCGGACAATCGTCTCTCTATTTTGCACGTTGAAATGAAAGGGGAGGAAGAGGAGGAGAGAGTCCTGGCCGTCAGTTGGGCCATCATCAACAATATGTAGAGAAAATGTTGTTTTTTTTTCCCTGTTGTTGTTGTTGTTGTTGAGGATCACCCCGTCATCACACGTCGTCAAAGTGCAACAGTTTCGGGAACGAGGCGCTGTCGCCGTTGTCACGCAAATTGACAGCCGACAAAGTTAAAAAAAAAAAAAATGAAAAAAAAAAAAAAGTTGGCTGGGGAAAAACGACGACATCTGATGGATTGAAAAAAAGATGCGCAGGAGAAAAGGAAAACTTTCTAAAAAAAAACAACAACAACAAGGCGAAGAAAATGATGTTTGACGTCTTTCGTGAAAGCTTCTTCTTATTCTTCTATAACTACACAATGGTATTGTGTGAGGCTGTCCACCTGTCATCGTCACGGACTCATCACATCATTCTCCTGCTTTAAAAAAAGAAAGAAACGAAAATGATAATTTAATAAAAAACAAATTTCTGTGGGGGTTATAGAAAATCAACATTACACACAGCACACGGCATCTTTTTACTTCATGTTCAAACAACGATTTGAGTTTAAACCCAACGAACTTGGGTCATGATAAAACAATGTACCTTTAAAAAGTCAATACAAAAATTGAGATAAAGAACAATACGGGACACTTTTGAGTTGAATGTTTGAATGACAGTTGTATATCTATTTATTTTCAAGAACCCAATTGACCTCAGTACAAGAATGTTTGGTTTGTAATCTTACCAAAACTGAAAAAAATTTCAATCATTTTCTTGATGTAGTTGTGACAGGTCGGGAGTCAAATGAAACCAGTGTCGTCTATAACGTTCTGCCGATTCCGCACGACGGAATATTGGAACGCATCGTCATCATTTTCTAACTATAAACACAAGGTGAGTTGATTCAATTTTTTGTTTCTTTTGATTTGCCGATCGGATCGGAAAACATTTTGGTCGATTAAAAAATAAAGAAAAACCTTCAACTTACAACAACAACAACAACCTTGGATGAATAGGGGAAAAAAAAAAGTTGTCGATTCATCTCTGCTGCTGTGCATAGTTACAACCACATATCCGGAGCTCTTGTTATTATTATTATATTTGAGTTAAAATGTCGGGCCCAACGACCTCGACGTGATGGTGGATATCTACAGGGATAATGCGTGTAGGTCTACTATATTCAAATATGTTATCCTACACCGCAACCTTGAGAACATCAGACACACAGTCTCACAGGTTATATTATATTATTACCATATAAAGGGCTGTGGCGTTTGGATGGCGGATGGGATAAATTATTTGGAATGGCCGTGAGTGTGAACCCTGATGGGCATCGCGTTTTATGTGTATCGAGGAGGAAAAAAGAAGTTCTTAAGAAAAGCGAAGAAAAGGCCAGACGACCGAGGATATCTAGAGCTCGTGATGTCTATTATACATTTACGTATACTATCGTTACTATATTTTTTAAAAGAGAGTTGATTTAGCCTCGAGCAGCAGCAGTCTTTCCTTACAAATCGACGCAACAGGAGAGCGAAAATAATAATAAAAGCCATCAATAACAGCAGTCAACTTGCTCATGTGAACGTTTAACAAGTTGCACACGAATATTTTTGGCTACCCCAAAAAAAAAAAAAAAACAATTTCCGCAATTGAAGAAATCAAAATTATTTATTTTTTAAAAAGAAAAATACGGAATTGGAATTTTTTCTTTTTTTTGACAGGTTTGGTTTTCATGGCGATAGCGACGACGTTTTATAATACGATGGGAAAGATAAGAAAAGAATTTGGTCGGTCGGGAATCATCAGAAAACCCGCAGCAACTGACATCGGGCAGCGCGGCAGAGTTAATAATAATCGGTCGTGTGGTTCCACCACATTTCCGCGGCTGAAGCAGTCGATCCGGATTCCGGATGGACTGGCCTCCCCCATCCCATCTGTTCATCATTTGATTCAAGAAACTTTTTCTTTTTTTTTTCTTCTTCTTCAAATGTCTGTTGGCTGCGTTTTATTTATTAGACTTTTTTGACTGATGATATGAAATTGATAAAAGAATTGAAGAAAGAAAAATGTTATTACCTGCGGGATCAACAACTCGACTTGAACTTTACCGAAATAAAAAAAAAAAACAAAAAAACAAGCTGAAAATCTATTATTTTTTCTCCCGACAAAAAAGCCAACAACACACCGAACGCAGGTGATAGATGGAGACGGCCTTTTTTCTATGTTTACTGTGCTGCTCACCCATGTGAAAGGCGAGTGAAAACATATCGTTTACAATTTTCTTTTTCCCTCTCTTAGCTTTTTCTTTCACTCTGAATTTCCAGTCCAACTTCCTGTAGCGCATTCAAAAAGAAGACAGAAAAAAAATAAACAAATCACCCGAGACTATTAACAGATGACCTCTATAAGTCACCGATTACTCAACAGTTTCCCTTCCTGCGGGCGAATGACAGGTACGAATTGTTTTCTTTCTATTTTTTTAAAAAAAAAAGAGAATAGTCCGATCGATTATCAAAGTTTTCGCCAGAAATCTTCAGTAGGTAATTAATATTTCACTACTACATTCAGGGCCATAACTGAAAAAAAAAAACAATTGTAAAATGTGCTGGAAAAGATATTGTCCAGTCGACTGGATGAGTTTAGTCGAACTAATGGCCTCGGTTGCCAGCCGGCCTTTTAGTTTAAAAAAAAAAAAAAAGACATTTCTCTTTTGTGTCAATTGTCACCATGATGTGTGTCTTTTACTGGAAAGAAGAAATAAAAAGAGAAAACGACAAGAAATCTGTGCACCTTTTGGGAAAATGAATGAGAGAGACACGGATGAAAGACACGCGGTCGAACCGAGCGCGGATTGTGTTCCAAAACTACGTCGGCATGGAAAGTCAGTTCTCAAAGATCCATCCATGCGGAACGAAAGAAACAATAACAGTAACAACAACAACAACACCACGATAGTTGAATAGAGTTATAGATATATAGACTCTCTCTCTCTAAAGCCCTAACGGAGAGAGTCGTTTTTTTTCGTGATGATTGAAATGATCGTGATCAACGTTGGTTCATTCGTCTGACTGACTGACGGAAGAAAATTGGTGAAAAAGAAGACAAAAAATTACCTCGAAACAAAAAGGGAAAATAAGAACAGCAGCACCGAGGAAATCCCGCACGCCAACATTCAATAATGCCTTCTCGCTCACGGTGGATTTAGCAAAAAGAATCGAAAAAGTAAAAAAGAAAGAAAAGGAATGCTACACTTTACACAGCAAGTGTTATGTTTTTGGTCGTCGTCGCTGTCATCATCATCATCAAATGGTCACGATTTCGCCCGGGCTCCACACAACGGCAAACGACTGTGTCAACTTGAAGAGAGTTTCAACGAAAGTTGTGTATATACCAACAACAACAACAACTACTACACGGGGGCTTCAAACGAGCAGCAAACGAGAGATATTTACACTGTTGTAGCTGCTGAGCACTGAGACTGCCATTTTCACTGGATTCTTTTTCGACTCGATGTGGTGTGCAATTGCCCAATCGGAGGAGGACACGTTTATGATACATTTTTCATAATATGATGAATACGTTTCAAGTGAAAAGTGGATATCGTCAACACGTGTGTACAATAGCTGCAAATGGTGAAGTGAGAGAGAGTCAAACATGCCAAAACAGACAATGAAAAGTCCAACACTTTATTTTCCAACTGACCGGTTGCACTTTAGACTGGAAGACGACACGTTTTGGTCAAATTCTCTCGAGTTGCCAGAGAGAGTTGGTGACAACAATGTCATCCATTTTGAAAAACAAAAACTTGAACTTTTTATTTATCTTTCTCTGCACACACGTACATTTATTTTTATTTATTTTTTTTCCAGTTTTTATATTTCAGAGAGAGAAAACTGTGAATGGGTATATTATAGCAGAGAAATCGAGGTGAATACGCGGCAACGTTGCATTTTCGACCGACTCTAAACCTTTCTTTCTCGGCGGGTTTTTGATCACAGTAGTGGGCCAATAGTCGTCGAAGCTACATCTCACGTTTCTCCCTCCGCCTATATTTCGTGATTCGTGTATTTGGTTTGTCTTCTTCTTCGTGTGCTTTTTTTTCACGCTTTCCTCCCGCTGTGTGTAACAGACACCTGCACCAACGTGCTCAACGAATTTCTGACTGACACTGTGACTATCGTGTGTGTGTGAATATTTTCAAAACTGTTTTCACGTCATCGCGGATTATTATTAACACGTTCATCGACGAATATCCGCATAATCAAAAAGTGATTTGCATTAAAGAAAAGATTCCATTGAATTTTTGGGGTAATTTTTTTTGTTTTGTTTTTTGTTTTACAAAAAAAATGACACAGTTCTCAGAGGTTAGTGTCGTGTTCACGCGTTCAAACGAAAAAAAAAAAGATGTGACCTTATTACCCATACGGTTGCATGTGGAGATGATCCCGAGAGAAAGACAGAGAGATGCAATAGTGTAAAGCTCATGTCCTTGGTTTTTTGTTTTTTGTTTTTTTTTTTGAAATTTACAGCTTTACAATTTCGTGTGTCTTCAACACTTGGGGAATTGTTTGGGCTTTGTCATATGAGACATATTTCATTAGAGCTGATTAGCCTTGGTAAGATAGAGAACTCCCTGTGGATGCCCGTTTGTCACCTGTCTCTCGGATTAATGGAACCCAAAACTATCGTTTCTTTTTTCGTTCACACTTATGTAATCTTTGACTCTTTTGGGAGAGAGAGAGAAATAAGCTTTTAAACAGTCATAACAAGGAGGGAGAGAGATCCATTATAGTGGGCCATTTCGAATTTCTCTCCAGGGGACGGAACAGCTGTAAACAAAAGATAACGGGGGGGTTGGTATAACCCCTTCTCTCTCTCTCCCCCCTCACCCATTTGACTTTGTGCTGGTGACGCTCAAAATGAAACGTGATTAATCAAAGTCTATATGCGTCAGTCAGTCAGTCAGGTTACTTGATTGTTATTTCCACACAGCAGAGGATAGAATGTACAAGTTAAAAAAAAAAAGCCCAACAGCCAATAGGGAATGATGAGAGTAAAAAAAGAGAAAGAAAAAGAAGGAGGAACGCGATGGCACCAAAGAAGAAGAAGAAGAGAATGGGAGAGAGAGAGGTTTCAAGCCACGAGAGAAAATATAGGTCAGAAAGCCATTGCCATCAACTGCTGCTGCTGCTGTGTGTGTACATCCGCTATATACGCCATGCCACCGGTTGACTAAAGTACACGGTGTGGATGTGAAGGACTCGTTAAAAAAACAGAAAAAAATAAACTTTATGTCACAAAGCTTCTCAATTCACATTGTCAACGTCCATTCAAATTAACCCTTAAGGACTTTCTATTTCGTCTACATTTTCACCTGTTTTTGTTTTGTTTTGTTTTCCTGGTTGTCAGCAGCATTTTCCTTTTGAGTCAATAGGACAAACAATCGCAAAATCCTGACGTGCATGCAGTACAATTGTGATTTCTCCCTTCCAATCAATGGTTCATTAAACACACAATTGATTATTCATTACGAAAGGCTGGGCCTGATGGCACATTCGTGTACACCGTCCTACCTACACACACACATAAGAGAGAGAGAGAGGCCAACCATTTTGGGTTGATCAATAGTTAATTGTTTCCTTCTCTTTTTCTCGCATTCAAATGTGTTTTTGAGGCCAGCAAAAGGTGACGTTGTGCAGTTTCGACAGTCATTAAGAGTTTCTCCCAAACGGGGAAAGTCGAGGAAGTCATTTCGTGAAAACAACAACAACAAAAAAATCGTTCAAATTCAACTGTTTTTTTTTTTTTTTTTTTAATAACAACATTTTTTGGGTAAACGAATAGAAATTTGTGTGTGAGAGGTTTTAACCCCACCGTGGGGCTCATTATTTCAAAAGAAACAAATTTAATTAGGTCAATGAATCGCGAGTTATTCAAGTCACTCACGTTTTTACTGTAAGAAGAAGAAGAAGAGCAACAGCTGTGCTCCTATTTATATTTTGTCGTCGATCCCAACGTCAACAACAACCGTCACGTCCTAATCGTTGATATTTTTTAAAAAAATCTCTTTTCAAGACAGAGATGATAATGTTAGTTTCGTGTATGTACCAAGGCTTCAATTAGCTCCATGGAGAAAGGTGTGTAGTAGTAGTAGTAGCAGCAGGTGTGTGTGTGTGTCAAGTCAGCTCAGCGGAGAAAATGTTGTTTCAAAGTTCTTGTTTCGAGAGCTTTCACTTGCTCTTTTCTCTCTATTTTCTTGCTGTTGTTGCTGCTGCTCGATAGAAGAACGTGGGCTGTTAACTTTCAAGTCGCTCAAGGGGAGAAAGAAAAACTCAAATAAAAACAACAGCAGCAGCAGCAGCACACACACGCGTATGGTATAGACAAAATAAAAGTAGTCCATCATGTTTCCTTTCTTTCTCCTAGTATAGTAGCTAAGAGATAAGAAAAAAAGAAGAACGACGACGACGAATCGCGGTGTAGTATCTAGAGTGTAGCAGTAGCAGTAGCTCTTGAGCAGCTTGAAAAAAGGAAACAAACAGGTCGGCGACCTCATTTTCTATATCCCTCGTTCGCAGACCTGAAGCTCCTTTTTTTTTTGATCCCGTCGCAAAATCACGCCAATAGTAAATAACTGCGCTTCTTTCTTTTTTTAAAATATGTACACTAATCATGTGTGTGTGTGTGTATAGGAATTTTATGCAAATTTAAACCGGTTGTTTGTTTGTTTTTTTACCATTTTTTCTTTGATTATTATTATTAATAATTTTGTGTTTTGTTTTTTCTCTTCCGTCTTGTTTTTTAGTTGCTTTAGGTCATGCTGTCCAGCTGAAGAAAATTCAAAGCCCTCAACAACAGAAGAATTACAAATTTCAACCCAAGTAATAACGGTTGAATTGTAGATTCACGTCAAGTAATAAATCGCCTCACGGGAATCGTCTGTTGACCTCGCGGGACTCGTCTGTGCGCGCGGTCATTTTAACTGATACGCAGCAAACACTTTTGCCCTTTTCTTTCTTTCTTTCTTTCTCAACTATTCCATCCCAAAAACGGACAGGTTGGTCCATCAACGATGATGTTGTGATGGCCCGAGTGGATCTAGCCACCGGGCTCTTGTTCTTCTTGGCCTGGTCATCGTTTCTATTCGTCTCTGCTCATCCGCCGCAAACTTCTTCAGGTAAGAAAGAGTCCTGGGCTTCTTTTTTTTTTTATATAGTTTTGATTTTATCAAATTTTTTTATTATGCGCTTGCTGCGTCTTATATAAAAAGAAAATCTCCGGAATATTAAGAGAAAAAAAAAGATTGTGGCAAACGTGTGCAAAAGCCGACACTTAAAAAAAAAAATGGTCGGTTGTGTCCATAAACGGACAGGACGTCCTTAGAGGTCAGGCGCACCTTTCCGTGCGAACGTGAAGACACGCTGGCAACTTTTTTTTTTTTTAAAATCTCATTTACATGAATGTTGGAGAGAGAACAACAACAACAACATCCCCTATTGTTGTTGTGGGAAATTTTGCGCTGCGTGACTTTTCTCCAAACATCTTTCTCTCTCCCCCCCTCCACCAAACGTTTTTGATAAGAAACAATTTTTTTTATAAATATTTTAGTTGTTAAAATGCTTTGTTTTCCTTCCTTCCTTCCTGGCTGTTGTTTGTTTTTAATGGCAAGATTTTTTTCTGCCATTCGATTCGCAAGACCAAACAGTTTGGCCATTCGAGGTCATTTTTGGAAGAGTCACGAATATTTTTAGGCTTCACGCGATTAGCAGGAAATGATATTATTCTGCAGGTTTTGTGTTGTGTTGAATCATCGCGCGCGCAAAATTGTCCAAATAAAGAATCGAATCCATTCAGCAGATTGACGATGACGCAATGATTCCGGTATTTGTTTTTGTCCCTCCCATCTCTGAAGTCAAATCTCGTTCTCATCATAGCGAAATGTTGTTTTTTAAAAAAAAAAAAAAAAAAAAAAAGGGGGCGAGCGCTTGTTTTGTGTGTGTTTGCCTTTGTAATTTCCAAACTATCGGCTGGGACGAGTCGATTGCAGCCGACGTGTTTGTCTTGATGAACGAACTGTTGACTCACGCCCCGAATTGCGGTTGACTCGCAGACGAGACCCATCTGACCGCAAGCAGAATAAGAGAAAAGAGGATGGAATTTAAGAGAATCACCATCATCATCATAATTACAAGGTGTGTGCTGTCTACTATGCAGCTGGTGCATACACAGAAAAACAAGCCAACTCGACGAAAAACTTTTTTAAAAATTGTGATTGAAATCTTGAAAGAGAAAATGTTTTTTTTTTTTCTTAGGCCCTCCCTTGAACAAAAAAAAACCTGTCTCTTCTATAGATGTGATCCTTGACCAAAACAGCAGCGACTCATATGAACGTTGTCTCTCTATGTGTTGCGCAACAGTCAGCATTTCCTTGCTCCAAGGTTAGATTGTATGTGTATAGAAAAGCCTATAGACACAGTGTTGTTTTCTCAAATCGAAAGACCTTCGCTATATCGAGCCATACGCGTAGACACACAAAAAAAATGCTGAATTTGCGCAGCATTTGATATTTGATGATAGAAAACAACTTTTTCCCTTTCTTTCTTATATTTAATCAAAAATATGATAGGATGATGATAGTAAAGGATGAGAGCCTCAATTACCCGAGAAAAGACGAGAGAAGATGATATCAAAAGAGATTCATGGTGACTATAATCTAAAAATAACACCAAATTTTAAGAGGAGAGATAAGAAAATTCATGCAGACACAACAGACCTTGAGAGGATCTCCGCAAGAATCACCTGCGGCTAGAAGATGTTCTCTTCTGTGCCGCATCCGCTCATTTGCAATTCAAATATTTTTCTGCCGTCTTTTTTTTTTTTCTTTTTTAATACCTACACTATATCGTTAGATATAGTGTCGTGTCGTTGCGCCACCCATTTTCAAACAAACACAAAACGAGAGAGACTGACTGACTGACCGACCGAAAAAAAAAAAGAGTTTTAAATCTTTTTTGATGATGTTTGCGATCTCTGAAATAGACTGGCAAGGAATTAAGGCGTGTGATTTAACACTGTACGTCGTCTCTTGAAGAATGAAAATGTACATAAAAAAAAATAAAACTTAAACCGTGAATGATCCACCATTGCAAGGACATATTTTTCCCGTTTCCCGTCATTTCATTTGTAAGAAACGAGGCCATCGACGACTCTATGAAAATGATAAACACACACATTTTTCTTTTTCACGATCGGAATTGCATTTATAGCAGACACCCTGTAATTAATAGAAGCCGCTTGTTTATAGTTTTTAATTGCCATCATTTTTTTGACTGGAGGATGTAGGAAATCTTTTTACATAAACTAGCCAGAAAATCGGGGCCACACAACGACCACAGCTGCGTTCGTGAATCTTTTTCCTGTAGATTTGTTTTTCTTGAAGTGGGAGGAACTTGAACGTTCAATTCATCCCGAAACAGGTGCGCCTTGAAAAAAGAATCTAAATCTGATTATGAAACTAACCAGTTTTTTTTTTTTTTTTTGGTTATGTGGCCTCCGTTCCTTATTTAAATAATATGAAAAAAATATATAACATCACGCGATGAGATCAGTTCACGATTTCCAGACGAATGTGTCTTGTTGTTGTAATAATATCCTTGAAAAAAAAATTCAAGAATCACTCGAGTTTTGTTTGTGTTTAACAATTTGGGAGAAAAGCGGAACAGACTTCATCGACCCTTCGGGCAGTAGAAGCTCCTCTTTTTTTTTTTTTTTAATTAAATTAAATTTAATCACATCATTTTATATTTTGCCGGCATAATTTCCGGCTGCCGATTCCCGACACTCCTCTAAAATATGGGCGCACTTTTAGCGCAATTCTTTTGAAAGTTAGTCGGCTGATGATTATTATTTGACGTCATTCTATTACCGTTTTGTTTTTCCTTTTTTTTTTTTTTTTGTTTGTCGGATAGTTGAAGTGATGGTCAAGGGGGTGCTGTCGATTTCCCGAGCCAATGGGGGTCCGTTCCTCTTTTTCCCACCGAAATGAAATTTTTTCTTTTTGTTTTTTTCTTCGTTCGTTCGTTCGTTCGTTTGTTGTGTGACCCACTTTTTTTCCCCATTTGAGTTTTGCCTTAATGGCCCGCACAACTCACGTTGAAGCGCTACGCGTACGTCTTCTTCATTTCCAAAATGGAAATTATTTATACACAAAAACACAAAAAAAGAAGAAGAAGAAGAAGAAGAAGAAGAAGAAAAGTATCGAAAAGAAAAATCTTGGAAGAATAAGGACGGGCCACTGCTGAAAATAACTTCATAGCTGTATAGAGTCGGAAACGGCTGGACAGGTGAAATTAGCATAAATGTAAAATAAACAACAACAGTGAATCCGATTATAAACGCGGCAGCGTGTTCCAATTCCAGGACGAAAAAAAACAAACAAAAAACCACTCGGCATAGTTTTTGTTTCCCCTTTTTTGTTTTGAGGCCCTCCGTTTCGGACAGATGGACAGGGACGGACAGGATATCCAGTACGAAGAATTTTTTTTTTATAAAAGAAAAGAAAAGAAAAACCTTGGACACTGGAGTATTTTCAGTTGATAATCGTGAGCTCATTGTTTTCTATTCTTTTTGATGTTCAAATAATATTCTTCTTCTTCGCAGGGCCCGTATGTGCTTATGTATAGAAACGGGAGTCAGTTAGTAGCCTCGTTGATCAATGCAGCGAGAAGGAGAATCGACAAAATAATAATAAAATATCTAACGAATATAACACCTCGTCTTGCCCGTTATAATAATACTACGCGTATAACAACAATTTTGCTCGTAAAAAGTTTCAAAAAATAGAAAAAAAAGAAAAAAAATTCTATTTTATCAACTTGTTAAAGTCGTTTGGATGAATCACGCCGTTCCGTGGTCTACCATCCGCATCATTGGTGATGTTATTTCGTCGACCGTAAAAAAGTTCCACACTCCCTCCTATCATATATAGACACTTGCCCGTTATCCAATAAAAACGGTGAACATTATTCGTTTTTCACCTGTTGGTCGGTTGTCGTTAAAACAACTAGAGTCTCTAACGTTCTTTATTCACGTTATCATAATATATTTTTTGTTGTTGTTTTTTCTCTGCGGTCCGGCCCGAACTTGCTTTGTGAGAGAGAGAAAAGATGTGCAGCATCAGAGAGAGAGATCAATCATTCTTCCATTTCTGGAATTCTATGGGGCTGAAGAGCGGCTCTGTGTGTGTGTGTGTGCAGCTTCACTCTCACGCACATTCAACCCCTAAAAAAAGAGAGAGAATAAGACGATGGCAGCTACATACTAAAATATTTCGGGGATATTCCAGCATGTCTATATAGTGAAAGTTGTTTTCTTTAAAAAAAATAAAATAAAATAAGAATGGACAAAGAAGTTAAGAAGAAGAAGAAGAAGAAGACGTGAGTTGTTGAAAATCTCCCTTCAATTTCCCAAAAGAGAATATTCCTCATCTATACACAACACGAAGAAGAAGAAGAGTATTCGGGTATATACGAGCCCCGTATAAGGAATTAAGACAACGAGAGCTTTCTAATCCCATTAAGTCACGTCTCGATGTCTTTTTATTTTATTTAACTCGTAGGTTAAAAATATTACGAATCTAACGAAAAATCGGGGACATTGTGTAACGTATTTTTATTATTAATTGTAAGGTAGTAGACGGTATGTGTCCTTTAAACGTTAAAAAAAAAAAAAAAAAAAAAAAACAAGTAAATTATGTTTTAGTTTTTATTGTAAAAATGACGCAGTCCAACCGGTTTGACCGTGAACGAGCCACGGGGCATCAATATTTGAGATTGAAATTGTGTGTAAGGATCGAAACTTTGTCGCCAAAAGAAAAACGAGAAGATTTTTTCCTTGAAAATGGGACGGTGACACAATCGGAAACCTTGAAAGAAACCAAATAACAACAACATGGACGTTCAATTTGTTACCAACATGTTTGATCATGATTAACAATGGAGACCGAACGAAATAAATATTGCACCGAGCCAACGCCAGAATTGTTGGCCAAACTTTTTTTTTTCTTTCCCAACCATCACACAAGCAGTTGAGAGCTAACGTCGTCACGAATTCCATTTTCTATTATATTGCTTCGTTTATTTTTTGAAGAGGGTTGGAACTTTTGCGTGTCATCACGGCGTGAGAAATCAAATAAGTCTCTCTCCTTTCGGGTTAGAAAACACGCCAAGGTAATTCCCGTGCATCTATGAGGACATCGAGTGGTTGTGCTATGCCCATCGAAAAGGTGTGTACAGTAGCAGAGGACTATAGTTTGAATTGAGACGTTTTTTAATTTAAAAAACAAACAAATTTTAAGTTGCAATTATTTCAAAATGACGATATTTCGAGGCAGTGTGGATTGAATAGATAAACCCCAAAAGAACATAAGGAGAATATTTTTTTTTTCTTTTTTAGATTTGATAAAAACGCCGCTATCGCTTGCAAGTCACATCGGTTAGGGTTACATGTATGAAAAATCTATTGGGTTAGTGACGTCGGTTATTCCATCAGGCCTCTCTCATCTATAAGGTGGGAGTGAAAATCATAAAAAAAAAGAATGAGGTTGTCGTCGACTTACTACAAGGAATCCATTCCCAATTATTTCATCGCGGCTCAATAATTTCGATTCACACACACACACAAAGATTTTCATTCTGTACAAAAATATTCTCATGATCACTCGACACCATTTCTCTCAGTGTGCACCAACCGGTTCTTCTTCTATTATTCCAATACTATCTGCCTTTTTGCATCTTCTTTTCGTTGTACTAAAGGCATTTTGATCATAGATTCGATATGCAGAGACGTTGTTTGAATTCCACTGAAAAGTTAACGGGGCCCTGAATGGAATCCTACCGCGTCCCTTTTTTCTGCTCATTTTTTTTTAACGACCCAACAACATCTGACGACAGAAAAACAAAAAACAAAAAAAAATATGAAGAAAGAGGTGAAAGTCCGGCACTACTCCCTCAACTCTATGATGTGACGACAGAATCTAATAATATCAAGATGAGTCTGTGTTTGCCTCGTCATATAGCTTCAGGTCATTTCTTTTTGAGTCCCAGACCTTAAACATAAGGGCATTATAGGACAGCAGTTCAACCGAATAAAAATTCCATAAATGAATAATAACGGACAATAATAATCAAAGAGAAAATTCCAAACAATAAAACCTTATTAAACGTCCGAGTCCAAAAGAGCTCATTAGGTCATTAAAACGTCGTGATAACACACGCAAACACACAAACAGCCGCCGTTGTGTTTACGATTCGACCGAACCCCAACAACATTCCCTCCCGCTACGAAAAAAGATTTTCCAACAGAAGAAGATTATGGTGAGGTAAAAGAGTTTTTTGCCGACGGTCAGATCGATAGTCATGCAACAAATGCCGGTAGAGAGAGAGAGAGAGAGAGAGAAAGAAAAGGAAGGCCTTTTCACCTGTAACTTTCATATCCCACCCTACTGACTTCTTCTTTTCACCTGTTGAGGCTGCAGTCTTCACCCCGCAGTGTTGTGCCTGATTCTTTGATGGATGAATCAAAACTCGCATGAAAAAGTCCCTGTTTTGTTATCTTCTTTCTTTCTCTTCAGTGTTAAATAGGAAAATACTGAAACAAGTCGAGTTATTTTCGCAGGAAAATAATGACAACATTTCCTCATTGCCAAATAGATGACGCCTTTGGGCACAGAAACTAATTCAACCGGTTTATTGAAATGTTTTTTTCTTTTTCTTTCCTCCTTGTTTTTTTTCTTACAAAAAAAAACCGCTTATAAGAGTTGCCCCATCGGTGCCGGGAGTCTTGTGTCCGGCTAACCCATATTTTAGGTCAGGAACCGGTCGGTCGGTCGGTCGTTCGGTCATCGTGTTTTTTTTTCCTGGATACCATACGTGGTTTGTTTTTGTTGTTGCGAAATTGGAATGCTGCGCACCATGATGATGACAATATACAGTATATAGTAAGTAGACAAGTATGTAATACTCCTTCAGGCTACTTTTAAAAGATGATGGTTTAGTCACGTAACAGTACATACACCAATGATTACAGGTAGTAGTCTATTCGATTTGGGCTTAAAAATTTGACTCGACATTTTGTATTGAATTGAATTGCGTGACTCGAATCAGTCAGTTGAGTAGTATAAGAAAAGAAAAGAATAAATTGAATCAATGTTTAAGTCACGGAAATGTTGGTCTATCCGCCCATAGATTCAATATCGTGAGAGACATTGTTGGTTTTTTCTATGTTTACTCTGACAACAATTGAAACGTTGTTGTTGCCCTTTTTTCCAGCATATAGAATGCTTATTTTTCATTGTTGTTTGTGTAATGTGTGTGGGGTTTCGCTACGGTGAATCGGTTGAATATTTATTCAAATAGTCCGTGATCTGGTCCGGCTCCTATTCGACTCGCAAAGTCAAAGAGTCCCAACAAGAAAAAAAAAGAAAAAAATTGTCTTACGGGGGGTCTGTCTATCTATTCGCGTGCCAAGTTAAACAAAACGTATATACAATAGACAATCGATAATTTTCTTCGCAACAGTTGCTGTCTATCATTTTCTGTTGATCTGAGGTTGAGTGCCATGTCGTGGGTGGCAAGGAGGGCGCTGTTGACGGTCGTGACGGATCACTAAGTTTTCCGTGTGGACGGAGGAGCAACTCCCGGCAGCAACAGCTCCTTTCTCTTTCATAAGAAAGAAAGAGAGAGAGGACGACGACTTTATTCTCCATCGTTTGTGGGTGGCCTCATTTACGTATACCTCCCCCGCTCGCGCTCGATCTTTTCGGTTGTTGTCATTAAGAAATAAAGAGAGAGAGAGAGAGAGTCGTCCGATCCTCTCTTATCCTGTTAATTGTATATAAAAGACCCTCATCATTATTAACGATCGCTTTCGTTCAGCAGGTCGCTCTCCGTTGAGCAACAACTCAGTCGAGTGTTGTTGTGTTGATTATCTGCTGCTCCTGCTCCTGCGTGTAATAATAATCAAATTGATAATTCAAGTCACTAAAAACGAGACTTTCATTTCCAACCACTAGATGACAGTGTGCTATAATATGTATTAAATTATGGAACGATAATAAAAATAAATGATTTTATTAATAGCCTCATCAAACAACAACTCCACACTAATGAAGTTTTCTATTTTCTAAATTAACAGCCGGAACATCTTTTAAACAAGGCCGGACAGAGGTGGATCCATGGCGCCGTCACGGGGATCAATTTGACGAGGATTTGGTGGATCTGGTGCAAGATGATTGGTCCGTTGGATTTGGGCGAAGATTATCGGTGATCCAGCGGAGACAGGGGTCACCTCAAGAACAATTCAGGGCACAACTGAGACCCAAAGAGGAAGTGACCAGTACGACAACAACAACAACAACAACTGCAATTCCCATCGTTAACAAAGCGGAAGCTCCCAGCGCTACCAGTATCGTCCGGTTAATTCGCAAACGATTGCCGGAAAATCGCTCACCATCATCAGTCCCTATTTCCGGCGCTCTCGGCAAATTGGTCAATGCGACGGTTGTCAACGAAACTGTCCAGCCGGCCGTTGGTGAGGTCACTGAAGAATCTTTCGTTTCGGCCGAAACGGTCGTTGTTGAAACGCGGGAAAATGTGGCCAGCAAAGTCGTTGCCTCTTCCAATTTGACGGAATCTCCGCAGCAAACGATCACATCCACTACGACGACGACCACTAATGCCCCGACGTCCACCACTTTGGCTGCGGTCACAACGACAACAGCAACAACAACAACAACGCCATCCACGACCACCACTTTATCACCACCGTCCAACAAACCTCCGTGGAGAGTGCGGATGGAGCTCAATCAAAGTAATCGTCGAGGGCAATCCACCACTGGCAAACCGACGTTAGTGGCCGTCGAGGCCGTTCCGTCGCTTCCGGACTCATCCATCAGCACGACGATTTCATCTTCTTCTTTGCCCGTTGAACAACAACAACAACAAGAACAAGAATTATTACAGGAAGTGAAGAATTCATCCAACCTGCCGGTTATTACCCCGTCAACGGCCCCGTCGTTGGAATCCAGCCAATCGAGTGAACAGAGCTTCTTGTCCTCGATTGTTGCCGTTGTTACGTCAACAACAAATGAACCGAATAGCAGACCGATCCAATCCAGCCGAATTACAATCACCAGCAGTTTGAGTCCACCACCACCACCATCGTCGGCTTTATGGACTCCGATCGTTAGACTACCAGTTACCGGATCGAGGAATATTCCCGCTGGAACGCTCAAAATTCAAATCACATCGACCAGACTCCCGCCATTGCCCGCCACTTCCTTCAACTCCCAATCCAAAGTTGCTGGAATCGCTGGAATCAATTGAATCCGAGTCTCGAGAAGAAGAAAATGTCGTCAAAACGGCTTCGTTCAGCAGTACGACATCCGGAAGAATATTTTCGCCTTCTTCTACTACGACAACCAGGACGACAACAACAACAACAACCACAACGACGACAGAAGCCCCGACTACAACAAGCAAATCTTCGACGAATAGGAGGGCGCCACCGACTCCTATCATGCACACCCTGGAAGATATCCTCCAGCGTCTAGTTCCGGCTAGAGATCACGATAGTTTTGGCGGTAATCCATTCCTTGTGGCTCCTGTCGCTTATTATCCGGCCGTGGTTCCCCCGACGTCCGACGATACCAACGAAATCGTCTCGATTGGGGCTCCCGTATTGCGAGCCAGTACTGGACCGGCTGGATCATCCAGGACTGTCAACGACAATCTCCAACAGGATCGCAATTCCAGTGGTAACAGCGGAACGAACTGGAACGATTCAACTAAGGAAAACCAGGCCGCCACTACATCCATCTACGTCGTTGGAGTCGTGGCCGTCATTCCGTTGGCCGGTTTGGTACTTTGGATTGTCCGCGTTCAACTTCACAAAAGACGAGAGGTAACGTTTCATCATTATTATTATTATTTAGTATTTCATAATGAACTTGTATTCAAATGTCGGGAGAGAACCCCATGAGTGTATGAATGTTAATTGATTGATTCCCGCATTTGATTGATTCACGCAGAGATTGAACGAATCGGAGACATCATCCGAAACGGGTTTCCGCAAGAGATTACCACCCGTTGCTTTGACTCCATCCAAACACGCCCGGCTCTTCTATGGGGTATGTTAGAACATACGTGCAATCAATCATCAAAGCCAAAAAAATCAAAAAAAATTTTTTTTTTTTTCGTTGTGTGAAAAATGTTCAAATTTTGTTGATTGATGAACCTGGGAAAATTCCCGATTTTTTTAATTTTTTATTTTTTTGGCGATTCAGGCCAACGATAAAGAAGATTTGGTGTCCGGCGCTGTTTCACTTGGTAATAGCGGCGGAGGAGGAGGAGGATTAGGAGGAGGTAAATCTTCTCCGTCTCCATCGCCGTGGGAGTTCACACGATCTCGACTGCGGTTACAAACGCTCATCGGCGAAGGCAACTTTGGCCAGGTGTGGAAGGCCGAAGCGGAGGACATTTGCGGCTGCCAAGGCACTCTCCTCGTGGCCGTCAAAACGGTCAAGGATGGAGCCGCTGCCAAGGAGAAACAAGAACTTTTGAGAGAGATGAGGATCATGCAGCAAGTTGGACCTCATCCTAACGTCGTGGCTTTGCTCGGCTGTTGCACAGAGCAAGAACCTTTTCTGCTCATCATGGAGTATGTTATGTACGGTCGATTGTTGACGTTCCTGAGGGATCATCGCACCCATCAAACTTATTACAATTACTCGACGGACAGCGAGGCTTTAACGTCTAGGGATCTGACCACTTTTGCCTACTGCGTAGCCAAAGGAATGGAGTACATTTACAGCAAAGGGGTACGTTCAGTGTCCTGAGCAAAATCTCTTTTTTTGTAATTTGTTTTTCTTATTTTTCAATATTTGGGTCAATTGCACTTAATTATCAGGTGGTGCACAGAGATTTGGCGGCTCGGAACGTCCTTGTCGATCACAACAAATTGTGTAAAGTGGCCGATTTCGGTCTATCGCGTTCTGTCCGCGACTCGGCTGGCGAGATGTATGAGCAGAGGGTCAAGGTAAAAACTAAATAATCATTTTTTTTTTCGTTATTTTTTTAATTCTTTTGTTGGTTTACTTCAACCTCCCCCTCATATCATTTCGATAAATTTCAACTGGCATTCGAATTGATGCAACCAAATTGTCAATCATTAAAAATTTTTTTTTTTCGTTTTTGTGTGTGTTCGTGTTTGTTCAATCGATTTGCGTCACTTGACATAACAATATCTGACACCAATCACATCGCTTGAATGGCTTTTCATTCCGATAAAGATCCACCAATGAGATTTCGTTGGCTATTCAAATGGCTTTGTCATTCTGTTCTGGTCGAATTTCATCAGAAATGTGAATTGTTATGCAATACCTAAAAATTTTACCAATTTTTTTTTTTTTTCATTTTTATTAGGGCGCATTGCCGATCCGGTGGATGGCTCCTGAATCGCTAATCCAGAGCGTCTTTACGCAAAAATCCGACGTCTGGAGTTTTGGCATCCTGGTCTGGGAAATAGTCACATTAGGTATGTGGAACAAACAACAGCAGGTTTTCTACTTTTCCCTATGACATATGAACAAGTTGGTTGTTATTCTCATTCTTATCATTTAAAAAAAAAAATATATTTTTCAAATGCATAGCAACGGTAAAAATTTTTCAAATGAGAAAAACAATAAGATGGAGGGGACATAGATAATCCTCCTGGATTTTCCTTTGAATGATCTCATCTAACCTTTGAAATGAGGTTTGAATAGTCCTTGGGAGTTTTCGTATCCATCTGTTGCGTTTACATGTCCTGTGTCATCATTTCAATTTGTTTGTATTTCCCTTCGTCTAACAGGATCTACGCCTTATCCGGGGATGGAAGCGAGGGAGGTGATGCGTCGCGTCAAGGACGGCCACCGATTGGAGCGGCCGAGCCACTGCCGGCCGGAATTCTACCGGTTGATGTCACGATGTTGGCACTCGGATCCTCAGAGACGGCCCGATTTTGGCGAACTCAAATCCGAACTGGGACAACTTCTCGATGATGCCGATGGCTATATCGATCTAGACAGTTTCCAAGAGTCCATCTATGTACCGCTGCAATCGCCTAGTGACGAAAGCGAAAAAATTTGAGTCAACAAAAACAAATTCTTCCCATTTTTTAAAGAAAATTTTTTTGTTTGTTTGGTTTTTTCGGGTGTTTTTTTTGCTCATCATCATATCGCGTCATCCACTTCCGCCTCATTTTTTTTTTTTTATTATTTTTTTTTCATTCACCCATCCATCCCATTTTTGACTCCGATTTCCATATTGTGACGCAGTGCATGCCCTGCAGTGTTTTTTTTTTCTTTCTTATATATATTTTTTTTTTGGAAAAAATGTGTTCGTGTCTATTAACGATCCGCGCGGGGAAACCCAAAACTTGGCAGGCCGGTTGCCGCGCTTTTGTTGAATATTTAAACTCTTTTTTTTTTTTTTTTACCATATTTTGTTTTTTTAATCTTTTTTAATTATTATATTTCTTTCTTCAATTGTATTCGGCAATTTGTTCGGGTCCTTTTAAAGAAAAAATCGGAATGATGGGGATGGAATAGAAACAAAAGAAGGACGGAATGTCTTTTGAACGAACAAAACACAAAGTAGAACGTGGAAGAAGAATCATCGTCGATTGTTATACATACCACGAAATGGCAGCCCACACCGTAATATGTATGTTAATAGGCTCATTAAAAGTAGAAATGGACTGTCCAACTTCTTCCTCGTCGTTGTTTTTATTTTTTGGCGCACGAAGAGGGACGACGGTAAAACACAAGTAGGAATAATAATCCCACAAACTATTTTCAAATTTACCTTTTTTTCCCACCATCAAACAAACAAAAAAAGAGAAGAGCAAAACAATAACCAATTTCTTCCTTATATTCCTCTCTCCCACACCAACCAAATGTCCCCGACGTTTTTTTTTCTCTCTCTTTTGTTTCATGTTTGTAGGCCTTTTTTTTAATTATTACTGAAAAAACTGTGTAATGTTGTACATAATATAATACGTATATCTCGTTCATTAATTCTTTTCTCAGTCTATTTCACACAACTGCAGGTCTTTGGTTATATGGAAAATTCGTCGTTAGCAGGATCGGTGATTACGTCATTCTTTTTTTTTTCAAAGTCACATATCGTTGTTATTGAAGCATTTCAAGCTGTTATCTCTCTCCGTTTTTTTCAGCAATGCAGCTCGCCAAAATGGCCTATGGTCATCTTTTATTGAGTGGGGCAAGACAAGAAGAAAACAGTTTTAACCCCCCCACACACACACCACTCATCTTTTTGGGTTTGGAGGAAGAAGAGGGGGGTCCGAAATGGGGTCATAGTTCCATGGACTCCAAAGTTGTTGGGGGACGAAGAAAAAAACGACGTAATGCTTAGAAAACCAGAAGAAGGAAGAGAATGGGGGGGGGGGAAGGGGGGAACGATGACCTACTTTGACGTAATGGTTAAAAAGAGAAAGCTGCTGGAAGACGAAGAAGGAAAAAGAGAGGGGGAGTTGTTGCGGATGGCGAATTCGAGTTAGGAGGGGGGAGGGATAAGTTTGGGGGCACTCCACGTGTGCGAAAAAATCCTGCCGGAGAAGGGGGGGGGAGGGAGGTAGAGGGGTGGAAAACGCTTGTGGCGTAACGGTTGCAGCTATGCAACACTTGACCTAGATCTTCACGAAGAGAACGAGTGTTCGAGGTACAGCGTTGAGCAGCTGTATAGGGGTACGTGTACCGAGAGAGAGGAGGGGTGTCTTCCCCCTATTCTTGACGTAACCCACATTATTATACATGAAGAAAAAAGAAGAAGAGAAAGAGAGTCTTACGACGAGGGGGGAAAACATGAAAAAAGGGAGAGGGAGAAAATGCGATGTTTCCCTCTCTCTTTTTTCTTTTCTCTTTTTTTTTCTTTTTTTTTTTTTGCCGTCCGGAATTATTGCATCGATTCAGTCGAGAAGAGAACGGCGACCAAGGCGCACTCCGCTAACGTTTTCTAGGGGAAGTTATTATTTTAACGAACCATCCAAAAAGAGTGATTCAAAAATGTAGTGAATTTTTGACTTGGTTTTCTGTGGTGGTTTCCGGGTGGAGGAAATCTCCTCCACCCGGAATGATTATTTTACTTATTTACAAAAATATTGAAACGAATGAAATGTGTGTAACATCAACCCAATCAGGATGAGCTGTGACGACGCCATATTGCCCTCTGTTACAACACTGTGTAAGTAAAAACAAATTTTTCCTATTTTCTTTCTAGTATTTGTATTTTCGTCGTTTTTTGACCCATTTTTTTTTTTAATCAAAAAATTATCGAAAAGATTACTTTTTTTGTAAATGTCTTTCTTGTTGGTTGTACCCTTGTGCACAAATATTTCGTGGGCGATGAACTTTGATCGAAACGCGCGCTGTTTATTCTTTTTCCTACATTATCAAATCTTGAAAAAGATTCTGCTGGGCGCCGACAAACAAAATATTAAAACTCGTACACTCGATTGAACGACCGTATCATCTCTTATTGTGTTTCACATCATAGTAGTTATGAAACACACATTATTAAATCAGACAAAAAAAAAATAAAAATTGCGGGATATTTGTGCGCGCATTTTTACAAAAGGACTTATAATCCGCTTAATTTCTTACACGTTTGGACAATTTATCTGGGTCGCGGAGAGGATTTAAGTTTGATGGACATTTCTCCCCAGTGGCAAAAGTCGAAATATCTTTACTTTCAAAGTCGCAACGGCTAAAAAGGGAAAATGCGCGAAAAGCGATCGATAATACAAAGTAGAAGAAGAAAGCTTTCTCTGAGCGTTTCCATAGCGTTTGTCTTCTTATGTATTCTCTTCTAGTAGATAACAGTGGGCTATAACGATTCAAGAGAGAGTTTTGTATAGAGGGGGAAAGGTAGAATCCAGGTAGTCACTTTTTGCACAAAGAAAGACTCCCCCTCTTCGGACAGGTAATATAACCAAAGGGCATTTGCGCTATTTTAGCCGGCGGCAGCGTTTGTGCGATTTGAAATCGAAATCAACAGCTACGTTTTCAAGTTGCTAAGAGTCTAGGGTGATAGAGAGCATACCGAACAATCGGCAACAAAGTTTGTCCGATTTAAGTAAATCATTCATCATTGAGACACAATTATTGCATCAACGTTATATACAACAACAACGAAAAAATGTCAAATTCGAGTACGAGTCTGACGTCAATTGGAATGAGGGATTAGCTCAGTGGCTTATCGGATTGTTTAAACCAAACGGAGAGTATAGGTAATGAGCTGTATCATCTGTCAACCTCCGAGTTAATAAACAAAGAATAACATTCCAAGTGAAATAAACTTGTTTACAAATTTCAGTCAACTAAATATTTGCTGATGGATTTGTATATTATCCTAGAATAAGAAAGATGGTTGAAGGGTTAATAAACTAGACGCCTTATGTGTTATGTCGGATGACGACCATCGATTTTGGTAATCTTATTTTAAAAAAAAAAATTAAAATAAGATAATACGAAAAGCCGATCGACAAAACAAATTCGCTGACGTCAATTGAACGAAGCAAAGTACAGGAGACTGTGAGCTTGTTGGTAGATACCCGACTAGGAAAATATCATCGTCGTGTTTATGTTACGTACAGCTTATACCGATAAAAGGAGTGGGAGCATATGTTGCTACCACCTCCCCCACTTATTTTCACGACGATTGCCTCTCTCTCCCCCATATCTCTTATCTCCGATGAGAAATGGGCAAGAAAAACACGTGACAAATCAATTGTCTTTGCTTGTTACGTATGTCGACCCGTCAATCAACAATCCCTTTATTATTTTTCATGTTTGCGTGCGTCAATCTAATCCTTATTGTCAAACGCAATCATTCCGCCGATAGATGTATGTATACAGAACAATATTTCATTATCGAGAAAGAAAAAAAAACACATATTGGGATTCCCGTCGATTGGCATCTGATGTTTGAACAATGATCTCTGCGTTGAGTGTTGCCATAGCAACAGAATCGATCCGATTTAGCCAATTTCAATATGAAATCGCCAGGTAGGATTGAGAGAGAGAGAGAGACAGACAGACGAGATGGATTTGACATACATCCATCATGTCTTGTTAATCATACAACATTTCAAAGGTCCCGATTCCAAAGGGTGTCGGCGGGTGGCTAGCGACAGCAGTCACCCAACCCTTCAATCGATGTTTGTACAAGTCATATCCTCCAATCAAATAATCAAATCCAATAATCTCTAAGGATTCATATCATGTTTTAAAAAATAGAAAAACAAAATTTTGAAAAAAAAAAAGAAATGAAACATAACATTAAGAATGACTACGTGAGACGGGCGAACTTTGTCGTTATTAAAACACGTCAATTGATAACACAAATCTCAATCACGTTTTTTACTCGATCTGATTACGATGAGATCTCCCCCACCGCCCCCAATTGCCTTGTACCGTGCGGAGTTTTCAGGATTGAAATTGGTATATAAAGGGCGAATGATTCGTGACTATTCTTCATCCACAGTTTCATTATTCAACGCTGAACGCCTCAATTTTAATACCGGCATTCTATCCTTTTTAAAATTATTCTTTTACATATTGGGAATTGATTGAAAATCATGGCATCGCAATACGATCACAAATCTCGTCGAAGAATTCAGGTAATTGCAAACCAATTTTTTTTCCTAATTGATGACAGTTGGAAAAGACGTCAGGTCAACGTTCAGAGTGAGACTGTGGAACATGTTTGATTGCCTTATGTCATATCATTTTCTGATTTTCATTTTACAGATTACCGTTCTATTCGGTTTGATTGTGTTCTTCGATGGAATTATTCACGTCGTCGCATCGCAGGTGTCGTCGTGGATCTTCTGGTCCAAAGAAGAATGGACCGCAAGCAAATCTTCTTCCAGTTGGAATGTTACCAATCACCTGTTGGCTATCGGATTGGCTTTGATGGCCATTTGGCTGCTTCGTAATTATATCTACCGTCGTCGGGCATTTCAGTTTTTTCGTCGACTCGGCATTCCCGGACCGAATCCCCACTTGATTAAAGGCAACGCCGACAAGATGCGCAATCGTTCCTTATTGGCCGTCGACATCATGGATCAATGGCAAGCGGAATTTGGTGATTTTTACGGCTATTTTATTGGAATGAAACCTTATGTGGTGGTTGGAGATCTGGACATGGTTCAACAAGTTCTCATCCGCGATTTTCACAAGTTTGTTAATCGGCCGTCTATGGGTATTGAAATCCGGCCCGTCATCAACACGCTGGTTGGTCTGCGAAGTCAGCGATGGAAGGAGGTGCGACGAGTCATTTCGCCAACATTTTCCGCACGTAAAATGCGCAAAATCAATTCCACCATCAATCGTTGCGTCGACATTCTAGTGGAGGTCGTCGGTAAACACGCTGAAAATCAAAGTGACATCGACTTTTACGGCGTCTTCCAGGGTCTAACGTGTCAGGTAATAGTTCAACACACTTCATTAAATTTTAAACTGCCATATTGATTTAAATTTTATTTATTTTTCAGGTGATTGGCGAATGCGCTCTCAACACAACAGTCGACTGTCAACGTCAACCACAAGATGAATTTCTGAATTCTCTTCGTCAATTTTTGAAGCAAGCCAACAATCCCATCATCGATTTGGCCATTTACTTCCCGCTCGTCAGGGAGATCCTGGCCGTTGTGTGTCGAGTGGCTTCACCTTGCGGTCAATTTACTCAATCCATCATCGATAAAGTTCAAAGTGTCATTGATCACCGAAGAAATCATTATCAAGATGGAGTCGCACCAACGAGCCACAACGACATCCTTCAACTGTTGATGGAAGCATCTGAGAATCGTCTGGAAGGTGAGAATGCTGCTGAAGGACGTAGCCGCTCGAATCAGTTACTCACTGACGATGAGATCATTGCCAATGCATGGGTTTTCCTCTTGGGCGGTTTCGAAACGACGGCTAATGCTCTCACGTATTGCGCGTATCTGATCGCAACTCATCCTGACGTTCAAGAGAAACTCCATCAGGAACTAATGGATCACCTGGGGGTAAGAATCCCATCACCATACATCCCGCACGTTTATAGCAAGACCTAAAATTAATGTTTGTGTATGTTTATCTTTACAGGAAAGTTCTGGCGATCTTGAGACAGACTACAACAAAATCAGTCAGCTTACCTACCTGGATCAGGTGTTTTCCGAGGCCTTGAGGCTCTTCCCACCTGTGGTGTTGTTCGTGACACGCGAAGCGTCCGAAGACACCCAACTTGGTCAATTTCACATCCCGGCCGGCACTAATGTTCAGATTCCCATTTGGCAAATTCATCACGATCCCAATTTGTGGCCCGATCCTTACCGTTTCGATCCCGACCGGTAATCGAATCCATTTCAATTATTATTTTCGTGATTTTTTAAACTAAAATCGTTCACTTTGTTTTAACATAAAGATTCGAACCAGAATTGAAAAAGAACAGACATCCCATGGCATGGATTCCTTTCGGTGCCGGACCGCGTTGTTGTCTTGGTGTCCGATTTGCATTGCTGGAAGCTAAAATCGCCTTGGCTAAGCTTCTCATGAAATATCGGTAAGTTGAAGCCTTGGCACGTATTACTTTCTTATCTTGTAACAAACAAACAGCGACGATCATCTGTCTATTTGTTCTTGTAATACGTCTCGGTTCCTTCCCACTAGGATTGAAGCTGTCTCGCTGATATACTGGCAATCGAAAATAATTTTTATTTTCTTTCTCTTTTGTTATTGCACAGATTGGTGCCTTGTGAACGAACAGAAGAAAAGCTGACGCTCTCGGTCCCGACGGTGACTCTCAATCCTAAGAACGGGGTCTGGTTACGTGCTGAAAAGAGAGAGGAAACATCAGTTTGCTGATACGTGCTAAAAAGAAAAACAGAAAAAAAAAATTCGTTTTGGTAGTAGGAATTTAGTAAATGATTGTCTCATTCCGTTCTATCGTGATTTGTTTGAGTAGTTAGAGCGAGAAATTCGCTACATGTGATCTAAAAGTATATGAGAAGGAAGAAAAATTCCGCGTTGCACCTGTGCAGTATCGGAACTAAACGATGATGACGCACCGGTGATTAGCTTTTGTTCCTCAAATTGGGGCTGATGGGGCTCTTTTTTAAACATGTCGTGTTACTGCTGATACGCCGTCAAACATCCCTCCCTTTCTCTCTCGTTCGACCCCCCACATTCATCTTTATGATTCTGTTTTTTTAATGTCTTCTTTCATTTGATTACTTATTTCCTTTCTCTTTTCACCGATCATTTTGTTTGATGACGTGCAGCAGCAGTAGCCGATCCATCAGTGACCATGGAACTAGCTCTTGACTTGACGTTCGTCAGTGTCAAACAGCAATTGTTTTTAAGTGTGTTCCAGGCGAGTCTTTCTTCGTGTTTCCTTCTTCTGTGCGCAGTTTTATCAATTGTGTCATTTTGTTCTTTTTATTCTCTCATTTTTTTATATGTTTAACTATGTCGGACTTTTTAGTTTGTTGGAACTCCATTTCCTCCCTATACATCTCTACCAATTCTTGTTTTTGACTCGTTTCCAGACACATCTCACATGTTCTGGAACGTTTCAAGCAAGAAGAAACAAGAAAATTTAATATTGCGTTCCCCATCTCTTTTTTGACCACAACATTTCACTTTTTTTGGGGGGTGACAAGTTGCGACTCAACTCAGTGCTCAACGTTTGTCTGTGTGTGTGTGTGTAGATATCGTCTTTTTATTTGCATTGTTTTTCTCTCTCTCCATTTTTTTCGCATTTTTCACCACTACATTTGATAACATTATTTTTGTCTTATTGGTTTTCTTTTGCTAAACTATTACACAAATTCGATAAAACAAAAATCATGTGATATTCAAATTTTTCTTTTTGATATAATTGGGACAGTTTACGCCTAATTTATAAACAGAGACGCACAATATTTGGAGAAAAAAAATATATCATGGGGATTACAATAAGAGTATATAAAACATTGATAAATTCATTGATATTGTTTGTGGTGGGTTCAATTTTCATTACTCACTCTGTGCTCCTGATACATTGTCTGGCTCTTTTACGTTTGTGCCATAGACCCAATTGTGAGAGGATTCAAAAACCCTGTAGGCATTTTGCATGGGAAACCAACAAAAACAGATCATCCATGAGGTGAGAGAGACAGGTGAATTATAAGGACCTGACCATTTTTCTTATAAATATTTACTTGTGTTTTGGTATCTGTCCATAAATGTAGAGCTCTCTTCTTCTTCTTTAAAAAAAAATTCACTGAGTTGATATTTTTACTGCTGGGCAGGACAAAAAAAAATGAACAGTGTTGCAAAAAAGAAAAATTTAGGAATTTTAAAAAAGGATCATTTATGAGAAACGTGATACGAGCGGGCGCGCACGGAAGACTAGGATACCCCAAACGAGCGCGCGCACAGTTTAAAAAATAAATTCCATACGGGCCGTGATCGACAATTCATTCATTATTATTAGAAATTTAAAAAAAAAAAAGATATTTCAATGTTTTGAGATTCGGATATTTCGACTTCTTTGGCTAGTGCAGTTCGGCAATCGCAATCGAATAGAGAGCTCGCTGACCAGATAGATGGGGATACACAGTAATAGTAGTAATAATAGAGTATACATGCGCAATAATAATCAATCGACAATTTTCTTTTTTACCTGTTTTACTCCTATTTTTTGTTAGCTTTCTCGTTGTGTGTTTTCTTCTTTGCGTCGAACCAGGTACAAATCATTTTTTACGTATCGTTTGTGTCTGATGATAAATCGTATAGCTAGAATGATGGCAAGATTTCATAACTCTTGTTGGAAAAGAAAATGGGCGGTTTGTGCTGTGCGGAGGGGATGATTTTTTTTTCTTCTTCTTAAACGCAAGTTTCATAACCGATAGAAGCGACCGAAAGCGTTTCCAGACGGTCTAATATGTTTGATAGACTGCTACTGTTACTATGACAATTGCTACCACCGTCACCTTGGACACCACTTGAAGAAGTGGTGGATTGGGTGGCCAAAAACGTCGAGACCGCAGACGGATTCTGTGACGTAGCGTCGGACCAAAGCAGAGTGTTTGGAATCTGTTGAGCTGTGACGTGCGGTCTCGGCAGAGACCAATGACGTGATAGTAACAGATGGTGATGATGACGCGCAGAACATCCGCCACTAGAACTACAACCGGCTAGACCCATAGATACCTGATGAGAGAGCGAATCGGCTGTTACGCTGACGCCGGAATCAGTTGAATCCGACGAGTCACGATTACCCTAAACGACGAAATAAAACAACAGTCTCAACATTGATTCCATAATAAAATGGAAATTTAAAATCTAACCTGGCGACAGGCTGATGCTGGCATACTGGCTGACCGTCGTAACCGAAGAGGAACAGCTTTATTGTTGGCATGTATTGTTGAACGTGAATGGAGCAACGGCAGAGTGCAGTGAGGGTAGCACGGTTTAGTGTAGAGGCAACGAAAGGTTATCGGATTTTGATAATCGACAGCGGCTCCTTCGGCCTGCAGCTGCAGCCAAAGAGAGTTTTGATAGACTTGATCGGACCATATTTTGTTTTCTGTGCTGTTTCCGCTGCAGCAGGATCGCGTGCACTGCCCAACCGATTCTAAACAGCGTTGCTGTCGTTGGAGTAACGTGGCCGGACTGCACGGTAGTGATTGCATCTGCACGTATTCTTCTTGCTGGTTCCATTGACCCTGCCCTCCTCGTTGCATAACCAAATATCCTTGGACTTCTACTGGCACTGATTTTGTCACCTCACCATCGCTGGCTTCTAAGGGTTTCTTTGACTTCTTTGACTTGGTCACGGTAGCGTAGAGCGAACTAATTCCTCCCGGTACCTCCAAAGTGTTTCCATTTGGCTGAGAAATTGACTGAGTGGCTGCGGCTTCGGAGGTGGACGAGAGTTGATTTAAACTTTGCAATACTCTCCGTGGTGTGTCGTAATGACTTGTTGGCAGAGTGGAGCTAGGACGAGATTCGCCGTTTCCTCCGCCGCAAACTTCGTAGACGGCCTGCGACATAGTGGCATTGAGGGAACGTGGTTTGTCGTAGAGGAGCTCGGGATCCGAACGCTGTAGAGCCGAGCTGAGTCTTGTTCCACTTGATATGCTGCTGGTTCGACTGTGCTGTTGAGAGTAGGAGCGCGTGTGACGGGCACACGGTGGGCTCAAACAGAATTCTTGCGCCCGACGTTGGCTACCTAATAACGGTGTGTTGGGTTTACTCATCGTTTGCGATGGACACCGAGAATTAACGCTCAACCGGTGACGCATCATCGGAGTTAACAATCCTAAAAATTAGAGACAGACAGACATTTTATCAACACTGTTAATTAAACAATTTTGTAAATGTGACTGACCATTTAACGTTGATGACGGATGGATGCGAGTACGTTGGGATTCGGAAAGGCGGCCGCGAACGGAGAATTCAAATTTATTGGCAATTTCATGACTTTGTGAGGAACCAAGGACAAATATTCCTTCGAATCCTCTAGACGAACAACGAGAACCCCCCTCGAAGCAGAACCTTCGGTCGTCCACTGCTCCGAAACGTCTATGGGTGTGTCACATTCTGTTTAATGATGGCTGTAAGCATGATTTTAATTCAAATGGACTCACCTAAGATCTGCCATGTTCCAGTAACCTATCAGTCGTGGTGGTATTCCTTGTATTAATGAGAACTGCCAATCTCTTATATGCAGAACAGCTGAGCTGCTAGTAATTTCCAGCTTCCCTGGCACACTTAAAAGCTGGACTTCATATCTTTCACCTATACATGACAATATTTAGATTGAATCCATATGTATGAAACATTTGTAAAAATTAAAAATTCATCTTACTGTGGCCAAGTATTTCTGCTATTTGTGCTTGCCACTCAAGGAGCATTTCACGATTTTCAAATGCCAGAACTGTGACCAAAGTTCTGCACACTATTGCTAATGTCTGTGATTCCTTTTGAAGCAGGAAGCAGCTCTCAAATCCCAGAAGATGCTCCAAATTAAGTGAAGCTTTGGACTGTGAACTTTTGCCCTTGCTCAATGACTTTTTGTAGAACTGCATCATCAGTGAATTGGCCACAGGGGAGAGTCTCCGAACGACGCACCATCGCCGCTTCCACTAAAAATAAAAAACAAACAAAACGATAATAGTTTTAAAGGAGTAATCGGTTCTGCTCTAGTGATCTCCAAGAAACGCGAGTTCAAAGTAGGGTATAGGAATCGACAAAATTGCATAAAATAGCCAAAAATAATGCACATTCAATTAAAATATTTTGCACCAGCAAAATGATTACGTACTGTTTTCTTTTCTCTGAATTTTACGTGCCCCTCAAGGACAGAGCTGTCAAAATTCTTAAACTCCGCCATTTTTGTCAGAATGAAACGAAACAACTAGCTGCGTTGTCAGTTTGCTTGTTTACTGAAATGTACGCCTCTCAGACGGGATGACGGGATCAGCGTCGTTTCGTTCGTCTGCTTCCTTCGAAAAGGAAAACACTCTCACTTCGGCCGCCTTTCTGTTTCATCTGCTTTCTCCTTTTGCTTTTTTCATTTTGTTTGCTTTTTGGAATTGTATGTGTTTTAAACTCATGTTGGAAATGAGTTGAGTGATTTAATCGCCGATTCCGCACACTTTTTAACGAAAATTTCTTCCAATGTCATGGCCTTAATCAACAAAATTATCCCTAGAAAATTTCGTAGTAGTACGTCCTTGAACAGTAAATCCGATACGTGTTTATTGACGAATAAGAGACAGACAAGCAAGCAACGTGGAGCTCTTTTGGAGGCAGTAAAGAACCAGAAGAATTCTCAAAAAGTCAGCACAAATGGAGACAGTGGGTAAGTGACTTATAGGGTTAGTGATCGTGTGTCATTAGGCATCATTGATCTGTGTTGTGGTATTGAGTACATTTAGCTAAGATAAATTTGATGTTCTATTATGTAATACCATATATTTAGACCAGCTGCCAAGTATAATAAACATTTCTGTGAATATTGCCTGATGCATGGATACAATGTGTTGTGGAGAGATGTTTGTCATTGAGCTGAGTAATCTAAAACTATCAAATTCTCAGTAAAGTTTCAGCTGTTTCCACCAGCAACCAATCAAGCAGATTGTGTTTCATGTGTAGCCTAATGCCAAGACTTTTATAACTTTCAGTTCTCAGAACAATGTGCTCGGTGTGCATGGATGAACACAACTAGTGTTTTTTAATATTTGGCAATAACACCTCTTTCTTTTCTTTTTTTGTATAAAAAGAAAACGTACAATTTGTTGATTTTAAACCGGCGCCAAAATGTCAAAACTTGTGCTCGTCTTCTCTATAAATAGCTTACGGCCCGCATTTTCCAAAGTCATGCGGTCCGCCCTAGATTTTCCTTTCGTAGTTCATAGTCACGTGGAATTTCCCCTACCTCCTTCTCTCTTCTATGACTCTTGAATAGGTCCATGCCAACGTTTAAAATTGTAGCAAAGGGAACAAAACAGTAAAAACCAAAGGGGAATGACTGACGCTCGTCACGTAGCGATATGAAAATCGTGTATTTTGTCTCTCTCAAGTTCACATGATATACATACTGTCAACATTTTTACGTGTTTTTGACATCCGGTGAAACTCTTTTTTTCGTGTCCTAATTTTAAATGCTATTTTTTGCCTCATTCTCTAGCTCTAATCATGTGGAAACATCCGCTCGAATTCGACTGTTGCTCTTCCGTGAGTGCGAAGTCCGCGGTCGGCGGTTGATCTTTGATTCAGGGGGCGGAGGCGGACCCTGGATGCAGTTTAAAGATGAATTCCAAGAGCTTCAACTTCTTAAAGACATGGTTTTTGGTTCGGCCACCTTAAAATACTCAGGGTAATAACTATCAACTTTTTAATATATTTATTGATTATTCCATTTCTGAAATGCAATTTTTCAGGGATAATTTTCGAGTCCATGATTTTACCTCTACGCCGTGGAAAGGTCTGTTGGGAAACTAAATTAGGTCACTCAAAATTATACAAATTACATTATTCCTCTTCAGGTTATGAAATGATGCTCAGCAAAGTCTTTCTCATTCCACCATTAGCCCAGCAACCGTCGAGAACGGCTAATATAAGGTAACTAACTATCTATGCGTTGCATAATTTACCGGTTTTGTTTTACCTCATGACGCAAGTTCCTCTGGCTGAACTTTATATACAAATAGAAACAGAAACTCTGCCAGTACTGTGAATGAAGCAGACAAATTGGCCAATGCCCCCAAGGATAGCGGCTACGTTGAGACTTGGGCTGGAGAGGAAGGCAATAGTAGTGCGTGTTGGAGTAGCGGGATCAGCTTGGCAACTAGCGGCGCCTCTTCGAGAACAAGTTTTGGTTCCGGTTCGTTGATTACTATACCACGCATCGCATCCGCTCGCAAAGCAGCATCCGATTCTCAACTTAATAATGCCAATCCCAACTCTTCTTCGCATGGCAACCAACCGCAAAATCGAAACCACAAAACTCGATTGGCCATGGCGCTCTTTTTCTCACCCAACGATCAACACAAAGAAATGTAATTTTTCTTTATTCTTTCTCACGTTTTTTCTTTTTTTTTTTTTAAAATAATAACTGTAATAACCGTTTTTATTTATTGATGATACAGTTCTGCACGCGAGGTCGTCTTCGGTCAAAACGCACCGTTAGTGGAGCATTTCATCCAGCGACTTCAGCTTGGCGTTTTGAAGGCCTACTCTAGTCGTACAAATTTCCACAATTTTATTCATGAGGCTATCAGTCAATTTGAGAAAGACATGAACCGGTTAGTCAACGCCCCAAGGTGCACGGAAACTCCGGCTTGCTCTATGATCATGAGCTCTTCATTCGCTACCTCAAATCGTCGGCAAATGGCCCGGCGCTTTATGACCAACTGGGAATCGATCGTCACCGACACGGACACAAAATTGACTCGCTTGTGAGAATAACGGACTTAAAAAAAACGAATCGCATGTTTATATCAAATTTTTTTTTGTTTTGTTTCAGTTTTTGGAGCTCGTTACTCTCTGCTATGCTCACGTATCACGTCAATTGGCTATATTCGTACGTCACGGAGCCGACGGAATTTTTCGACTGCGGCACAAGAGTCCTTGTTTTGAGCAAAGATGGCGGACTTGCCCAAAGACTTTTACACGTCCTCAGCTATTTCGTCAGAGTGTGCGCCCCTGCGGCCCATCCGTCGGCCGAAATGACATTTTCCGATCTATCGCCAAGAGGCACTAATGGAGGCCCGATGGCTGAAACTTACGCCGATTATTCAACACAAATTTGTCATTCGAAAAGTATGTTCCAGCTTGGATATGCGGACGGTGCTTCGAGCTTATCTCCAGTCGTGTTGCCAATGCGGAGGAACGGTTCTAGTTTGCTGGAACGGCAAACTCCTCCCGGCCAGTTGTCTCAGCGTCGAAGTAGTCAGCAATTAGTTGAAAACACGCGATATTTAAGAAATTATTACGATGTTCGCTTCCAGCTCTCTCCTGACACCATTGCCAAACGTGATCCTACGAAAGCATTTGCAAATCTCATCTCGTCAATAGCTAAAAACGGTTTCCACGATTTCTACACGGATGAATTAGCCACTACGGACAAGCCCAGATCTGCCTCGTGCGCTTTCTTCGTTGGCAGTATTCCGGATAAATCCAACTCACGAGAAGAGTCTCCATCTCCGATGGGCAATGAGCCAGGAGGAAACAGCACTGGTGCCTGCACAACCACGCGACCTGTCCAAGTGCAAATTCCAAGGTATTACTTTTTGTTGTTTCCTTCCACTTTTTTTTTCGATTCGTTCCACTTTCTATGTAATGACATTGTGTTTTGTCCTAGTCCTTGTTTTCATTCATTGATTCATTCAATATCTCTTTTATATTCTCTATGTTTATAGTGTATGTGCCAAAATGCCCATCAACAACGAACAGTCATTATCCGATTGGATGTATGGCACTGATTTAGAGGACGAATATCAAGCCGGACGGACTCTGCAGTCTTGTGATCCTAGCCAGAGTGATTGGCTCAGCAACTTGCAACTTGATCTGCGAGCTGCGTCTGCCCGCCGGAAAACCGTCCACTGCATCGTTGCCAACACAGACACTTGGTAGACATATTGGAATTTCTTCTTCTTTCTTTCTTTTGTTTATACTACTCTAATAACCCAAATTGCGTGTTTGTATGTCTACGTTCTTGGGTTCAAACAGGGAAGTTCAAGTGTTGACTTGCGTTGAAGAGGAGACTTTTCCACCACGAACAAAGCAATATTGGGTGCCTGTCACCATGTCGGGACAAGTGGCTGATTTGGTCGAATCCACTCAACTGCTTTGGTTAATGATGCATGATGCAGAACAGGTTTGAAAATACTTATCCCTTTCGTCTATGTATTTTTGAATAGTGTGTACAAGATGGGGAAACATTCATTTTGTTTTGTTTTTAGTGCCTTGATCATGTCGAAAGCCGTTTGCGCTTCCTGTGCCAAAAAAGTGAAGACTTGGGCGCTTTGCTTTCGACTTCGATCCGATCGTGGAACATTGACCGCGTGACTCGTTTACTGGACATCGAAAATCAAGACCTTCCGTTGTTGATGGCCGGTTGCTCTGTACACAGCCCGGCCGTCAACTCCATGGGTGGCGTGACGATATTGTGATTGAGGACTGTTTGTTGTGTTTGTTTGTTGGTTGGTTGGTTTTTCTTATTTTTGGTCTTTCTTTCTCTTATCTATTGAGATTGTGTATATTTGTGGTTATAACGTTACTCACTCTCTCTTATATAATCTTCCAATTCTTTTCAAAATTTTGTCAATTTGCGCTGATTTATTCAATTTTCCTTCCGAGTCAGTTATGTGAGCTTATTTCCGATATTGCCTTTTTTTCATCCCTTCACATATCTCTTGCCTTAAAATTTATCTGTGAAGAGAAGTCGCTGATCTTGAAAGTGTTCACGTCTGTCGTTTAACAAAAAACTAAAATATAAATCAAAGTTTATTTTCCCAAAACCCTAGTATATTATATTAAATAACTAAGAGAGAATGATATTGAAAGGCAATTTTAAGCGGCTGGAACGTTGTGTCAATTTTCACCAGTGATAGATGTGCAAAATTAAATTGATTTCTTTTTTCTTTCGGTTACGCCAACTTGATATACCCTCCTTACCACCGTAGTCTTTGACATTTCTTGTTGCTATTCATTTTTTTTTTGTTTCTTTTCGAGGATCTTGATTTATGGTTTCTGGGATCAAGTAGTATATTCTTCTTTCTTTTTTTCCCCCCTTTTTGTGTATCTGCGTGTGTGTGTGTGTGTGGTTTATTGATCGTGTGGGCATAGTAGAGACGTAACAGAGAAACGGGTCGATTGTGTGTGTGTCTGCGTTTGGTAGTTGAATATTTAACTGCTAGGTGGCGTTGGTGACCAGCAACACCGCACACACACACACAGGGGCTGGGTCAGCCGTCAAGCCATCGTACAGCTACCTCCACTTGGGTATTCAGTTGAGTAAGGGACTTCGTTCGGGAATACAGTCCCGTTCTGCTGGTGTGTAGAGGAGAAGTTTTTTTTACGTCCGAATCGAGAGAGAGTATATAGACTCTGGTCCGTTTGTCGTCTTTTTTTTAAAACATATTCCCGTTCCGTTTTCATCCGGTGATATCAGTGTGTTTGTTGGACCATCGAGTGGATGTCGTAGGTGTATCGAATTCCCCGGATTACCTGCCATGTCATCCAACAATCAGAAAATCTCCACTACGGAGCGTGTGATTAAAAGTAAGCTTTGAAAAAAGAACCGTTTCGACTGGCCGTTTCCCCCATTGCCGTTTCTTGTGTGTGTGTGTGTGTGTCGTCTGGTCTGCTTGAGGGGGCGACTTGCCTAGAGGTCCTTTTTTGGACAAGACTTTTTTAGAATACGTTTACATGTTATTTTGTTTTTTTCGTGGCCATTTCTTTTGAAAATCGTGTCAAAAAAGACTAAATGCATTTTGGAAATCAACTTTGGTGTATTTGTTGACACTGATTTTGTTGTGGACCTTTCAAAACTTGAGAAGCTTTTTTTGTTTTAGTCTTTTTTGTAACTTGTACACCCCTGCTACACACAACAACACATAACAGGTCTTTTTTTCCTTGTGACGACTGAAACCTTTTTTTTTTCCCCTGTGTGTGTTTGAAATTGCTAAAAGTGCCATTTCATTATGTTGTTTGTGGTGGTGTTTCTCGTGCATTCTTTATTACATTCGGTAGATAACTAGATATAGCCTTAAGGCTCGACCACCATAACAACAAAACAACATATATAGAGAGAGAGAGGTTTTCCTGTTTTTTTTTATTCTGGTTGGTCTTGTGACTTTTTCCCCACCACTTTTGAGTTATTCTATGACTGTAGGGAAATGAGAGAATAACTAAACAAGAAGGGCTCCACTTACGTTCAAAAGTTTCTTTTTTACTTGAGGGTACATTATTATTATCATTATGAGGAAAAACCAGTTTTTCCCGCGCAATCGCCTACCCTCCCACCTCACCGTGACCTCAGGTGTGTGTGTGTGTGTGTGTTTTTTTTTTCACTCTTAAATCATTAACTTTTCTTTCTCTCTACCCGCAGAGCCTATTGTGTCTGTTATTGTATAACTGGATTTCACAAAAAAAAGAAGAATTTTCCATTTTATTAAAAAAAAAAAAATTACGAAAAAGTATTTATTTTTTTCGAATTGTGATGGGCGTTTGTGTGGGTGGAGTGTATAAATCCCGTGTGGTGGTGTACGTCGTCGGTGCCTGCGCGCCCAGGGAGACTGACTACATGGGCAAAGAGGAGCGTTTGTATTGATCGAGGAGCTACTGGGGCTCACAGGGAGGGGTTGAACGCAAGCCCCACTCCCGTACACACAACGAACGCAAACGGGATTTTTTTTTCTTTCCCTCACCAGGTTGGCAACTCCATAAGGTGGGGGTTGATTGGAGACTTTTTTTTCTTTTTTTTTTACTTCTTCCTTGTGGAGATCAAAAAGGAGCTACTATAGTAGCCCGTTGGATTATAAAATCTCCTGCTGGTGTATTTATTTCTTCTTTTCTCATCGTCCTCGCTTGAGTCTCCTAGGTGACCAGCTCCTTTAGCTCCTTTTTTTGCCTCTTTTGCCCAGCAGAGTCTCTACTAGAAATCAACGAGACATTTCATCTATTCTTTTCCTTTAGTAGCTCGACGAGCGGTAGAATTATTTCGGGATGTCTAAATCCAGTCTCTCTCGACTTTGTTGTCTTGTTGTGTGCGTTTAATTTTCAAGGAAATAACAACAAAACAAATCACATTTTTCTTGGTGATTCATTTTCTTGTTTACATTTAAACTTAATAACGTGACTCTTTTCTCTACTGGTAGTACCGTAATAGCCATACAACAAGTTTGTGATGGGAGCTGCTTTGACGGTGGGTGTGGGATCCGATCAATAAAAGCTCTCCTAACCCTCGATTATACCCCACCACTCCATCCGATCCTTCCCCTTTTTTTTTCTTCTCTTTTCACACACAAAATAAACGACACCTGTGAATTGGTTAAAGGAAGACGGAACTTTTTATCCGGATGACGAAAATTTCCCTGGGTGTCATCCAAATCCCCTCCCATTTCATTTGAAATGCCATCAAAGAAGATAAACATTTTAAAATCAGTTTTATTTTAAATTTAAATTTTATTGTTTGAAATTGGACTGAATAGAATGAAATGCAGTTTGGATCAGCTGCTGGCGTGGCTACTGTGCGCGTTGTTTGGGACTCTTTTGGGACAGATAAAGGACCCCCCCCCCCCCCCCCCCCCCCCCCCCCTCCCGAACACGAGAGAATGTTGTGCGGTCCGGATTCAATAATAGACGCAGAGGAAAAAGGATAAGGAAGGAGGGGTTTTCACGAGGAGTCCCGCGAGGTTTATTTCGGGATCTCTTGTATCCCTTTCAAAAGAAAAAAAAATAAAGTTCTGACTTTTTTTCTTTTTTGTTCTAAAAAAATCAAAGAGAAAGATTGTGAGCTTCTGGTAGCAGTTTTGATGTGTTTACGATAGGCTGGACATTGAAAATTGGGTTGAACACAAGTCAATGAAAACAAGATCCGTTTCTATGTGTGTAGGCGTAGACTGTATCGATTTTTCCCTTTTTCGATCTCTCAGCTTCTCTAGAGAGAGAGGACGGCCGTCTTTTTCTTCTGCCTCTTTTTCCTTTTTTTTGGATGACTATCGAATGAGTGGACCGAGATGAGAGCCATTGATTTTTTGTGTATAGAAGAAAGCAAGGAAGAAAGAGAAATGACGATTGAAGCAGAACCGATTTTGCCAGTCTTGTGTGTAATAATCAGACTAATGAAACGATAATTAGTAATCGTGAAATCGACGCGTAAGACCGTCGGTCCACATTTGGGTCCGTCTGGAATGTCCATCTGCTCCAATCACAACTAATTGTCGTCGTTGCGCACGCAACTGTCGATAAAATAAGAAGTGAGATGGTAAAAATGAAAGAAAATGGTGAGAAACTTACAAAAAGAGTCACGGAATGTTGTAGTAGTAGTAGATCGGTTCCATACATTCCCGATGGAATTAGGTCGTCGTCGTCGTCTTTTTTTTTGTTGTTGTGTTTTTCAAGGAAAATCCCGCGGGATCAAGTTCTCTTCCTTCCCGTACGCGATGCATTTTCGTTTGGTTTTTATTTCTTTCATGGTGGTGGTGGTGATGCGGCGGCAGGAACCACCAATGAGCGCGACGACGACTCGACATTGCGGATCCCATGCGCTCGATACGGAAGCGATCCATCCCCCTCCCTTTTCTCTCTTTGGGAGTTTTGTTTCGTGAGTGTGTACGAGATGGGAGAGCAAAGATGATGAAGAGAGGCGGAGTCTAGGGAGATGGCCGAGCATGTCTGTCTGTGTCTTTCTCTCTCTAAGGATATGATGATGGCGCTCCAGCTAAAAAGAATGGCCGACGTCGGGAGTGTGTGTGTGTGTAGTCCCGCAATAAGAAGATGGAAAAGAGATGTAGCACGCACGCACACACACACACACAGTGAGGCTGCTACCCCCTGGACTACTATACACCCCCGTCGTCCCTATTGATCCGCATGCTGGCCTATCCGTCTCTATCCGCTTCCATCTCTTGGTTCCTTCTCTCTCTCTCGTTTGGTCTGTGCCATTTTCACGCTCGGTCACACACACACAGAACATCCCTCTCTTCGTGAATCTTTCACCTCACGAAATTTTCGTCGTCTCCTTAAAGGGACGTTTCCCCTGTCATTTTTTGGGGTGTGTGTTCCTAACGAGAGAGAGAGAGAGTTTGATCGATCCTACCCATTTTTCAAACACACCTTTCCTGCAACAAAACGGGCGACACAGATCGTTCACGCCGAAAAGTAATCCCCCACCCCATACCAAAGTCTGAGACCTGGGCTCGTTGTCCCGCACATCACAAAAGAAAAAGAGAGAAGGGAAAAGCTTAAAATTTACGGGTTTCTCGTATATGTGTAGTGATGATGATGTGCATGTCGTGACACGATGCATTGACCGAAATCTTTGCCTTCATTTTCGCTCTTTAAAAAAAAACTTTTTTTTTTTCTCTCTGTGCACGACGAGGAATCCTCCGCCTCTTTGATTTCCCTGCAGGTGTGTTAGATTACGTGCGTGTCGTTTCATTTCGGACGACGATCGATCAAATATACACTGAGAAAACTCAGCACTTGGTCGGGGGAAATTCTTGTTGATTCACAGAGCCAAAATAGAACGCGACATTCGATTTTCTATTTTAAATAAGAAGAAATAAAATGTCGATAGATGACGCCAGGGTGGAGCTTGAAATCATTTGACGTGAAGAATACGCTGCTAACGAGTTTATACACGAAATTCATCATTGGAATATTACACAAGAAATAAAATGAGTCATTGTCGCTGCCACAACATTGATCCTTTCTTCTTTTGATTCCTTGCCTATTCTATCCACATGGGAAATTAATGGGTCAACGCACGACAATTGTTGTTGTGTGCCTTAGGGGTGTCTTCTCATTTGATACGCGCCTGCGTGACTTGTCGAATCTTTTAAAAAAAGAGGGAAATAGGATATCTCATCGGAGACGAAAATGATGTTTTTGATTTCATCAAACCCAATGAAAAAGAAAGTAGAACTTTTAAGAGCTGATTTGATTTATGTTTTTCTGCCTTTTGGGTATAGAAATGAATATCCAATTTTTATTTGAAATCTCAGAAAATAGCTTTTTTTTTGTAGATATAATGATTTTAAATTTCTGTTTTTGTTGTTGTTGTTGTTGTTGTCCTATGTTGTTTTGTTATTTTCATTTTCGGAGGTTTGCGCATGTGAGATCTATTGATTTTCGCTGGCTGGCAGTTATGACCAGCTTTAGTAAGAAGAAGAAGAAGAAGAAGAAAAAAGAGGCAAGAGTTGCAATGTGTGTAGAAAGAAGTAGCGTGAAACCCTTCTCTCTCACTCTCTTTGCTCACGGTGGGGCTCAAGGGACGGTGTAGAAAATGAAGGAGGGGCAGACGAAAGCCACGGGATCCGCCCGAGACGTTATGTTTTCTCTGTGTACACACTCCCGTATTTTATTTTCTCGACCAGTTGTGAATGTCATTCAATATTTTTTATTTATTTATTTCTTCTTCTTCTTTTGGGCTTCATCGATGTCATGTGTTATCGATGCCCAACCAGAGAGTTTCTCCCGACACTTTGTGTCACAGACACTCCTACATTTCCTATTATATTTTGGGATTTTTCTTTTTATTATTGTCGTTTTGGATTTATAGATGGCGCTATATATACGTGATGCATAAGACCTGGCGTGACACGCCAACCTGTGTGACGAACACATAGGGGAGACAAAAAAAAAAATAAGGAGAGAGAGGGTGTTTTCTTATTTATCTATCGCATTGCGTCGTCAATTCACATTTTGAATGATTTTCATTTCACTCTATACGTAATGTATTATATAGACTATGATTTTCTCTAGTATTTATTTTGAAACTTTGTTTAAATAATCAGGGAGCTAGACGAACATAGAAGGGTCAGTGAAGGGAAATGATATGTGTAGACTTTGAATTTTTATCTCGGACTCCTTTTAGGAAGTTAAGAAATGAAAGAAACGACTTGAATGTTTGATGTGAAAGTCAAATGAGAAAGAAAGAAGAAAGTTAAAGGCCAACTTGAACTTGCTAGCCATTCCTCGTCGAAAGTTGATCCTTTTTTTTTCTTCTTCTTCTTATGAAACTTTTCTTTTCAACAAGACACACACACACACACACAGAGTGCACACTTTTTCTTTGGTTGCCTTTCATGTTGACACGACGACGACGACTCTCTTGTGTGTGTACGTAAAGATGATATTTTAAGAAGAGACGCTATTTTTGAGTTGGATCAAATACTGGGACGTCTAAACTTGTCATGTGTGTCACCCATGTCCCACTAGAGGGACTTACTACAATAACATTTAAATGGGTGTGTTTTCTCATTTTTATTTTTGATTGAAATTAGGTGTGCCGTTTCCTCCGAGTCGCAAATTATCTGTGGCCGAAGTGTTTGACACGAAGACGGGCAAACCGCGTCCCGATGTGCTCAAACAGCATTTCATATTGGAGGGCCGCATCGAAGAAGCGGCCGCACTCCGCATCATCAACGAGGGAGCTGCTCTACTCCGCCAAGAGAAGACGATGATCGACATTGAAGCTCCCGTCACAGGTTCGTTGCCATTCATCAAACAACTTTCCAACTTTGAATAAAGTCCAATCTGTCTGCGCATCATATAAGAAATTCTCTTGAAATAACAGGATAATGGAGTGTGTGTGTGTGTAGTAGATAGCCAAGTACATCCGCATGATGATGGATCCGCCCCAAGCCTCGTAACCTTTTCCGGAATGCTGATTAGGTTTGCAGAGTGGGGGGGATCAGAAGAAGAAGAAGAAGTGTTTTTATCTAAAGCTCATTTCCATATCATATACATATCTGCTACTCTTGTGACGTTCACTTATCGCGGTAGAGAGTCACTTTTTTTTGTTTGTTTTTGTTGAATAGTCAATTGTGAGCGCCTCCTGCGTTTGTCCATTTTGATCGTGTTTGGGGTCGCAATGATAATGAAGTTATACGTTGGGATATAGTTGGGCTTCTCTCTATCCTCGACACACACAAAAAAAAAAATTTGGATGAAAAACAAAATAAATCGATGGGGGAGAGGATAATGGGAAATTGATCGAATGTCGCTCGTAGGTTGTTGCCAGACTATCGATCCACTGTACAAATTATACACCATGAGAAATCAACTCTTTTCTCTATCCGATGGTTCTTCCCTACAAGATATGGACCCTGATGATTTTGCCCGCTTCTTTTTCACAATAAATATTTCCACCAGCATGTTCATGTTCAGAGTTCCACAGGTGTTTAGTTGAACTACTAGTAACGTATCGCTTTTTATTATAAATAAATGTACATTTTCTTATATTTTTCGGTAGGTAAAATATACACGTACAAGTATATAGCTAAGACTGTCTAGACTGGTCCCCCGGTTTGATGACGTTGTTTTGTTGTTTCCTAAAAACGCGATCGTTGTTTGCAGGGCAATAGAGAAACAAAAAAGAGACACACACACACACACACACAAAGGGCATTATATGTGCCTTGTGTGTGTGTGTGTGTGTGTGCTTTATCGATTTGAAGCTAGCGGAGGCAACGCTCACGATATTATATTATGTATATGTATATGTCTAGTGAGAGGGACTATATGGCTAGAGCCATCTAGCGTTTACACAGTGCAATGACGTTGATATAAGACATTGATCGATTGTGATGGATCGTATTCTGTGTGTGTCGGTTTCCATTTTTATTGTTATTATTTTCTGCTGCTGCTGCTGCTGGCCAACGTCCGTTTATTGTTATTAATGTGTTTTCTGGATATTGGACGGGCACATTTCAGTTTGCGGTGACATTCACGGACAGTTTTACGATCTGATGAAATTGTTTGAAGTGGGCGGATCGCCGGCCAATACCAAGTATCTCTTCCTCGGTGATTACGTCGATCGAGGATATTTCAGCATAGAGGTAACGGTTTGTTTTCTCCTATTAGCCAAGTTAAACGTCTGGCAAAAGTTAATCGATTCATTTGTTCACTTCTTATTCACATCCGGTCTGTGTGTGTTTAGTGCGTCCTCTACTTGTGGGCGCTGAAAATTTGCTATCCGACCACCCTGTACCTGTTGCGGGGCAACCACGAATGCCGGCATCTGACGGAATATTTCACCTTCAAACAAGAATGTGAGTCATTTGTTAAATCAATTCTATCCATTTACTGTGGGATTTATGTGTTTGTTTTGTTTCTTTTTTTTTTGTTTGTTTTTTAAGGTAAAATCAAGTATTCGGAGCGTGTTTATGACGCTTGCATGGAGGCGTTTGATTGCCTTCCGCTGGCCGCCCTGATGAACCAGCAGTTCCTCTGCGTCCATGGCGGTCTCTCCCCAGAGATTCACTCGCTCGATGACGTGCGAAAGGTAAGTGACTGGCGGGTTGGTTGGTTGGTTTAACACTATTTTACAACTTGACACATTTAACGATTTTCTCTCGTTGTGTTATTTTTGGAATAGTTGGATCGGTTCAAGGAGCCACCGGCGTTTGGTCCCATGTGTGACCTACTCTGGTCTGACCCCCTGGAAGATTTTGGCAACGAGAAGAATGCCGAACATTTTTCACACAACTCTGTTAGGGGTTGTTCCTACTTTTACAGGTAACACAGTTCTCATAGTTTTGTTGGGTTGGAATTGTCTTTTCATTTTGTATTTTGAATATATTTATAGCTATGCAGCCTGTTGTGAATTCCTTCAACAGAACAATCTCCTATCAATTATTCGAGCGCACGAAGCTCAAGATGCTGGGCAAGTCTTTCTATTTCATCGTGTGAGATTATCTAATAATATTTAGTTGATATTTTTTGTTTTGTTTTTTTTAGTTACCGAATGTATCGGAAAAGTCAGACGACCGGTTTCCCTTCGTTGATCACCATATTTAGCGCTCCTAATTATTTGGACGTGTACAATAACAAGGCGGCCGTGCTTAAGTACGAGAATAATGTGATGAATATACGGCAGTTTAACTGCTCGCCTCACCCTTATTGGCTACCCAATTTCATGGACGTCTTCACCTGGTCTCTGCCCTTTGTCGGAGAGAAAGGTGTGAAAATCATTCACCTGCTGTGATTGTTTTTCTATTTTAAAATAAAAATTTTCTTGTTGATTATATCAGTGACGGAAATGCTGGTCAACGTCTTAAACATTTGCTCCGACGACGAACTCGTCTCTGAGGGCGAGGAGAGCATCGAAGACGGTGAGTACTTCTATTTCATTTATCTTTTGTATTTTATTATGAATTCCTGATCCTTTTCAATCTCCTCCATTCCAACACCAAAAAAAACAAACAAACAAATGAAATATGAAACCTTTTTATTTAAAAAAAAATGAATCGATCACGATCTTATTTTATTTAACCTTCACACTCATCTAGCCAAAAAAGAGTTATTTAAAAATAATCTGTCCCATTTTTAATTTTTAATTCAATGTTTTTTCCACAAAATTTATAAAATCATGTGTATAAAATAACCATGGTGGCTTGACCTCTCTCTCTCTCTGGTTTTAGTCGAAGCTTTTGAATTCATTTTTTTTTTAGTTATTTTGATTCCTTCATTTTGTTTTTCCCCTTTTTTTGGTTCCTAAATTGGACCCCCGTTATAAAAAGCCTTTGCGCGCACACACTTACCGAGGACAGGGGCTCTCGATGCGTTCCATTGAATTTCAATTGATTTAATTTGCTATTTTTTTTTTAAATTGAATTTCATTAAGAAAACAATCGTTCAAATGAATTTGAACGATTTCAATTTGTGTGTGTGTGTCTCTTTCTCTATCTCTCTCTTTTCTCTCTTATCTGTCGTTCTCACACACACCCATACACACATACAAAACCCCGTCCGTCCGTCCGTCCGTTGCTCCACGTTGGTTGACAAATGTCGTAGGAGGCAAATTGGAACTCAATGGTGAGTAAGATTGGATGAAATTTCCCCATTCGGCCCACCACTTCCTCCTTCTCCTTAAAAGATAAAAATAAACAAAATTTACTGTTTTTTTTATTTTCAAAATTTCAACCGTAAAAAAAAGAGAAAATATTTTGTCCAGGGAAATCCCCATCAATTTGAAACAAAAAAAAATATTAAAATTAATAAGAAGCATGGCTTTCATGAAATGAAATTTTAAATCATTTTTTAAAATCAAAATAAAAAAAAAGAAATCATTTTGTAATGATGTAATGACACCATTGGGCAAGTTCGGTGTGTGTGTGTGTGTGTGTGTGCGCGTGAATTTAATTTCTTACCTTTTTTGCAACGATTTCGCACGATTTTTTGTAAGCGCTTTGCTTTTTCTGTTTTTTTTTTAAATCCTGTCACCTTTGCTAAATTGCCATCACGCACAGATTGTCATCCCCCTTATTTTCTTGTTAATTTAGGGATGGCCTCCATATCCTTCCCAATAATAATAATGTCGTGGTGATTGTTCTGTTTTCCTTTTTTTCCTTCACCCTCAAAACTCTTTTGATTTTTCTTCAATTTTGTACAAGTGTGGCATTCGATTCAAATCGAGTGATTAAGTTCACACCCAAACTGATCATGTTCTCTGTAAGGGGAAGCAGCTGCCATCCGTAAAGAAGTGATTCGCAACAAAATTCGAGCCATCGGCAAAATGGCCCGTGTCTTCTCCGTTTTGAGGTATCTCCTCCGTTCATTTCATTCTTTTCATTTCATTTTGAGCAATTGCAATTTTCAATTTGTCTTTCAGGGAAGAGAGCGAAAGTGTTCTCCAACTCAAAGGATTGACTCCTACTGGATCCTTACCACTTGGCGCCCTCTCTGGAGGCAAAGCGACGCTAAGAAACGGTAAAAACTCGTCAATTTTAAAAATAACGAATTTGAATTTAACATTTTCTTCATTAAATGTTTGGCGCTCTGTCACAGCTTTGCAAGGATTCTCTCCTACTCATCAAATCAGGTCGTTTGAAGAGGCCAAAGGTTTAGACGCCATAAACGAGCGTATGCCGCCACGCAATGACGCTCCACCACCGTTACACGCTTCGTCCAATTCATCGAGCGTGTCGCCCGTGTCTCCAATCGCGGCGGCAGCGGCCGCTGTGGTGGCCGAAGCCAATTCGCACGTGCCCAGTGTCAGTGTCAACAACAACAGCAGCAGCAACAACAACGCAGGTGGAGTAGCTGTTGCTGCGGCTGCTGCTGCTGGCGCAGGGAGCAACAATGTCAACAGTCACTCAAAGAGTAACTCGCACGTCCCGACCGCAGGTGCAGGTGGTCACGGTCACTCCTGAGCCAGTCGGCAGTGATTTGTTTTTGTTTGTTTTTGTTTTTCTTCTTCTTTCATCTTCTTTTTTTTCTTCTCTGTTTTGTAATTCCCCGCCGTCGCCACTCGTTCAGCCTCTCTCGACCCGGTACATCATTTATTCATTCACGTTATGTTTTTTTTGTCGTTCAAATCATTGAATTACGTTCATTCCGAAAAGAAAACATCAACAACAAATGGTCGAAAAACAACAAACGAAACAGGTCCCACTAGACGGAGGATTGGAAACAAAAACAAAAAATGTTGATGTTGGAAAATGAGGAGACAAAAATGTCACACAGAGAAACGAATCAAATGACATCACACACATGTGGGAAGAAACACAAAACAAAATGAACGACATTGTTGTTCGTTCCAATATCTGCCCTCAGTTTTCTAAATCCCTGCCTCTTTCAACTTTACACAATTATTTTTTGGTTATTTTTTTTTTTTTTTTTTAAATTAATTTATTTTGATTTTCGTGCGTGTGTGTCGTCCCGTCGGTTTCTCTTTAGCCAACATCACACTTATCTCTCTCTCTCTCTCCTCGTCTTTGAAAGATTTCAAAAAAAAGTAAAAAAAAAATTAAATTAAATTTTTATTAATTGCCTGTGCGTGCGTGTGTGTGAGCGTTACGATTTCTTCATAATATATTCCTTCCTATAATATCCCTCCTGGAAAAATCTCCCGCAAATCTCATCATTACTATTCTCTCATTGCTCTTCTCGGAAATTTTTTTTTTAAACCCAAAAAAATCCCAAAATATTTTTCTTTGTCATATTCGCTTTTCTGGTTGTGTTTATCTTTTCACTGCCCCTCCCCGTTTGTGTTTTCTTGGGGTGTGTGTTTCATTTTGGTTGAGGAGATGTTTGATTTTTCATATTATAATTCAATTTTTTTGGTTTTTGATTCATTTTTTTTTGTTCTTTTTTTTTGTGTTTGTGATGGATGATCTTTTCTCCTATACTGGCCCTCCCGTCGGCTCTCTCTCTCTCTATTTTTTCTCTTACAGATCTGAAAAGTCATCGCCCGATTATTATACAAATTAAAAATCCATGACAAGAAAGAAAACAACAACACAAATTTGTATCCAGTTTAAAGCGAAGGTTGTTATTGGTTTAGAATTTCGTTGGCCACTTGCCAACGCAAAAAAAAATGTGTAAAACAAAAACATTTACCAACTGATTTTCTGAATCGGAACTCTTCCGCTACCTATCAATCTATCATGTGACGGAAAATTTTGATTCGTAATTCAAATGAATTTGATCAACATTTTTTGATGTGTTTTGTTTTGTTTTGTGTTTTTAACATCAGCCCAGTCGATTTGTTGCTGGACAACTAGTCACTGCACATGCCACCTAATTGATGGTGGGTGGAGACGTTTGAAAGAAAGGGGGAGGGAGGGTGATTTCTTTGATTTGCCTCGTTTTAATTATTGTGCCGTGTTTTGATTAATTTCGTATTTCAAATTAGTTGTTAGTATTTATTTTTTAATTGTTTGATTCATTTTTCAGATGGCGTGTGTTTTCTTAAGATATTTTGAATCTCCCTCCACATTTTGAACTAAACGTTAACTTTTTCTTGCTTCAAGTTTGAACAATTTTTTGTTGTAGATTTCCTTGATCAGTTTCCAATCAACTATTTTCTTTTTCTTTGCACACGAAGAATTTTATTTTAATTGTGTTTGTTTTTTTTCTCGACAAGCCCGTTTTTTGGCCTTTAAGATGTAATGCGTGTACTTAATTGTACTATGTATAGTATTAGAATTGTAATTCATTCAAATTAATGCGGACACGCAGACAGACAGCAGCAAACCAGAAAATCGGAGGAGGTAATCTCGGATGAGCTGAAATATTTATACCTTTTATTTAAATTCTCTCGTAATAGTTTTGATATGGTGAACATTTAAAAAAATCCCAGTCCCATGAAAGAAGCAGGAAATATTCACAATGAGAGCCGTCGGGAATGATTTTATTTTTAAAAAACATTATTTGATTATTATTTCTCCTCTTCGCAGACATCACCGCCACTAAATTTTTTGTCAATCTTTTCATCATTCTCTAATTCACTAATTAAGTCATTCTAATTTTACTTTTGGTCAATTTTGTAAAATTTTATCTCTGATACATATTTAAGAAGAGGAAAAGCTTTTTAAAAATAATTGACAAGACATGAAAAAATCGTGACTATTTTTATTATTATTATTATTATTATTATTTTATTTTTTATTTGTGATTGTGCGAGTCTTTTTTTTACATCTTATTGATATATTGATAACTTTATCTCTCTTTCTCGCCCGCCCTTATATAATTACCTGTTGAATGCGTCGCAATTTGTAATTGAATTTTTTAACATTTTTTCAAAAAATCCCATTAAATGAATTTCTCCCCCTATAATTAAAGTCTCTCCTTTTTTTCGATAAAAAAACAAAACAAACATCTTTTTTCACCATTTTTCACATGTTGTGTGTATGAAATGTCGCGTCTGATTTCTTTTTATTCATCTAATTCTCCGGTATACAACACAGAAAAAAAACAAAACAATTTGATTGTGTTTATATGATTAGTTTAATTTTTTTTTCTTTGTTAATTTCATTCTTATTTTTTGGGAGACGGGTGTGGGTTTCATTTTTGAGGGAAGTGAGAAGCGAAAACAACAACACATTTTTTTATCAAGACGATTGTGTCCCATTGGTCCCCCTTAATAATTTTGGAAAATTTATTAATTTTATTTTTTCAAACGAATTTTCTTTTGGTTCAGTTAGGACTTATCACACACACACACACACACCAAGTTCTTAATCTCATTTTGTCGCCGTTTGTTTATCAATTCTCTCCTCTTGAACGTGTACACACACACACACACACTCCAAGTCCCCGACTCTATTATTTTTTTTTAAAGATTCATTTTTTAAAAATAGGAATTTATTTCTCCATCCAGAAATTAAAAAAAAAAACAAAGTTCAATTTTCAACTCATTTTTATTTCATATCATTTGTTTAAATAATAGTTATAGTGTGTGTCTCTTTCATTCATTCATTCATTCATTTGCCATTTGATTGGGTTGGGTTGGTTCAGCTCCTAATAAAATATCTTTTTTAAATGTCTTTCGCCTCGGCTGACGGTGTGATATCCACTTCGTTATTTCCGATTATCCTCCTTCTATCCTCCTCCATCGTCCTTATTTTTTTGGGGATTTCTCAAAAACAAAAAAAAAAAGTAGTTTTTAAACAAAAATCTCGTGGGTGTGTGTCTTCATTCTTCGCATCGTTGATTGCATTTTCCTTTATATATATACATATTATAGATTTTTTTAATTGCCTTCTTCTCCTTACACCTTTCGATCTGTTGTCCATTTGACTTTTTTTAATATCCATCCGACGTCATTTGTTCATTGGCGTCCCTGTTTCGTCGAGCGATAGACAAAACAGATCAATTCAAACAAACCAAATAGTCCCCCAGCTCCCCCAGCAACCTTTTCCCATAACAATAACAACAAAATAAGAAATAAGAAATTGCGTTATTACAAAGTAGCCGCTCCATGATATTATTCACCCACCACCATCACTACAGCTAACCCCAAATATTTTATCCTCGTCTCACTATCGACAAAATTGCCACGCCCTTCTATATTTTTCTTGTCTCTCCTTTTTCTTGTACGATTTTACATCAATAACAATATTATATATAACTTTTATTTTGTTTGTTTATTTTCATTCCCCAACCCATCTTTATGACTGAAATCAAGAAATGACAAAAAAATTTAATTCCCCTAAATAATAAAAAAAAAATTAATTAACAAAGAAAATAATCCCCACCAAAAAAATATGAATGCATTTTTCGCAAAATTTTAATGTGGATGTTTGTACTGTATACTGTTTCCAGAGGCCATTACAATTTACAGAATCCTTCCTACTCTATTTGCTGGGTTATACTGCTTCATTTGTTTGTTTTTAGAAGGAGATATCAAATGATGACTGTGCAGTGCAGAAGGGAGCTGCGTACCGACGGAGCCTCGTTCAATTTTTGACTAAAAATAAGACATTTGACAAGTTTATCGATGTTAGTTTTTTATCGATCCTGGATCATAGACAAGGTTACGTCTGATAATTTGTGTACTATATAGTCAAGACGAGTTTGTCGGAATAATCCAGTATTTGGTTGACTGACCAACGCAATTGAGTGATACAATTTATTTTAAACTTGAACTGCTGTGGTAGTAGTTCTTGAAACATTTATTTTCTTTTTATAATCTAAATTCGACATGGATTCAACAGCAGAAGCTAATGGAATTTGGATTAGCAGCTTCAGTGCCTACACTTTTACCACCATTTTGACCACTTTATTAGTCGTGGCTTTGATGAAACGATATCGTTTCGTCAAGCGCTGCGATAAACTCTACGGGTAATTACACTGATAACAGATTAAAAGATTAAGACATTGTACAATTCTTTACTTTTCTGAATAAATTAGACCGCCAACTGATATTCCGTTGTGGGGAGGTGGATCAATTATCTTAGTCCCACCAGAGGGTGAGAATTTCAGTTAAATTTGATTAAACAATTTGAATTTTTCCATTTATTCTGTTGGTTATAATAATAATCATCAATTAGAAATTATGACTCTCCTTCTTCTGTTACACACTGTCTTTGGACGCAAGTCTGCCAGCGGAATGGTACGCTCTTGGATCGGTCCTTTGCCCATGTTTTTCGCTACAACAGCTGAAGCTACCGAGGTACGTATATATCAGCCTTTTATTAATTTATTTTGTAAGTTAACACAAATATTTAACGTTTCAAGGCGGTGCTGAGTAGCAACAAAATAATCACCAAGAGTCGCGAGTACAATTTCCTCCATCCGTGGTTGAATACGGGACTTTTAACCAGCACGGGTAGCAAGTGGCAAGGCCGACGTAAATTGTTGACACCGTCTTTTCATTTCAAAATTCTCGATGACTTTGTGCACGTCTTTGACGAGCAAAGTCGCATCCTGGTGAATAAATTGAATCAAGCCATTGTCAAAGAGAAGGAACTCAACATCTTCCCATTCGTTACGCTGTGCACTCTGGACGTCATTTGCGGTGAGACATAATCAAATGATACCGATGGTAAATTGATATTTTAAATATAATTGTATTCCGAAATTAGAGACGGCCATGGGGAGGAACGTTAATGCTCAAAGTAAAACTGACTCTGAGTACGTTCAAGCAGTTTACAGGTATAGTTAGATATAGACTATTCTTATTCCACTATACAGTCAAGTGAATTTCTTATAACTTTTAAAAGTATGAGCGAGGTTATTCAAAAACGACAGATCAGGTTTTATCTGTGGCCAGATTGGCTGTTTAAATTGAGTGCCTATTGGCCGGAACAGTGTAAAAATTTGGGTAAATTCTTCTATTTCTATAATATGAAATTCAATTCTAAACTAACATTTTTATAATTTTCCATATACAGATATTCTGCATGGGTTCACCAACAAGGTATGCACTTCTTAATCTTTTTCGAAATGATATTTTCAAATTTATGTCTAATATTTCTACATATATTTTATAGGTCATTAAAGAACGGAAGTTGGAGCATCAACAGAACAAGAGACAAAATCTTGAAATTGTCGAGACGACAATGAAGGATGAGGCCTTTTCCAGTAATAAAGAAAGACATTTCGTCGTGAAATTGAGATGATTTTGATCCCATTTCATATATTAGAGCGACCTCGACTGGCATTTTTGGATTTACTTATTGAAGCGTCACAAGATGGCACCGTATTGAGCGATTCTGACATACGTGAAGAGGTGGACACATTCATGTTTGAGGTAAATTATTTCATAAAATTATCGCATTCAAACTTGATTTAATGGTGGGTTGCTTAAAGGGTCATGACACAACTTCGGCAGCCATTACTTGGTCCATTTTATTAATTGGAAGTCATCCAGAAGTGCAGGTGAATTCATTGATATAACCAAACAAAGATTACTTCAATTTAGTATGTGCGAAATTTATTTCGAGTAGGAACTGGTAAATGAAGAATTAGACCGCGTTTTCGGTGATTCAGATCGACCCGTCACAATGACAGATTTAAATGAATTGAAATACCTCGAGTGTTGCATAAAAGAGGCCCTTCGTCTTTACCCGAGCGTTCCAATCATCAGCCGCAGCTGTCAAGAGGATTTTATCATAGGTTTGAATGATAAATGAAAATATCCATTCTAGCAGCAATGTTATAATTATTTATAATTTCAAAAAGGTGGCGATGAAATTCCTGCCGGTACTTCCGTATCCATTTGTCCATATTTCTTGCATCGCGATCCTAAATACTTTCCAGATCCGGAGCATTTCCGTCCCGAGCGTTTTCAAGCGGAAAATTCGGAGAAGCGTCATCCTTATTCATACGTACCTTTCAGCGCTGGACCTCGCAATTGTATCGGTAAATATTATCCTATTCTTTTATTAGTGAAAAGAATCCTTCGTGGAGCACAAACTGAATTTACTTATCCGCTCAACAGGTCAGCGTTTTGCGCTACTGGAAGAGAAATCCATTCTTTCGGCAATCTTTCGCAATTTTCATGTCCGATCGCTGGATAAAAGAGACGAAATTATTTTATTGGCGGAATTAATTCTTCGTCCTCGAGATGGCATCAGAGTTCATCTGGAACCAAAGAAGAAATAAAACTAAATATATAAATGCGGATCAGAAATCAATAAACGGGAAAATTTGGCGGGTTTTCAAATGAGAGTCTGAACATAATGTGTTGTGACATTTGTTTGATGTTTTTATAATACGGTGAACTATCTGGGCGACATCGGCGTTGATTTGTCATTTGATATTATAAATAAATGATGAATGATGTAAAAATAATTGAACGCGAAAATACGATAATGCAATTGATTTTATTGATTACTTAGTGTGTTCCATTTTTCTTTGTCGTCGTCACGGAGAGTTTATTGATCGTGTCAATTTTTGTGAGGCATTTCTATAAAAATAATTTTTTTACTTTTGCAAGTTGCAAAAACTGCTGCTAGATGTCGAATATTTCTTTGTTTACTTTTTAACACCGAACTTGACGTAAGGGCTAATAGGCAGACGAACATTTATTAGCTGTTGCGTGTGCACGGCATACACATCAAGGGCGCGAAATCAGTTGTAAATTAGAATCTCATTAAGTTATTACCTACTATAAAAATAAAACTTTTACTGCTCTTAGCCAAGAGAAGGAGTGTGCAATCGTCATGGCTTTAATCTTTTTTTCAGATTACTTTTATTCTCACTCGTCATAAAAATGTGCAATTTGTATTCAATTGCTCTTTGTTATATTTCTCTAGTTCCTACTCGTTGCGTAACGTCATAGTTTCTTACTAAAATATTCTACTCCCAGTCAAGTTAAAATAATTTGTTTGTTACTTTCAAATCATTTTCTCACTTCTGAGTGGCCAGTATTAGTGTTTATTAAGTCTACTTTAACTAGAAAGAAATGGGAATGTTTTGGATGCAGTTGAGACAGTTGATGTGGAAAAACTTATTGATCAGGAAAAGATCAAAGGTATGGTGTCACGCTTTTCTTTTCCAGAGAGTATTTTCAAATTGCTTAATTACAAAAATCAATTTGCAGATCAGAGTCATTACCGAACTTGTTTGGCCCATCATTTTGTTTGTTATTCTAGCACTTGTTAGGTACGTAAAACTAACTAAAAACTTGAGTTTCCCATGCACTATAATTTCTAATGTAATCCTATTCTTTTTAATGTTTAGAACCAAAGGTTTAAAGGATTACAAAAATGAGTGTAAGTTGTCAGGGTTTGTACATTGGTCTTGCAAGAGAATAAAGTCTAATCCTTTCTCAGGTTTTCTCGAGGAAAAAGCTTTACCCTCTGCTGGCTCTTTGAACTTTCTGCAAAGCTTAATTTGCACATTTGACAATAACTGTCACAATTCCCCACCATCAGCTAATCGGTTGAGTGAAGAATTTGAATTAAGCAGGTTACTTGATCAAGTGTGAAATATTATTCCTTGTCAAATTTAATTGATCATTTTTTTTCTTTACTTATAGCGTTAGAGGGTTGATTCTGGATTTGACGAACATTTCAAAGCGAAGAATCACTGATGAGGAAGTAGTCAAAGGATCTGGAGTTGCAATTGATGTTGCAGCTGGTGTGGCCTTTGCCTTTAAGATAATCAACAGCGGATCTAGCCCAAAAACTACGTTTCCCCTTAAAAATGTCGTTATTCGCGATGCTTTTCAGCGACTAGTAAGCTCAAAAAATGCCACGCCAACATCAGCATTATTTGAGTCTGTCGTTCACGTTCCACCGTCGGTAATTAGCGGAAAATATGATTTCTATTTTCTTTCAAATGGTTTTCTAGAATGCCTCGCGTTCTGTTTTTATTGATGCATAAGGAATTGTCAAAAGATATGCTGAGGTATCACATGGAGAATCCTCGTCAAGTGTTTTGCAACACTTCTCTTTTTAGATCATGGGTTACAACTCCCGACACGTTGACTCTGCAAACTCTCAGCCAAGTTTTTTGTCAGTCTACTGCTGCTGAGATTTTTAGCGTTATCAATGGCACTTTGCTGGTCAACCAAGTAAAATGCTGCTCAATCTTTCCTATGAAACGTGATTTTGATTCTTAATGTCTTATAAAGATACAACGTATCGTGGAGGATAATATAGAGCAGCCGTTACATCTAGAAGACTGGGCAAACCTTGGCCGACTTTTGAACACGATTTTTTCCGACGTTAGAGATTTGGATTCTCTTTCTATGATTATCAAGTGCGAGTTCTTTATTGATATACTAGGATTTTAAGCATCAGTTAATTATATCATTGATGTGACACAGACAATTTACCGGCACAACGCTAGGGAAATTAACGGAGCAATTGTGGAAATCGCGGGAGAATGAACCTGGAAACGCAACATCGACTATGTCGTTCCTCAATTCAACTGCTAATATTCTGTGTGGAAAGAATGCGTTAATCAGAGGAAAGAAACCATCCGATTTTCCAGACGGACAACAGTAGGGCATGATCATTTTTTTTAAACTGTTTCTGTTATATTTTTCCTTTTGTTTTGCAGAAATAACGAATTTAGAAAGAATCTCTTCAAAGCACAATCTAAAAATATAACCCGAACCGATCTTACGACACTACCATGCCGGCAGCTTTTCATTAGTTTGCAGCAAAATCCATTTACTCGTGTGATCCTCGAACTGTTTTATCCATTGATTCGGTATATTTTCTATTATAAATATTTTTAACGCACTAAAAGTAACTTGACAGTATTTGCATTTTATTTCAAGGGGGAAACTAATTTATGCGCCTAACAATTCTGCGTTTGACAGCGTGATTAGACATGTCAATGAATCATTCCAAGATTTAAGGAATGTACAACGTTTTGCAGACAGATGGTTGAATGAAATTTCGCCTTCACTCAAGCGTTTTGTTAATCAACTAGACTCAGAAACCATTGAAAATGTAACAGAAATTATCAAGGACCGTTTCCCTGCCCTAGAAAATGCTACTTCTTTCTTAACGAATGCATCCGATCAAATTACAAGGTGACTAGGAGACCAAACATTTATTTGGCTGTATTTCACTTAATACTGTGTATTTATTTTCCCCAGGATCAAGGAAAGTTTGGTCAAGTTTGATCTGGTCGCCAATTTAGTCAATACTTATGTGGAAGTAAGTGAACAAAATCACCTTTTTTGTTGGATGAACATTAATTGCATAAATTATTTTTATTTAGTGCTACCAGTTCAACAAGTTTGAAGGTTATGCTACCGAAGAAGAAGCCGTTGAGCGTGGAATGAGTATGATAGACACCGGTGGATTGTGGGCTGTGATTATTTTTAAGAACCAAAACGATAACATCACATCGCAGAACCTTCCTCACAACATCACTTACAAACTACGGTATTTTGCATACGCCTCTTTTGATTCATTTCTTTGTTTGTTTGTTTTTTTCATTCCACGTCTTTCTATGTAGAATGGACAGCTCCAAAATCGATAGTACAAAGAGATTGCGGGATTTCTTTGAAACGCCGCTGCCTCGGACCAGTCCCACAAGGGACATGAAATATTTCACTTCTGGCTACATTTTCCTACAGGACAAAATAGAACAAGCTATAATCAAGTTGCAATCGAATCGATCCCAACTGCCTGGAATGTACATGCAACAATTTCCTAGCCCATGCTACACCTTCGACACGTTTTTCTTGGCGATTGCGGGTCTTTTCCCACTTTTCATGGTTTTATCTTTTGTCTACACTTGCTCCATGATTGTCAAGTCAATTGTTCGCGAAAAAGAGCGGCGCCTGAAAGAAACGATGAAAACGATGGGTCTTGGAAACGCTGTTCACTGGATGGCCTGGTTTATCGATAGCATTTCGTTTATGCTTATATCCTGCGTTCTTCTCTCGATGATCCTAGTGGTAATCTTTTGTTGCCTTCGTTAACCTCGTGTTTGCACATTAAAAAATGATTTCTTTTATTGCAGTTTGGAGGAATTTTGGAGAATTCAAATTTTCTCCTAGTATTCATTTTCGTTCTCAGTTTCAGTATTGCCACTATCTGCTTCAGTTTCCTAGTCTCGACATTCTTCAGCCGAGCGAATTTAGCTGCTGCTTGTGGCGGATTCTTTTTCTTCGCTTGTTTCCTCCCTTACAACTTTCTCAATATGAATGGTGAAGATTACAGCCTCTCTACCTTGATACTTACGGTAAACGATTGAAATTATTCTAAAAATGTGGCTGCATTGTCCAGCCTTGATGCCCATCTTTTCGTTTTTTTCAGAGTTTGATGAGTGACGTAGCCTTCGGAATCGGTTGCTTTTATTTTGCAAGTCACGAGCAAAGCGGAGAAGGTGCACAATGGAGCAATGTTGCTAGCAGTCCTAAAGATGGCGATGCGTATTCCCTGTTGGGATGTATTTTGATGATGCTATTTGACTCGGTGCTCTACTTAATACTTACGTGGTACATCGAGACCGTTTTTCCAGGTTAATTAACGCTGTCGGAATGTTATTCAGTGAGCAATCAATAACCGATCAAAAAATATCTTCGTTCGTATATCTAGGTCAATACGGTATTCCAAAACCATGGTATTTCATGTTTCAACCTTCTTACTGGTGTTCAAATAAGCGTAAAAATAGTATCGCCGGAATGCTTCCATCCAGTAATGACGCAGGTTTGTTTCGGTTTATTTAATTGTTTTTAAAAATCACGTAACAATTCACATTATTTTTCAATGTCGTCAGACATGGATCTAATTGAAGAAGAGTCCAGAGACCTTACGATTGGGGTGAGCATCCGTGATCTTGGAAAGACATATTCGAACGGAAAAGTGGCTCTTCGGAGTCTCAACATTAACTTTTATGAAGATCAAATCACTTCCTTTCTGGGACACAATGGAGCTGGAAAAACCACAACCATGTAATGTTGCGCTCTACTATTAACGTTTATTTTATTTTACGCTTATTTTAATCAATGTCTTGTGCAGCTCTATTCTGACGGGATTGTTTCCTTCGTCAAGTGGGACCGCAATAATCAATGGGTTGGATATCCGTTACCAAATGGATGATATCCGCCATCAGCTTGGTGTCTGTCCTCAACACAATGTCCTGTTTGATCAGTAAGATCTTTATTTCTTTTGCTCGATCTAAAGCAAGTATTTTTATTTTCAAATATTACCATATTTAAAAATTCCACACAGGCTAACAGTGGAAGAACATTTGCGCTTCTATGCAAATCTAAAAACGGGAGAACAAATCGAATCTCGGAAAGAAATCGACAAAATGATTGAAGATTTAGGGCTGGAGCACAAAAAGCACGACATTTCGGAAAAACTTTCTGGTGGAATGAAAAGAAAACTATCCATTGGCGCGGCTTTTATCGGAAATTCAAAGTGAGTTTTGTTTTACAATAACTATCTTACATTTTATGTTTATTCTCCATGGATTGACTTGTTACAGAACCGTGATCCTAGACGAACCAACAGCGGGAGTCGATCCTTACTCTCGACGATCAATTTGGGATATTCTTCTCAAATATAAAACAGGTAAAACGAAATTTTGTGACTATTATTCCTCTTCCGCTACTATTTTAAAACTTTACATATTCTTTGTACAGGCCGTACTATTATTCTGACCACTCACTTTATGGATGAAGCTGACATTTTGGGAGATCGTATAGCCATCATTTCCCAAGGACAGTTGAAATGTTGCGGCTCGTCCCTTTTTCTAAAGCAAAAATTAGGATCGGGCTATTATCTTACGGTCGTTAAGAAAGACGAGAGTGAGCGTGATGTCCCGGTGAATAACGGTCAAGTATGTTCATGCAAACGTCTTTGTTTGTATTCAAAATTAAATTATGTGTGAAATGATTTTGTCGCAGGCAAATGCAAATCTAGTTTCACAGAGATCAGCTGAAACAGAAGGAATTGTGAATGTGGTGAAGCAACACATTCCAAATGGAAGTATTGTGGAGAATGTAGGGTCTGACATTATATTCTGCCTTCCTGAGTTTGATGAAGCAGGAGTCCGCCAGCGAGACAAGTTTCCACTTCTTTTTGATGAGCTTGACTCAAATATGGAGCAGCTTCGGGTTGATAGCTACGGTGTGTCGGATACAACACTTGAAGAAGTATTTTAGTTTATTTGTTTTATTTGTTTTGATGTTTTATATATAGTTTTTTTGTATGTATTTCTTTGTCAAGATCTTTCTTAAGGTTGCTAATGACCCATCAGAAGAAAGTTCTGCTCTCCAAGTGGAACCGGAACAAGGTAATCAAGGTATAGTGGTGCTTTTTATTTTAATCTTAAGTTGTTTGTCATGTGAATGCCTTTGGAATTTTTGCTTTATTGCGGTCTTGTTGATAAATGAAAATATTTCTATTTGGTTTGTTTTAAATGTTGGGTTTGGTTTTTGTATTCATGTCGCTCCATTTCCCATCCGCAGTTACGTCTGGTGAACAGGGTGTGTTGACTCTGAGGTCTTTGCAGAAAATGAGATCCCAGGAATGTGTATGTAAGTAAATTTCGAACTCGTCGTTGTCCTTTGCTTTGCCCTCGTTTTTTAATTGTCCTTTTGGTTTCAATCAATTGAAAGGCCTTATCGGTTTGATAATTTATTTTTTGTTTTTATAGACGAAGAAGTGCCTCAAACTGAAGAGAGCATTACTTCTGACAAGTTCAACCTTCTTTCATCCGAGAAATTAACGGGGACGGTGCTGATTTGTCAGCATTTTTTCGCTTTGTACGTTAAAAGATTCTGCAATTCGAAACGTAACTTGAAAGGATTTTTTTGCGAGGTACTGTGTCTTTGGCTCTTTGTCTCCACAATAATTTTGTGTCCACTGCTTGTAGGGTAACCCAAATATTTTGATGGGTTTAATATCTTTATTGTAGATTGTATTGCCTGCGTTGTTGATCATCATTAACCAATTATCCACCATGTCACTAAGCGCAATTTCTCCGGAGCCTTCATTGGAACTTTCCCCTTGGCTTTACGGAAGTTCAAATGTTGCTTTCTACGCAAATCACAACCCCAATGAAATTTGGACCGATCGTTACATTAGGAATATGCTGAATGAAACCGGCATGGGTGTAAGATGTCAGAACAACAATGTAACGAGGTAATTGATTGTTTAAAAAAAATTGCCTTCTCATCTTTCTCCCAATATTCCGCTTCTTAGGTTCATGTGTGATAGTAAAATAACTGGTTTACTGAATCCTTACGTTAATCCTAATGATTACGTAGACTTTCAATGTCCCTGCGATATGGGTGTTTCTATTTGTCCCGCAAATTTAACCGCGGCGACGCTCCTTCACAAATACAAATCCGTTTCAACTGACGATTTCTACGATTTAACGGGGAAGGACATAGCCAAGTGGATAGTTCGAACCTATAAGACATTCAAAAAGTTTAGGTATGCAGAATTTAGAACAATCCACGGCTGAGCTGTTTTTAAATACTATTTATTATTTTTATCAGGACCGGAGGGTTTGAATTTGGGTTGCAAAACCCTTTAGAAGGTTTGAACCTGACATTGTTTTCTCAAGATGTTCAAGGCCTTTTAGAAGCTTTAAGATTTCCACTACCGCTTCGATTGAACGCTTCCGGTGAAATTCTTAATTTTGAAAATCTTACTCATCTAAATGGAACTTTTGATAAAGTGAAGGTATATTGATTCATTAAGGTGATCATTGGTCAATTGCGACTTGAGCGTTAAATACGAAATGGGATTTCTATTTCTAGGTTTGGTACGACAACAAAGCTTGGGCCTCACCAGTTTCGTATTTGAATGCGATTAACAACGTTATTCTACGTTCATCAATGCCAGCAACAAAAAAATTTTACAGCATTACTGCAGTTAATCATCCTATGAATTACTCGACTAAACAACTAGAAGACAGATTCATGTAATTATTCTTATGAAATCGTTTTTGAAAATAACTGCTACAATTGTTACTTGTTGCTCTCTTTGACAGGAGACAAGTTGGTATCAGCGTGTTGCACGCAATCTCAGTTATTTTTTCCATGAGTTTTGTGCCGGCATCGTTCGTCATCTTCTTGGTCGAAGAGCGGAAATCGAAAGTCAAGCATCTGCAGTTTGTATCCGGAGTGAAACCCATTACTTTTTGGGTTGCATCTTACACTTGGGATATGGTTCGTTTTATAATTGATGTCAACTCAAATTACCGTTCGTAATAACATTTTACTCTCTGCCTGAAATGCAACGTTTCAGTTGAATTATTTGATACCTAGCGCATTAGTTATCTTTATATTCATGGGATTCGATCAACAAGCGTATATTGGCCCCAAGAACATCCAAGGAATGATTTTGTTACTGTTCCTCTACGGGTGATTACTGTTATTGAATCCTGTGTTTCAGCGTCATATTGCTGATCATTGATCTATCTATAGAAAGCTAATATGGGTGTTTTGTTTTTATAGCTTATCCGCTATCCCTCTGATGTATCCGGCCAGTTTGATTTTTTCCGTCCCCAGCTCTGCCTTTGTGGGTTTGGCGTGCGGTAATTTGTTCATTGGAGTGATCACAACGATTTCATCTTTCGTTCTTCAACTTTTCGACGACGCAGTACTGTTTGCCACAATTGTGATAAAATGGAAAAGAATTTATTCTAATCAACTCTTTGTACGTTTATTTGCAGCAATTGAAGTTGATTGGAAGTATACTTAACGAAGTTTATTTAATATTTCCTCACTACTGTCTCGGCCGTGGAATGATTGACATGGCACAAGTGCACTTTACTACCCAAAGACTTGAACTCCTAGGTAAGATTTTATAATATTTGAACTACATTAAAATTCAATTTTTGTTCGTGTATTTCTCGTGGATCAGGACTTGATTACCAGCGCAATATTTTCGAATGGGATTATCTTGGTCGCTACTTCTTTTCCATGTTTCTTCAGGCCGTTGTTTTCTTTAGTTTCACTGTGATGTTGCATTATCAAGTGTTCCCGGAAAGTATCATCCGCCGTTTTCAGGTATTTCATTTTAAAGAAACAGGGTAAACTTTTTAAAGATCTACATATTTTGATCTGACAGAGAACCCAACTTCAGCCGCTACACATTGAAGATGAAGATGTTGCTCGTGAGCGCGATCGTGTTGAGCAAGTCGAAGAGTCTACTGATGAACTACGTTTACTTCGACTAACTAAAGTGATATTTTTTACACAGAGGTAAAAGGGGTTTACGTAAGTCTTATTAATATTGGACTTTTCCTTATAGGTATACGGTCGAGGTAAGGAACCAGCCACAAATCGATTATCTTTTGGCTTGAAAAAAGGCGAGTGTTTTGGACTTTTAGGCGTTAATGGTGCTGGCAAATCTACAACCTTCAAAGTAATAAGCTATTCTAATTTTGTTCTTATCCCGAGTATCATTAATCTTTGCTGAACCCTTAAAGATGTTGACTGGAGACGAAACAGTTACCAGCGGTAATGCGTTGGTTGGTGGCTACAGCATTTTGTCGAACTTGAGAGAAGCGCAACAAAATTTAGGTAAACCTTTAGTCGTACTACGTTTTCCCAAATGACTAAAAGAACTGAATTTATACGTTTGACATTGACAGGATACTGCCCTCAGGAAGATGCCCTCTTATCACTCCTTACCGGCGCGGAACATTTGAAATTATTTGCAAGGCTCCGTGGAGTTCCGCAAAAACATATGGACAAAGTAATTTCCATTTAAGGAATGTTAAAGACCGTGAATAATTCATCCTTTGTGTTAGGTCGTCGATGATAGTTTGAAGAAACTAGGATTACTTCCTTATAAAAATCGGTGTGCTGGAACCTACTCTGGGGGTAACAAACGGAAACTGTCAACAGCCATCGCCTTTATCGGCAATCCTGCTGTTGTCTTTTTGGTTAGTGCGATAAAAATAACATCGACAGAAAGTGGAGTACTTAAGTTTGATTTGTTATTGCGGTTAGGATGAACCTTCGAGTGGCATGGATCCGAAAGCACGTCGCTCTTTGTGGTCAGCGATTATTGATGCGTTGAAAGATTCACGTTCTATCCTGTTGACTTCACACTCGATGGAAGAGTGTCAAGTTCTCTGCACTCGTTTAGCCATTATGGTCAACGGGACGCTGCGTTGTCTTGGTTCAGCTCAACACCTGAAAAACAGGTACGTTCTGTGATTCTCTATCCCTTCTTTCTCCTGGCGTTTTATTCGTTCAAAATCGTTCCAGATTCGGCAATGGATACATGATCAGTGCTCGCTGTGAAATAGAGTGTGTCAGTCATGTTCTACAAAGTGTCCAATCGGCCATACCTGAGGCGCGTTTGCGCGAACGACGATCCCGCCAGCTGATTTGGCACATTCAACCCAACGTCCTTTCGATTTCATCTTTGTTCAACAAAATGGAAGCAGCAAGGGCGGCCACTCAAATGGTTAGTCATTTTTCTGCATAATCGTTGTAAGCAATAGTAAAAGACAATGTTCGATCGTTAGGTGGATTATTCAATCACACAAACCACGTTGGATGATGTATTTCTTCGATTTGCGCGCCTTCAAAGAGAGACCAATGAGGACTCTGACGATAATATTGAACAAGGTTCGTGACATAACTATTCGAATGTTCTACAAATCGTAATTCAACGTTTATATTTGTTTCATTTGCGGCTTTCGAAATGCCACTTAGGCTTTGAAGATCTGCCTTTACATTCTCGGACTAGTCATGGGCCAACTAATCAAGAACAGTTCATTGCTTCAATCAACTCTGAACTGTGAAGTATTCCAAAAATAGGGTCGTCGTTACAATCTAGGAAACAAATTTTTTCGATCAAAACTTTATAATCTACTTGATCTTGATAATAACCGTTCAAATATCTTAAACGTATTCATATTTCCCCTTCCTATCGATAATAATTTTTTTGAACATTTATATGTTAGTATTCGATTTTCCCGTTCTACCTAATTCAATCTCTCTTCATCATCGGAATTTTTCAAAACACGTAGCGTTTATGAATTTAAAATCCTAAAGTCAATTCAGGCAGAACTAGAAGATTTTCGGTATACCCGAAAAGCTGAATCAGTTTCGTAATTTTGTTTTCTTTTTGAAAATTTGTTGTTGTGCTTGTACGAGTTGCGGGAAGTTCAAAATACAACGCGGCAAAACAAGAGATGGACAACAAGGACGCTGCTCGTACATTTGAACAGATGTTGATAAACTTAGATGATTTTTGTTTGGTTGCAAACGATATCGTTGATAGCTATTAAGTTTTTAACCAACTAGCGGGTCGTAAGTTTTTTTGGACACCACCAGATAGATACAATAAAGTAATTTCATTCGCACGCATTGATTAAGTTTTAAAAATTTGTTGTACTGATGTTACCTAGCCACCGTATGTGAATTGGCGTAATCAGGATGTAACAGTGCTGTAGACATAGATACAGTTCTCATGTCCATGATTATCACTCGTTTAATTTTCAAACGACGTTTTAGTTTACTTGACGCAAGCAATAACCTTATCAGTCGAAAAGATATCGTTTTATCATCGATTTATAATGTATTGAAAAGATTGCCTAGTAATAGATCATTAGAGCATAAGACTTTGTTAAATGTGTACATCTATACGGCATTCGATTTTTTGGTAAGGTCAAAATCCAGTACATCCACACTCGTGTTATCAGTCAGTCGGTGGATCCTGTCACGACTGGAAGTATTACAGTAAGTTTGTTTGTATAAACTCTGATCAGCCGGCAAATTTAACGTGTATTGAATAATATAAGAACTATTCAGCTTTTGTAGGCTATTACTAGCCACCTGGACATCAAAAAATGTTTTTCCTACAGCTCCGTCAGTTAATGTGGAAAAACTATATCGTGAGAACACGATCAAAAGTAAGACTACATCATTGATTATATAATCTGAGAGAATATTTTAATTTCAGAATGACTGTGTAGGCACGAGTCATCGCAGAAATCATCTGGCCTTTGGCAATATTTATTATTTTAGCTCTTGTCAGACTAGAAGGTTTAAAGGAGTACCAAAGAGAATGTAATCGTTGCTTTTTTAATGTTTTTTAAATTCACTCTGAAGATTATTTCGTGTCTTGATTTTCATAATTTACTCAGGTTATTTGCAAGAAAAAGCATTGCCTTCCGCGGGTCCGCTTCGATTTTATCAAAGTTTGATTTGTCATTCAATGAACTGGTGTTATAATGACTATCAAAACAGTACCATTTTATTTAATGAAGCAGTGGAATTTGATCGGTATCAAATGATGATGAGATATAATTAAATTTGGTCTTTATTAATCCTCTATACTTATCGGTTTTGGGTCACAGAGCTAGGGAACTGATTAGCCAAATCGAAACGGTCATGATAAGGAGACTCGCTGAGGTATCTATTGGAAAAATCACGTTTACATTTCCATCTGTTCTGTTGCTGACTCACTGTTGACAATCCTTGCGTAATGTTTCAACGTTTTGTTTGTTCGTTTGCCAAGGAGGAGTCAAACAATTTAGGTTATTCTTCCGGCGGCCTCAAGCAATTATCTCTCAAATCAAGAGCTATTTACAAAGAAGGTCGCAATAATGAACAAAGTATACACGTGGATTTCCTTCCATCGGTGGCTTCAGAAATGATTTTGGAAATATTTGTAAGCAATTTAATGAGCCCAGGTGTTCCAGCGCAATTTGAAATCAAGCAATACTATTTATTTTATCTTACAGGACAAATCATACTGGAATTCGAGAGATAATCAATCACAGAAATTATGTAATGCAACTTTTTTAGAGCAATACCGAACGTTTTTAGAAGAATCGATGAGTAGGAAAACGAATAGTCCAAATCTGTCGGTGGAGCGTCTAATACATAATGATCTAGACCTCGTTGTTAAGGCTATAGAAACAGATTCGTGCAAAGAGGAATGGGGATCTTTAGAAAATCTGAATAATCTCTACAAAGATGTTCATCTTTTGGGGTCGGCATTCCCTATTTTCCAGTGAGTATTTCTTCTAAGCGCAAGCGGATCTATAAAAAAATACCTTTAATTCACGTTATTCCAATTTAAGGGAAATTTCCGATTCGGAAATAGGAAAATTCGCTCAGAAATTATGGATTGCATCGACGAAAAATAAAGAAAATGACGAGTTCAATGCGACTTCTATTCTTGCTGTGCTGAGCGCAGTATGTGGTGATGTAAATCATTTTCCTGTTGTCCCTTCCCCCAACTTAAAAACAAGTTTTAAACCATCCAAGTAAGCGATAATTTTTTTGTGCATCAACTCTCAGTTAAGTTACTGATTATTTTTAACGTTATTGCACTTCTTTTCAGAAGAATTCATTTACGTCAAAGGCTGAATGATTTTGAAACGATTTCTATGGCTAATAACACCGACAACCTTCCGGAAATCTGTAGCAATCTTTTTGCAACTATGCAAAATAACTCGCAAACTGAAACACTTTTTGAGTACATCTATCCGTTTATAAGGTAAACTCATCATATCTAATTTTCGTATAAAGGCAGCAGAAGTAGCTTCTACGCTTGTTCTCATGTTACGATAGGGGGAAACTTGTATACGCACCCAACACTCCTGCGTTTTCTCGTTTGGTTGAAAAAGTGAACTCAACATTCCAAGATATAACAATAATTCAAAATGTGTCTAATACTTGGTTGGAAATTTCGCCGAACATAAGTTTTGTCTTAAATCGGCTCGAGGAATCTATTGCGGGTGCTATTGATAATTTTGAAAATTCCACTGAAATTGTTTCAATCTTAGAAAATGCTCTCATACGGATAAACAAGTAAAATTTTGCATTTATTAATTCGTTAAACCTATTTTACATAGCGACGTTTCATCTTCTGACTGAATTTTTTAGGATTCAAAATACCGTGACGCAGATAAACTCCCTTGCCACTTTTTTTAGTGTTTACATTGAGGTATAGAGTATAATTTCACTTTCTTAATCGATATTTTATGGGTGCATGATTTATTTCATTGATTTTAATCTTACCCTTAATTATAGTGTTACGATTTTGATAAATTCGAAGGATACCCTACTGAAGAGGAAGCTGTTGCCCGTGGTATCAATTTGTTGAACCAGAATCAACTATGGGCAGTAATTATATTCGATAGTGCTGACGCTAATGTGACTTCGTCGGAAGACGAACTGCCTAACCACATATCATACAAGATAAGGTTTGTCTCTCTTTCCAAGCATATAAAATTCTTTTATGATCATATGACTGACCTTTCTCTCTGATCCCAACAGGATGGATAAATTTGTTATCGACACAACCACAAGACTAAGGGATTATGTTGAAATACCGTTACCTCGGAATGATCCTAGAATTGGACAAATGAAATATTTTACCTCGGGATTCATATTTCTGCAGGATAAGATCGAGCAATCAATAGCCTCGCTTCAGGCTATGACAGAAAATCTGCCGAGCATGTTCATGCAACAGTTTCCGAATCCTTGCTTCGAGTTTGACACGTTTCTCTTCGCTATTGGACCAAGTTACCCACTTTACATGAATTTGGCATTCGTGTTTTCTTGTGCCATGATCATCAAATCAATCGTTTATGAAAAAGAACGCCGGCTCAAGGAAACTATGAGGACCATGGGTCTAGGCAACGGAGTTCATTGGATGGCTTGGTTTGTCGACAGCATAATGATACTTCTCTTTGCGTGCGTCCTTCTCCCAATCATTATTTACGTGAGTATACATTTTATGGTAGAAATCTACTTGGTTTTACGTCAGTTAAATAATTTTTTCTTACTCACAGTTTGGAAATATTTTGGAAAAATCGAATCCGTTCGTTGTGTCCGCCTTGCTTATAAGTTTTAGCATCGCGACCATTTGCTTTAGTTTCTTGGTTTCTACTTTCTTCAGCCGCGCCAATCTGGCCGCAGCCTCTGGAGCATTTATATATTTTCTGACTTACCAGCCTGTTAGTCTCCTTGACTTGGGATTCAGTACCTCGCCTTATGTGACTAATGTTATGCTGGTAAGCAAAAAGATGAATCCTTTTTAATAGTATCGACGTCATTAATCTCTTAAAAATTTATTATATACCTTGCCAGAGTTTGTTTTCTAACGTTGCGTTTGGCATCGGTAATGCGTATTTGATTGGTCTTGAAGAAACTTCGGGTGGTGCTCAGTGGAACAACATTGCAACAAGTCCCAGAGAAGGAGATACCTTCTCGCTATTAGAATGCATATTGATGTTGCTGTTCGATTCCGTCCTTTATTTAGTTATGACTTGGTATATTGAAACCGTCTTTCCAGGTTGGATTTACTTAAAGATAATTTAATTAACAGCAAAGTTTAAAATGACAAAATGTTCTGTATTTTACAAGGGGAATATGGTATTCCAAAACCATGGTATTTTTTATTCCAATCTTCCTACTGGTGTTCAAGTAAAGGGAAAACCGAATGTTATTAACTCCTTCGAAGCGCGCGCTGAAACAGGTGCAGGTGTTTATGATTTCAAAAGTTTACGTTTGAAAATGATTTATCTTTTTGAACATTAGAGTGTTCGGAACTTATTGAAGAGGAGTCTAATAGGAATCTGATGATTGGAGTGAGCATTCACAATCTTGGAAAAACATATTCAAATGGAAAGGTCGCCGTCCGGAACCTCAACCTTGATTTCTATGAGGACCAAATTACTTCCTTTCTTGGACACAACGGAGCCGGCAAAACAACAACAATGTGCGTGAATAATGAATTTTTCTTGTCAATTTTAATGCAGCATTTTGATTCTAACAATAACAATGTTGCAGCTCTATTCTGACGGGACTGTTTCCCCCGTCAAGTGGAACCGCAACAATCAATGGGTTGGATATCCGTTATCAAATAGATGATGTTCGCCATCAGCTTGGGGTCTGCCCACAGCATAATGTCCTGTTTGATCAGTAAGTCTATTTTCTGAAATTATATTTCCCATAAATCATCGGCGTTTTTAACAGCTCATTAAAATACTTTTTCAAACAGATTAACTGTGGAAGAACATTTGAATTTCTTTGCAAATCTAAAAACGGGAGAACAAGTTGAATCTCGGAAAGAAATCGATAAAATGATTGAAGATTTAGGATTATCGCACAAGAGGCACACTATTTCGGTACAACTTTCTGGTGGAATGAAAAGAAAACTATCCATTGGTGCGGCTTTTATTGGAAATTCTAAGTGAGTTTTGTTTTATAATAACTATCTTACATTTTATGTTTATTCTCAATGGATTGACTTGTTACAGAACCGTGATCCTGGACGAACCAACAGCGGGAGTCGATCCTTACTCTCGACGATCAATTTGGGATATTCTTCTCAAATATAAAACAGGTAAAACGAAATTTTGTGACTAGAATTCCTCTTCCGCTACTATTTTAAAAGTTTACATATTCTTTGTGCAGGCCGTACTATTATTCTGACCACTCACTTTATGGATGAAGCTGACATTTTGGGAGATCGTATAGCCATCATTTCCCAAGGACAGTTGAAATGTTGCGGCTCGTCCCTTTTTCTAAAGCAAAAATTAGGATCCGGCTATTATCTTACAGGTCGTTAGGAAAGACGAGAGTGAGCGTGATGTCCCGGTGAATAACGGTCAAGTATGTTCAGTGCAAACGTCTTTGTTTGTATTCAAAATTAAATTATGTGTGAAATGATTTTGTCGCAGGCAAATGCAAATCTAGTTTCACAGAGATCAGCTGAAACAGAAGGAATTGTGAATGTGGTGAAGCAACACATTCCAAATGGAAGTATTGTGGAGAATGTAGGGTCTGACATTGTATTCTGCCTTCCTGAGTTTGATGAAGCAGGAGTCCGCCAGCGAGACAAGTTTCCACTTCTGTTTGATGAGCTTGACTCAAATATGGAGCAGCTTCGTGTTGATAGCTATGGTGTGTCGGATACAACACTTGAAGAGGTATGTTATCAGTTGTAAAATGCCTTATGAAAATATTTAATGTGGTTTTGAAGATTTTTTTGAGAGTTGCCGATGATCCTTCCGCCGATTCGAATTTTCCTCAAAGCAATGATCTTGGTACAATACCTTTTATATTGATACGAATCTTTTTTCACTATTTTATTCGATGTTTCAGTTGAAGGGGAGGAAAATGCGCACACGGAAGAAAACGGAAGTTCTGATTTGTTTCACCTGGATTCATCGGAAAAACTGAAAGGCAGAAAACTAGTTGCTCAACAGCTGAAAGCATTGTATGTTAAAAGGTTCTGTAATTCCAAAAGAAATGTAAAGGGATTTTTCTGTGAGGTACGAATTGCTTATAATGTTTTAAGCAACAGTGCGATTTTTAAAATGTGATTTTTACGGCTTTCAGATTGTATTGCCTTGCATACTAGTTATCGTTGGGGAGCTGTTTTCTTTAACTCTTCATATTGGAGAACCTTTACCTGCTTTAAAGCTTTCTCCTTGGCTTTATGGCGATGTCAATCAAGTATTCTATGCAAACCAACAGCCCAGTTTAAATTGGACCAACGAATACACTTATAACATACTCAATGGAACTGGAATGGGCGTTAGATGCCTTGACGGAGAACCGCTACACGGGTAAGTGTTTATCCTATTTTAGAATTACCATTCAACAGGTGTTTGTATTGCGTTATTAGTATACATTTGTCCTAACTTCCGCACAGATTAAATTGTTCCTCCTCCTATACTGGGCTTCTTAATTCTCTGGCCAATCCGGATGATTACCATGACCTTAATTGTCCTTGTAATGATTTTGGTGCTCCTATTTGTCCAGCAAATAGCACTCAACAAGGAGAACTGTATCACTATCGATCTGTTTCTTATGACGAATTTTACGATCTCGCTGCGAAAAACATATCATTGTGGATTCTTCGGACGTATGAGGAACTGAAAGATCTGAGGTTCATTTAATTCAATTGATGTTCTCTTTTCAAATATTCTAACATTATTATGCCAGTTGGAAATCTATAAGCGTTACTATTTTATGTTTGTAAAGGATTGGAGGTTTCGAATTCGGTGTACAACATCCAGCGCTGTTGTCGAACTTCACGGAGATGCAAAGAAATGTTACCGAAAATTCCGTGAGGGTATGATACAAAACTAATTTATCTTCGTTTGGTTCCATTATTTTTCAATAAAAGTTTTCCTTTCACTCAGGTGTGGTTTGACAATAAAGCCTGGGCTTCTTCTGTATCCTATTTGAACGCAATCAACAATGTCATTTTGCGCTCGGCATTACCTCCATCGAAAGATCCATTGCTCTACGGAATCACGGCGATCAATCACCCAATGGAGTTTTCATCCAGAGAAGTAGTTAAAAAGTAAGACAAATTCTACTTGGCCAGAAGAATGACTTGAAATTTCATTTTAAAAATATTTTTTTTTCTTTATTTCAGTGAACAAGTCGCGGTTAGTTTTGCGTTCGCGCTAACTGTCTTATTTGCCCTGAGCTTTGTACCTGCATCATTCGTTATCTTTTTGGTGGAAGAGCGTACTTCGAAAGCCAAGCATCTTCAGTTTGTCTCTGGAGTGAAACCCACCACTTTTTGGATTGCGTCTTATTCTTGGGATGTGGTACGTAGCGAAAGCTTTTAAAATGAAGAAAAATGTTAGAATTCTTGGAATTTGCTTTCTATGGATCTCTAGGTGAACTACTTGATTCCTTGTTTCTTGGTAATCGTCATATTTCTCGCCTTCGGCCAATGGGAATACGTTGGATCTACAAGTATTGGTGGTTTCATTCTTTTGATGGCGCTTTTTGGGTGAGTGATCACTTTGTTTTATGACTTTTTGTCATGTGTTATGTTTTAAAAATGATGATCCTCCAGGATTTCGGCAATTCCGCTAATGTATCCATCAAGTTTCCTCTTCTCCGTACCAAGCACTGCCTTTGTCGGACTTGCATGTGCCAATTTATTTATTGGAGTGGTCACTGTCATTTCTTCCTACGTTCTCCAGCTTTTTGACGATGAGCACTTGATCGAAGTAGGTCAAATCCTCGACCAGGTTTTCCTTATTTTCCCCCATTTTTGTTTCGGCAGAGGTCTCATTGATTTGGCTGAAACCTATTTCACTGCCCAGAATTTCGCATTGATTGGTATAAACACCTTATGTCCTATACAACATTAGAACAAGTAATCGAACAAGCTTTTATTGTGATGAACAGGAGTCGTTTACGAGAGAAACATATTTGAATGGAACTATCTTGGCCGTTATTTTGTATCGTTCATAGTGCAAGCCATCATTTTCTTTAACTTTAATCTGATGTTGCATTATCCATTCTTTCCGAAACTTATTGCTCGTTACTATCAGGTAGATTTCACAATAAGGTATATATTTAAGTTTACGCATTTTAATTTTTTATTTATTTTGGGATGTTTAGAACAAGGCCGTACCTCCATTGGGACCGGAAGATGTTGACGTCGCACGCGAACGTGCTAGAGTGGAAAAAACCGATGCCTTTATGGACGAATTGCTTTTAAAGCGATTAACAAAGGTGAACAAAAAACTGTTGTTTTTTTTAAATGTTTAAATGCATTCAATTTTGATGTAATTTTATTTGGTTTAAAGGTTTACAATGGACAGAAAATGCCTGCTACAGACAGGTTATCTTTCGGCCTTAAAAAAGGGGAATGTTTTGGCTTGCTAGGAGTCAATGGGGCTGGAAAATCTACTACATTCAAGGTAATCATTTAATAAGAACTACAATTTTAACAGTTTCTTTTGTTCTTGAACTAATTTGTTAATCTGTCATTAGATGCTAACCGGAGATGAGACTGTAACCAGCGGAAATGCTTTCGTTGGCGGTTCCTCCGTCACCACAAATTTAAGTGAAGCGCAACAAAATTTAGGTTAGTTATCATAAATGTTACGTCATTAACTTGGTTTCTTAACTATTCAACTTCTTTTTAGGTTACTGTCCACAAGAAGACGCTCTTTTACCCCTATTGACAGGTGTCGAACATCTTCAACTTTTTGCAAGGCTCCGTGGTGTTCCAAAACGATACATCGACAAGGTTGAAATAGTTTTTTTTGTTTCTTCTTAAAATGATGTCTAATTATGATTTTTTTTTTAATTTTGTAAGCTTGTCAGCGAAAATTTGCGAAAATTAAGCTTACTTCCATATAAAGACCGATGCGCAGGAACTTACTCGGGAGGCAACAAGCGAAAACTATCAACAGCTATAGCATTAGTTGGCAATCCTGCTGTCGTCTTCCTTGTAAGAATTAAAAGACACGCAATTTATGTACCCAATTGAATCGATTTTCATTGTGTTTAAAATTTGTTTAGGATGAACCGTCAAGCGGGATGGATCCTCGAGCCAGACGTTCTCTTTGGCAAGCTGTGATTGATGCCGTTAACGACTCGCGTTCGGTTTTGCTTACTTCGCATTCCATGGAGGAGTGTCAGGTTCTGTGTACGCGTCTCGCAATCATGGTCAACGGAACGCTACGCTGTTTAGGCTCGGCTCAACATCTTAAAAACAGGTTGAATTTCGAAACGTTTCACGCTTTGATTTAGTATTATTGTTATCGCAATATGTACAATACTTTTGAAGGTTTGGCGATGGTTACATGATCAACGTTCGCTGCGAAGTGGAGACCGTCAGCGAAGTGTTGCAGCGCGTTGAATCACTCATACCTGAGGCGCAGTTACGAGAAAGACGATCTCGCCAACTAATTTGGCATGTAAAACCAAATCTTTTACAGATTTCTACCTTGTTTCAACGAATGGAGGCTGCTCGAAAGGTTACCCCGATGGTGAGGGAATTTTGAAACTTTCAATTTATTGCGAATGAAACTTGAATTTTTCTTTCAAATGCGCAAGGTTGACTATTCCATCACCCAGACCACACTGGATGACGTGTTTGTTCGATTTGCACGTTTGCAACGAGAGACTATTGACGACATGAGTGAAGGTCATTTGTAAATCTATATGCTTGATGCACATTTCAATTTCTAACGAGAATTTTTAATGGGTCACGCAGAACCGGAATTTGACGTAATGTCGACGCATTCTGGAACGCATACGGTCAGCAGCGTTACAACGGATGACACTCTTACCGCACTCTAATGAGACTTTTAGAAACTCGTGCTTATTTTTTGAAATCGGTAGCTTATAAGTCTTTCGCTCGCGTTTATTGTATTCTGTATGATTTACCACATAACAAAATAAGATGAAATTTTTGATTCCGTTAACGTTCGTCATTTTTTTAAACTGGGTTGTGTCCTCGTTAGGATTTGTTGACTGTGTTGAATGCGGGGCTCGACAGAGAGCCATAACCTAAATCCGTGTTGTTGCAATCCGAGGATTGATGCCGTTCTGTACAGTTTTGAGTACTCAAAAATGGTAGACTGGGCCGTCGTTTTGTCTACTAATGTTTCGTGCCGGTTCGCATTCGTGCTAATGTACCACGTCCCCATGTGTGGCACGGATGGATGGATTGCTTAATCCATAGATCTTCAATTACTTTTTTAGGAGTCCGCGCCCCAGATGATCTGGTTTCCTTCTTTCATCTTGCAATTCGTCATTTCCCTTCCAACCCTCTTATATCAAAGGCACATCACTTGCCCGGTCGTTTTGGTTTCCCATTCAGTTCCAAGAGACGCTCATAATGATGTGCTTGCGCCGATTATTCGGCTTCTCCCTGATTCTGTTTATTATTCAAGTCGATGGAGTTCAAATTGGAGCCAAGCCTCCGCTTTTGGTTTGCCACGTTCCACTGGAACTTAAAATTTTCGGTGGGTTCAAAGTTACATTCATTTTTAAATAATACGGAAATAATCAATTGAAATGTTTTTTTTTCTTTATTTTTAAAATCTGCATTTAAAATTCCATTCAGCTGACTCCTCTTATCAAGCTTCTTCTGCCGATTTAAAATCCTGCACCCTAATTGTTCTGAGCAGTGTCAACATCCTTTTCCTTACCAGCAGCAATGCGTCGTTGGCGTCGGTCGTGGTTAGTGAGAAACGTAGCCTACAATTGTTGAAGCAGCAGACTCCCGAAGCCGCATTCAGCTTTAGTCTTCGTTCAACTAACACTTTTCCGGCAATTCGGCATCTGAGAACTATTTTTAACGATACAACGTCCGTGGCTCATTTGATTGAATTTCTCAAAGTCAATAAGCTCACAAGTTTTGATATAGCCTGGGATTTGATCCAATCGACACCCGACTATGTGCCAAAACTCAAAACTTTAAAGACCGCTTTGGCAAAGGAAGGATTTAATTTGACAACGACAATTGGTGTCGAAGTTTACAAGACCGATGCTCTTCATGTGAGTAAGATCGCGGCCATCGTTGATCACATCTTTCTTGTACCTTCTTACAATCGCCACTACAGTGGGGCTCAGTATCCGTTGGCCGATAAAAAATTGGAACAGGCTTTCGACACATTGGAACTAAACGAAGGAATCTTCTTGAAACTTTATTCCACGCTAAATTTAAGTTGGAGAAAGATCGTTGTTGGATTGTCATTGCAAACTCTTGTGTGGAAACTAAACGGAGGCACTACTATCGTTGGCACTCAGTTTAACCAGAACCAAGCCATTTTGCACCTTCAAAACTATTATGAATCTTGTAAAAACGTTAACAGTACTTGGCGACTTCGACAACAGACGAATCCGTTTTACAAGCTGGCTGTAGCTCCAACTAACGATCAGTGGATGATTCACGTCGATCCCTTTACTTTAGCTAGGCGTGTGGATTTACTAAGACAATACGGTTTTGGCGGAGTTGCTCTCTACGATTATTATCAGGTAAATTTATCAAATTTTTATCTTAAATTTTCATGAATTGTCTTACAGTGTATTTAATCGGCATTTAGGACGATTTCGCCGGTGTTTGTAACGCGAATGGAAAAGTTTACCCTCTGATTCATCAGGCTGGCCTGAGCATCTTTAATAATAGTATTGCTACTCCATTTCCTGATATTGACCCAAATGGAGGACTCTGCATTCCATTTCTTGGACTAACCAGCGAATGCAAAGGAATCTTCAACTTTGGAACGTCAAAATTGAATATCAGCAGCTCGTCTATTGGGTCGACAAGTTCAACCACTTCATCCAGTGTCACAGCAACTAAAATTACGGTTCCCGTTGAGAACAATCCAACGACTACACGCACATCATCCACATACTCATCCGAAAATAATGTGACGACACCGTCAAGTTCTCCTTCAACTACTGTGACTACAGCACTTCCAGTTTCACGCGGGGCTCGGATGTCGGATGCTGAAAATGTGGTCCGATTAAGGAGGAGTTCAGTTTCATCAGAAGGGACAGAACCTTCGTTTTCCTATGTGAATTCACCTGGTCTAGCGTCAACTGATCTCGACTTTCCGTCAAGTGAGTATCCTCATTGTATTAAAATTGCGCAATTATCTCGCATAGTAATTATGAACATTTTTTTTTCATACACCACCTAGCACTCAACAGCGAGATAAAATTACCTGCTGCTGAATCTTTGGTTACGACAAGTGTTTCTGTAAATGCTGCAATTGAAGCTTTTCTCACGAAAGTTGAGCCATGGCGTGACGATCAAACACGCTTGTCTGGCGTTACCGATACATCTGCTCTCAACCCAACGGACGACTCAAATGTCACCTTTGATCAGGAGAGACAACAACCCACTTTACCAAACACGGTTATTGATGCTGGTACAAAAATGATAAACTAAACGACGATTATACTTTTGAATGCTAATGCGTTTTCAAAAACATTATTCCAGTGCCTACTACATCTTTGCCGTTAAAAAAGAGTAAAGCTGTTACGGTGAAGCAAGCGCTAAGTAGTGAGACTGAGCGAGCGACAGACTTTGCTATCGTTCCAACCATTCCATCAGTTGAAGCGGAAGTCACCCGATTAATCCAAGTGGAAACGGAGCCCACATCTACCAATGGTAATTAATATTATAGCTCATTTCCCTCTTTGCCTTTGGATTTTGAAAATTTACTTGTTAGATTTTAAAGGATTAAAATCAATTGATGAAATTACAACAAAGTCTGCATCTCTTCACGAATCCTTCACTGAGATTACATCTCTCGCAGTAACAGAAGGTGACACCCAGAAATTCACTGGCCAAAAATCAACCGATGAAATGGCAACGGATGTCACTAATCCGGTTAATGAAAAGACCTTCTCTAAGTTTCCAAGTTTGTCATCTGATGCCCAACAAGATTGGACTCCACAGATTCCACTTTCAGCTGCATTTGAAATTCTGCCTACCGCTATCAAAATGGAATCATTGAATGTTGCACTTACAACAGAGCAGCCGCCAAAGGATGATGCGTTTTCATCAGAAAAGACATCAGCATCAGGATATCAAGGTACCGTGCCCACTGTGCCACCTTCATCCTTGTCTAGCGAGCAGTTCACGATGAGTGAATTTTCTTCAGTCCCTGCGGAAATGGCAACGGAAAGCAATCCTTTATCTGAAGGATTTCCCTCGACAATCAAATCGATTGCGTCTCCAACTGACTTGGTTTCTGCTACTCAAGACACCGGGGAATTGTCAACCGAACGTTTTAGTCGTAGTTCCATGGCACTGGCACCTATTGATGATACGCAATCTTCCACTGACTACTTAACATCACCAAAAGTTCCTATGGATGAGGATTTTAGTAAGAAGACCGACTATGATCCCACAACAGCAATCGATTCGATCGAACATCAAGATAATGTATCTACAGTTTCATCTCAGAAGTATCATTCTACTAACGAAGATTTTTCAACAACTAATGCGGAAATATTAGAAACGGAAAACAGTATTGCATCTGACAGATTGTCCCCGACTACAAGGATCCCCACCATCATGGAATCGTCAACTGAAACTGAACACTATTTATTTAGTTCAAGTTCCATTGATAAAATGTCAACTGAAAACAATCCTGTATTTGAAGGATTTCCCTCGACAATCAAAACTATTGGGTCTCCGACTGACTTGGTTTCTGCTACTCAAGACACCGGGGAATTGTCAACCGAACGTTTAAGTCTTGTTGTCAGTTCCATGGCACCTATTGATGAAGCGCAGTCCTCCACAGACTTTTACCTTACAACACCAAAAGTTCTTATCGATGAGGATTTTAGTATGACCGACTATGATCCCATGTCTACAGCAGCAATGGATTCGATCGGCACGTACTATTCGACAGAATATCAAGATACTGTATCAACAGTTTCATCTCAGAAGTTCTCTAACGATCATTCCACTAACGAAGATTTTTCAACAACTAATGCGGAATCCCCGACTACAGGGATCTCCAGCATCATGGAATCGTCACCTGAAACTGAACACTTTTTTAGTTCAAGTTCTCCCAGTTTAGCAGTGTCCACCAATTCAATCCAGTCTGTTGAACCGTCTGAAGATAACTTTTCCAGCGAATCTTCCTTAGCTTACTCTTCTTCGCCCTACTACTTTAGAACGGACATTCTTAAAGAAGTGGATGATGTGCCGACATTTTCTCCTCAATACCCTTCCAGCGAACAGTTCCCTGTTAGCGAATTGTTGTCTTTTGATTCAGCAACGTCCACTAAAGGCAGTCTTTCTTCAGATTTATTCTCTCCCACATTTGAATCAATTATTCCTGTTGGCCAAGTATCTTCTTCTACCTTTTTCAACCCTAACATTATGGATTCGTCAATCCATGATCAGTTTCTTGAATCTAGTTCTCCAAATTCACCGACTTCCATTTCAGAAGAAACAGATATTGGCCTTTCAACTTCACCTATTCCACCGGACGCTAGCACCGAGGATACTCAATTGTTAAGCAACGAAAATGGCTCCTCTACCACAAATTTCTTCTTGGAAAATTCTCAGTCAGAAATAACGTCACCACAACCAGAAGGGAGCACGATTCAACAATCTGTTAAAGAAACTAGTCCCACAGAACAAACATTTTATTCTACCTCCTTCGGTCTTGACACATCTTTAACTCACACGTCCGACATTTCGACAGAATATCAAGATGCTGAAGTATCCACATTATCACCTCAAGGCTCATCTCATCAGCGAATGGAAATCGGCGAATTGTCAACGGAGTTTGCGGAAACATCCCCCCAAGACAGTAGATTTGAACCTACACTTCTTCCAAATCTGGTAGATACTGCTTCCACATTTATTATTCCGGACATGGTGGAGTCGTCAACCGAGAACTTACACACAATAGGAAATTTAGATGTGTCTTCCGAAGAATTGAAATCGCAAGATTCTAACCTATCAACATCAGATTTCCCCATAATTGTAGACATTAGCACCGTCGATTCTCAATTACTTAACAGCGAAATCTATCCCACTACAATTGCCTCCCTAGTGGACCTTCCGAATGAGGAAACTGTCTCTTCATCCCTTCCGTTCGTGACGGATGAAAATGACGGCGACGATAATGCCCCTTTAATCGACACACTAAAGCCAACAGATAATGAATTTACATTTCCACGAGAAGAAGGCCTTTTTTCTAGTGTGGAAGCGGATTTTTCGACTTCTTCAGACTACGTTTCCCACACACAGACCCTGAGCCCCGTACAATCGAGTTCTTTAGTAACGGCCGATTCAGCTGTCTCTACAACATTTCCACCAATTGACACATCAACGGAAATGAACGATGCTTCAACTTCGTTCGATTTATTCATTTCTGCTACAAATTCTCCACATTTTAGCGAAGTTGAAATTGGGTCAGGCGAGGAATCGAATGATGTTTCAACTCTGGCACCCATTTTTGAAAATGAGGGATCTGGCGAAGATGTTACATCAACTCTGGAAGAAAACATAACGCCGGGCTTTTTAAATGCCACAGACAAACCTGACACGAGTACCTCGGAAATTGATTCAACTGTAAGTCCGCTCACTTCTTCAATTGCTGATAGTGTCTCAGAAGCGTCAACAAGACACGACGTGACCACCGCTTTCAGTGTTGAATATACTTCTCCTAAAGTGGTGGAAGATGTCCCATTCGTACAACAACTCGAGGAAAACTCATCAACTAAATTGGCAACTATTTCTACTGAAATTTTTTTTACCTCTACATCACCAACCTTCAGCGATATTCCATCAACTGAAATGTCTGTCGGAAACACATTTTTACCTACACACTCCACAGATAATGGTGAATCGAAATCGAAATCATCTCTGCCAACCTTTTCCTCTAGTTCAACTTCACTCTCTACTCAAAGTTTTATTGTCGAAGTGGTTACTGGATCATCCGTTCTCTCTTCAGATTACGATAATAAAATTACAAATTCGACAGGAGTTTGGAGTGACACTTCTTCTGAAAGTCCCTTTGTTACCAGTACATTAACCGATTCGACATCTTCTACCTCTACAACAAACGTAGCATCCTCCAACACTTCTCCTAACAGCACATCGACGAAGGAATGGATTGACGTCTCTACCGTAACGGCAGAAGTTCCATCAATTACGGTTTCTTCTTTTAACTTTACCGCATTATCGCCAACGTCGTCCTCTTCAACAACTTCTCATTCTACATCTTCCTCTTCTACGGAGCCAACATCTAGTACAGCAGTGAAGTCTATTTCAACCGCGTCTTCTCTCCGAACGACAACATTTTCTCTGCCTCATTCTGAAATCCCTACAACCGAAATTCCTTTGATCGGCCTATGGAATATGTTAATCTCCAAACTAAACCTTACCAACGGGTTCCCATTTAGCGGCGAATACTCTTTCACTTCGAATTTCTTTTCGTCTAATGCAACTTCTTCCAGCCTAGGCAGCGAAGATGAGTCCGAAAACATGAAAGAAACGCTATCGTTTATCACTTCAAACCCAAATGGAAACACAGGTAGTGGAATACTTTGTCCTACAGCTTATAGCACTGAAAGTGACACAACAAATTGTTTAAACAGTTCCTGCAGGAAATTTGCTTTTCGAAACTCGTCCGTATTGGTTGATCAATCGTCCCAGTACGGAAGCACCTTCTTCGTTCTCAACCACTCGCTCACCTCCAAAAGAAACCAATCGACCACCTCAAACTGTTTCTCGGACAACGTCGACGATATCTTTTGCAAGTATTTTAAACTCTATTCAATGTTATAATATTTGAATAATTACAATCCGTGATATTTTTCTTTACAGATTTATTTGAGACTCGTCCTTATTGGCTTCAAGGTATTACCAAACCAACAAATTTGGCGCTTTCTTCCACCTCTACACTACCGACATCCACGGAATCCTCAATCACATCGTCAACTAAAGGTAGGCGTTTCTCCGTTATTCATTCCCGCACGATTTTGACATCTAATGAGTTCTCAGCACTGCACACCTCCGCTTCTGAATTGAGACCGTCGAGAACAACAGAAACTCCGCCATCAACATCCTTAAGCGCTCAAAGTGTAACTCGGAGTCCTTGCACTGAGAACTGCACCGAGGAGTCAACACAGCAAGCAACAGACAGGAAAGATTCTTCCGTCGTTTTAGTTGCAAAAGATGTTGCCAACAATGTCGTCGTTCACTTAAACGTGAATGCTTATATGGACAATAAGAAATTGAATTCTTCTTTTAACTTTGAGAAATGGTTGGAAGATCTCAATCAATTTCTCAGTTCACCTTCGACGTCTTCAAAGCCTCACACTGAAGAAATCAAACCTTCGCCAATGTGTGAAGTGGCTGGAAATTCAATTCTACTGAAATCTCTTTTCTGTTCCAACGAGTCGCTCTCAACTGCGGAAAAAATGCGCTTCCATAATCTGATGAATCTCACTAGACGTTTAGCCCCTGCAATTATTGCTAACTTGACAACGGCTATGAATCTGACAGAAGTTGCGCAGACTGTTAACGAAATTGAATCGCTTAGTCACCAACCCAACGCCATTAACGAAACTAGTACCGAGTCCTTCGTTTCCTTGTCAACTGAAAGTAGCACAGCAAAGTCGACCGTTATTAAACAGCAGAACTCCACAAGTTTCTTTGATTCCCAAAATGGATTGACAACTCTGGTAAGTAGCAATCTCTCCGACGTCCCTTTGCCGACAGTATTGAACGGTAGCTTGGAATCGTTCATGCTTAACCTCACAGAGCTGTTAAAAGATGCCCAAATGAATGACTTGATATCAGCCGTGAACCACCTCAATCACGCCATTCCCGAGGGTTTCCTAGAAAACCTTATTCGGAGCAATCATTCGGAAGACGCTGAGCTTTTCAATCAATCTGCAGTTGGAAATGACGTGAAAGATGCGGTTACCACCCAAGTACCTACGTCGACATTTCCGGCAACTGCTCCTGTTGAATACGACATTTTTCAGAAGAACTTTTGGATAACAAATCGAAGGAATCCGGTCAGAAAGTTGCAACGTGTAGCTGGTCCGGGACTTGGCATTTTACCATCAATTCGCATACCGTTGCGAACAACGGCCAAGCCCGTCTCAAATATTTTCAGTTTTCTGGCAAAACCAGCGGCTCGTCGTCAATAGATAGCTTAAATGTAATATATTTATTATAATCAAGCCCATCTTCCTTTTTAAAATCTATAAATTCTTGTATTGTTTACTTTTCCCGCTGGATTGTGAAACAATCGTGACAGATTTTATTACTATGTGGTCCATTTCTACCTATACCTATACCTACTATAGAGCTGATCGATTCAATTCGCATGTGCACTGTAAAAACAAATGTGCTTTACTCGGAAACATGAAAACCTATTCTGCACTTTTGCCCGTTGCGGTGTATACCGTTGTTCTAGGATTTTTATGGCACTTGTTTTATCCTTAAGTTAAATTCACTGTACAGGGAAATTTCGTTTGGTACTTGGGTTCACTCAAATTGACAATCTAATAAAAATGAAAAAGGTGAGACGAATCTGTCCCGTTGGCCTGTTTTGAGTGACATCGTTATTCTTTCATGCGCACTTTCTACCGGATTATTAATATCCTTTTCCAATTGTTTACTGTATAGGGTATTAGCGATTTTTCCTCATTTACATCCATTGGAATTATACCCGTCATCAACTGATTTGTCATCGTTATTCTTTATTATTTTCATTAGAAATTTTAGCGATGAAATAGTTTTTTATTAGATTTTACCTAGTTTTTTACCAGTTACTTTATAGTTGATGTATTAAACGAGGAGGATAATTAAACTGGAGAAACTGCAAACGGATACAGCTGAATTGGGTATAGTGCATCTTTCCTGTTGCGTTATGCGTCTCGAGGAAAATTAGAATAACGAGGTCAACGGGACAGGAACGGTGCATCCGAAATAAAGCAATCTAGATCTTGTCTCCTAATCAAGCGGTAAAATATTTTAGTTTGAATGACAATTGGTTAAGCACGATTTCAGACAGTAATAAAATAATTTCATTTATTATAGTCTGAAGTATATTCTGAGATTATATCTGAATTTCTTCACATTATACTTTAAAAAAAAATCTAACGGCTCGTACTTTTATTTCGGTTTAACTCAAAAACACTTATCCTTTTTTATTGATTGGATGAGATTTGTCAATTATTAGATAACTGTCGAATAGCTAGCGGCGTAAGTGTTTTCTGCCATCGCACCGTTGGCAATTAAGTATATACAAGAGAGTCGAAGGTAAAAATTGAACGTTCTCGCATTCCACATTGTCTCTACACCCGGTAAAAATAAAATAACCAAACTAACACGTTACTGGCGGATCGGCGGCCAAACCCTTATTATTATTACGGTAGCCGCTCGCTTGCAGTGAACGTGCTTAGGTACTTTGCGACCTCCTGGAGTCTGGCCACCTACTATAAAAGAACCACGCATGCCCAGTCACTTTATTCAGTTCCATCTCATATTGTCCAGCTAGCGCAACCACTGCTCTCACCTGTACGGATCTAACGAGACCAAAACAACAACAAAACAGCATCATCTTTATCGTCTTTTCAACAATCAATTGTTCTCCGATTTTCATCTCCATCTTCAAAGTAAGTCCGACTTTACTTAGTCTCTATTTTTTTTAAATTGAATTCGATTGGATTCCGATCGAACTATAAAATATTGTCTTCTTTGCTTTTTTCATTGTGATGAAAATGTGAAACAACAATCAGTTGTCTCCAGTTTCCATAGTTCAAGTAATTGTCTCTTGATAAGCTCGTCGTCAAGCTTTTTAAACGAGAATAGAAATAACACATAATAGCATTCTTGACTTAGTCGCGTGCTCACCTATGCGGCGGCTTATTTATTATGTTGCGTCCGCGTTCTCGTACTGTTTCGGACGGACACTCAGCCCCTGTATATTTTCCCCGTGAGTTTGCGATAGTCAATCATTATATCTTCCCTTACGTGACCGGATCCTTCTACTCGCCATCTGTTGCTGTCGTCGGTCGTTGTATAATCCTCAAGTTGCTTACAGTCTATACCTATACTCGTTCATTTTCCTTTCGTTTGATTTTCCTCGCTTTAACGAGACTATCTCTGCTAGAGTGCTAGCCACTCGGAAAGAAAGTTAGTTCCGCTGGGGTAAATTCCGTTTGTTGTTTTTTTACCCACCCATCTTTCATTTTGTGTACAGTTTCCCTATATCAAGGAGAAAAGGCGGTGATCGATCCACATCAATCTGACAATAAGGAACATCTAAATTTCTCACGAATTTAAATTTTTTTATCTTTTCCCTTGGTTTGGAGTTGCGCGGAAAGTCTTAGACTCGTCGCTCTCTGTTGTTGGATCACGTTCTTCCGTGTCAGAGTCATAAAGGTTTTGGTCTCCGGTTGAATTGCATTGCAATTAGTGTTTGCCTCGGTTTGCCTACTGATGATGGCTGCACTTTTCCTTGCAATCCTTATTTGTTGAAAGCATGGAATGGAATATAACAACCGCGTCGTATAACGGCGACGTTGCAGTCCAGCCCAGCTCGCAACTGACAGAAAAGAAGAGCCATTAACGACAGCTGTGGTTATTTTAATTACTTATACAATGTCGCCCTTTCCTGTGTGTGGCCGGAACATAAGAGATTATTGAAGCGATGCAACGGTATTTCTCTTTGCGGGTCATTTACCCGACGTAGTGCACACACACACACACACATGTCGCTCGCGTATATGCACGATTATAGGGCCTGCATAAAAAGCCAGGCATGTTGAAGGAAATAGCATCAGTCGACAAGTTGCTTCCGTACAGTGAATTTAGACACAGCTAGCAGCTAGCTTCCAGTAATTCAACTAACAAACCAAGTCCTTTTTTGAGCAACTTAGATTATTACACCAGCATGGCACTTTTTGAAAACGTGGCGATAGCTTTGTTGTTCACCGTGTCGATGATCACTGCCAATCAACCAGCAGAGTTCCTGTCTCAAAGTCCTCAACCTTATCGGTCGTTTACCGACCGTCAAGACAAGTTCAACGGCAACTACAATGAGGCTATGGACAATCTGAACGGCGGTAATTCCAAGCGACTCCGCTCTGGGTCGTCTCCGTCTGTCATGGGCTCTAATAGCGAGAATTACTCGAGTTATCGTAGTCAGTTGGGTGGCAACAACGCCCGTCAACAACCATCCACCAGCCGACAATACGAAGTCCCGTCTGTAGATTACGATCAGAGCGTCAATCGCAACGGTGATTCCGCATCATATTATAGTGAGCAAAGTCCTAGCAGTTTCATTCAAACACCGGCCAGTAAGTAGCTATACAGAATTTTGTTTCAAAATCCATCGGGAACAGATTTAAATTAACGCCCAAAAACAAAATAGATCGCAAAACGTTCGCGGCTGGAAAATCCAGTAATTTAGCTCTGGTGGTCTCTCCATTGGCCGGCATTGCCTTTGTTGCCGCTGCGGCTGCCGTGGCCATCAGCCCGGTCTACTTGACTTTAACTTCGTCCATCCTCTCCGGTCGTAAGAAGCGCGATCTCGCTTCAATGATTGATCCATCTGTAGCCGATAAAATCACTCCCGAAATGATGCAAAAAATTCAAGAGCTTCAGGTATATTTAATCGACGATGTGAATAACACAATCCTTGGTCGAGCACACATTCTTTATGCGCATTTTTTTGTCGGACATTGATCCCTTGTAGACGCTGGAGAAATTTCTGGCTTCCATTCCGAAAGAAACTGATTATCAACAACAGATTATGTCCATGTATCTTTCTTGCTCCGGCTACACACGAGAAGGCAACGTTTGCCTTGATCGTATTTTCTGCGAATACGGCAATGCCAATTCAAATATTTCCGATGAAGAACGCGACGTCTTATCCATGTATGCTATCATCTCCAATTGTAATTTTTTAATTTTTTCACCCTAACGCGTTTTTTTTATGTTGTTACTCTTGTATCATCAGCGTGTTGTACAATATTATGTCCAACTCATTTATCCCGATCGAGTACAAGCAACGTCTGAGATCAGCCGCTCGTATTGGTCGCGATTTCCAGCAGTGCAACAGATACGACTGTCCTGCTCTGAGCGAGGGTTCCTCTAGATTCTAAAAATATAACGGACCTTTGATTCCTTTTTACTCGGATGAGACAACGCAGCGACATCCCGAATCCCACATTTTCAATATCAAATATTAATTAATAATTTAAAAAAGTTAAATCTACTCAAAAGAATCAAACCAATTTCATTTGAACTACTATTCGATATTTTGCTTTTAATACGTATAGTTGTTCTATAATTTAAATTAAATACACTCGTTTATTCATTAACCATATTGTCTGACTATTAAATGTTGTGATGATTCATTGAATTTTCGAAATAGGTTCATATGGTTATCAACTTTAATAACTAATTGGTTTTTCACTGGTCATATCATTTGACAGGATCTTGAGTTACCATGGTTTCCTCGCAGACAGTTGTTGTGGTGGCTTTATTGATTGCTACTTTGGTGTCCACGGATGCGGAAAACTTCTTTTCCCGACGCCGCAATCAGAACAGCCAACCTTTCCATCGATTCAATACAAATTCATATTTCCGGCAACGACTCGGCACTCAAGTAAATTTGCTTAATCAATAAAAATCCTTGATTATTGCGTTATTGATTTTTTAATCTTGGGAACCAAAAAGGGAAACAGTGCCAACAATTATCCTTTGGCAAGTCCGCTTCTGCAACCCCAGAGTACCGGGACAAACCGTGACTTGGCTACAACCAGCTATACGGGCGCTACAACTTACGGTATTTGTTGTAATATTGTCTTTTGAAAACGAACCATTTTAACCCATGAGAATATGAATAGCAGATAGTCATACAAGTGGTTACGGAGTTGGCAGCACTTACGATCACCGTGAAGGCAGTATCAATCCGCTCTCGGCCCTTGTAGCCCCTTTGGCCGCCTTGGCGCTCTTAGGTGCCGCTGCTGCTGTTGCCAGCAATCCCGTCTTGATGACTCTCGCCGTCTTGTCAAGTGGCCGCAAGCGCCGCGACGCCGAAATGGAGAAAATTGGCAGAGATGATTTAGCTCCTGAGCTTCAATCCAAACTGGAAGAAATGGAGGTATATATTTGTTAATTGATGGTTTATACATACAGTATGACATGGAGTATAGCTAAGGCTGAAATAAATATTTGAATTTCAGACTTTAGAAAAATACATTGTCAGGATTCCCGAGCAAGAGAAACAACAAAAGAAACTGATGGCCACTTATCTCTCTTGCTCTGGTTTCACTGAATCCAGCAACTCGTGTTTGGATCGAGTCGTTTGCGACTATTCCATTCGACCTGGCAAAATGACAGAATTGGAAAAGGACGTCATTTCAATGTAAGTTGTCTTTCATTTATTCAATTTCGCTATAGTATTATAGATTATTTTTGTTTTGTTTTTCTTATTCCCTATAGCATTTTGTACAACATCATGTCCAACGGCTACATTTCTCAAGAATACAAAGAACGTCTGAGAACAGCTGCTCAATACGGCCGGACCCGTGGACAATGCAGTGCCTTCTCATGCGATCAGCTCAAGTAGGATTCCGAACCCAACAAAGCTAGCACTTTTAAAAAAAAGCAATAATTTCCGTCACTATGAAACAAGGAAGAAAGAATTACTAAACACATCATTTAATCCTATTCCCCTTTTAGTTCCTATTATCTAAGTGTATTGTATACATGCGTGTATTTATCACTTGATTCCCAAAACCAAATTCGATTCCTCAAGTGTACATACCTTTCTCTAGAATAATGCACAACAGGACCTTTATTTATTACCTGAGTAAAAAACTCCCAACTACTAATTACATTGTGTTGCAAAAAAAAAATATCTACACCTTTTATTGTTTTGTAATCTTTTTGGGGGGGGGGGGGGTACTAATAAAACCAGTATGTAGTTTCATCTGAATTCAAGAGTTTTCTACTCAATTTTCGTAACTTTTGTGCACAGTAGACCTAGCTAAAAGTCATGATTTAACTAAATCCTGACACGAATCGCTGTATAATTAGTTTCTTTCAACTTCCGCGTTTTATTTTCACGAGTTTTGTTTCAGTAAACACTTCTTAAACGGGAGAAAAAGAAGAAGATGAAAAGACACGTCACGGCTTCAATTTCTGAAAGAAAAATGCTGTTCCGTTTTTCTTTCCGGTCATTATAGTAAATCATCGGATCGTACGCTCTCAATTTGTCGATTGCGAGATATGAAGCAGCCGTTTATACGGCTTATGGATGTTGGTGACCGCTACAAGCGCTGGACCGAATCCAGTTCACGCTGTGTATTCTAATTTCTTTAGATTTCGGTGATGTACTTGACCCATTCACTTGTCTTAAGCTCTTGATAGTTGACACCATATAAATACGTTAGATTCGTGTTTACGCGGTCAGACCCACCTCAACTTCAGCACAAGATGGTCATCGAAAAACGTGACGTAAGTTTGATTATTGACGAAAATTACAAATATTTTAATTAAAATTAAAAAAAACTAAACATTGTTGTATCTTGATTAAAGGCGCATCGACGACGCCAAGGCTTGTTGCTTTGTTTTCTAGTTTTCTACTTGACTTTATTATGTGAGAATGCCTACGCTATCAGATTGTCTAGAAATCCATTGTTCAATGGAATGTTGAATCGTAGAAACGCAAGTAATAAAACTATTTCTGATTCGTTTTACTGAGAGATAGAGAGTTCACATTTTTGTATCGTCCAGTTCCAGCCACGACTATCGGCAACTTGCACCACAACCAACAGTTGTTTCAAAATCATCTCAATCAACATAAGTTATTTTCTCAACAACCGCAGCAGCAAGAACCAGCAGTTGCAGCTTCCTCGGTAGTCACAACAAATAGCTTAAACACCAATCACGGTAAGTCATGACATTACAAAAAATGTGCCGAGTCTTATCTAAGTCCATAAAATGCCTGTGGATTGTGCACGCGCAGTCGATCCATATATAAGCGGATCCAACTCGGTTGACAAGGAAGTTGCAGAAAATCCTGATTTGGACCAAATTGCAGCTGACGCTCAGGCTGAACAAAAATCAGCCAACTTGGTTGCATCAGCATCAACCACAAGGTTTGAAACATTATCTTTTATATAATCATTTTTTTTTTTAATATTTTATAAATTCAGCTACACTTCCGCCAGTGGTGGAGGTTATGGAGCAGGTGCTGGTAGTAGTTCGCTCGGAAGCTATGGAGGAGGATCATCTGGATTTGGAGGAGGCTATGGAGGTGGATCAGTCGGAGGCTACGGAGATTCAGGAGGAGCAAGTTATGGATCAAGCGGAAGCTATGGAGGAAATTCTATCGGAGCCGGTTCAAGCTACGGTGGACTTGGTGGAGCAAGTAGTTACGGATCAGGAAGTGGATTAGGAGGTGGCAGTTATGGATTCGGCGGCAGTACCGGTGGAGGCCATTCATCTTTTGGAGGAGGAGGAGGAGGATACGGTGGAGGAGCGGCAGCTCCATCCTATTCAGTTAATAGGCTTAATAATTGTGTTTGATATTATCAGTTATTTCTTTAAAATAATAACACATGAATATTGGTGCTATTAGATATCCTATCCAGCACAACAAGGGGCGACAAAAGCCGATACTATTCATCTGCTAAGTTCTCTTGCACCTTCTCTACTTCTTAGTTCGTTGTTGCTCCCTCTCGCACTGGCTCTATTAACTAACACCACCAATTCACTCATTGGAAGAAAGAAGCGTGATGTCAGCGACGACTACGATGACGATTTGCAGTTTTCACTCAACGGAGACATTTTAGAAGCCGACATTACATTACTTGACGAGCAATTTTTCCCAACAATGGATGCCATGCTCGAGTCTTATTCGCCTGACGATGCTGAAAGACTAGTCGAGTTTGTGCGTCACCGTGGGCTACTCGACATTAATAATCCTTGCTTAGAGAAACTGGCATGTCTGGCTACCACGACTAATAGCAAATTTAAACGCTTCGATAATTTGAAAAAGTATGACTCTTCTTGTTAATTTAAATTGTTCAAAATTTGTGGTTCAAAATAATCTGTTATCACTTTTTTTTATAGGGCTATAAAGCTGCTGGAAAAAACTATCGATCCAGACATAAATAAACGTTTGAAAAAGGGATCTTCTGTCGGCGCAATAAAAGAACGCAACTGCTTGACGAAATTCATTTGCAAGAGTATGAAATCAGCTGTTTTGTCTTAATTGCAGGCTTCTCGATTTTTACCGAATCTCTTCGCAGATATTTATTATTAAACCCCGAAAGTTTAAATTGAATTCAATTAAACTTGTTGACTTGTTGTGAACATAAAAACTTTATAAAAAATAAAATTCTCTATTGACTATTCACTTACATATAATTTTATGGTTTCCGTTATTTAATATTTATCGTTTGAATTGAAATCATAAATGCGCAGTGATTCGATTTTTCCGTTACCGTCCGTCCGTTCCGTCCTTCCTTCTTCTTCCGCTCAGGCGCCGACCGCCGTAATATTCCGAAGAACGGGTTGCTGTTTAGCCTGCTTAAACTATACAATCTGACAGTTCTTTCAACAAGGACTTCATGTGGGTGTTTGTGTTTAAATGCCAAACTATTAATATAATGTAATAGTTTATCGTGCGAAATATTGAATGTATTAAAGACAAAAAAATTGAGTCGTACTTGAATTGTTAGTGTCAAATAATGAACTAGTTCTAAATGTATTTTCGACTTGAGTTGAGGAAGGTGAGTTAGATCCTTAATTTACTACAGGTCATTTGCTGGCGTCATGAAATTTTGTTTTAATTTTCGATTCAGAGGAATCCCTACATCCAATGAACATTGCAACTATTGATCTTTTGTCTGGCAGCTTTTTGTGCAAATTGAAAAGTAAAGTGGTAAGATGACGCCTTTTGATGACTTCATGTTCCTGATCAACTCAATTCTTCTTGGAGAAGAACCTGTAAGTTTATGGCATTAACAAAAAATGGGAAGTTACTGAATTCAGATTGTTATTTCCAGACCATAGAAGATTTCATTCTCTTGGTTGGCACATTTGTGGCATTTGTGGCGTTTGTGCTGTGGTGTTGCTTCCCGATTGCTCCAAAGGAACTTGGAACACCTCCTGGTCTGTATGAGAATCGCTACACTCAATACCGGAGAGCAGATGGCACTGACACTGATTAAAGTAACTCAAAAATGAAGTCTGAACCAATTTCACCTCTTTGTGTCCCATTATTTTAAAGAATTTTTTATTTTAGGTTATCTACCAGTTTAATGCTCTAAAACAATTTTTTCCTCATAATGTTCTTGTGCCTTTTTGTCCCATCTGTTTGTGTGTTTTAGAGCTGGTACATAATACCAGTTTGAAGCTTCTTCACGTAGTGTCGGTCATTTAGACTCGTACACCACAATTCTCAATGTTCACGCATATTTTCTGTGTTTTTAAGTCTCTCAATTTTTAATCGATCTCTTTGGTAACATTTTAGTCCCCATATATGTACTAGTCAATTCTCGTTTGCCGTGTACTTGCCTAGATGTTCAATGTCAAAATTGAAGTGGCGATAGGTATGTTTTGATTCTATTCATCATCTTTTTTGGCATCATTATTGAATTGAAAAAATCATCCGATTTTCTCCCAACCCCCTTTTTTTGTTTTGCAAGTCCCGTCCACTAAATGTACGCACATGTTGAAACTTTGTGTTGATTGGGTCATTGCCAAAATCGCTTTTGAGTTTGGAGCATTACATACTCATCCGCTGTGTGACGCTGAGAGTGAGTTTTTTTTTTCTATTTCCGTCCTTTACAGAAGATCAGAGAGGCAGAGACCTTGTCGTCATTGTTCTTTAGATATGCGTAGTAACGATGGAGCTCACCACAAGTTGTTTGAAACGGCTCCAACTTTTACGGTTCGGGGTTGGAAAATGCCATTCAGTCTTGTTATTTTGGCGTGTTCAGTCCAATTTTGAAACAGCAAAAAACCCAAAGGGGAAGTTAAAAGAAAAGTAACGCGCAAATGCAGAGGCAACTGAGCACATCTTTTCACGGCGGTTCAGAGGAAGATCGACAGCTGGCAATTCTTTTACCTCGGCATCCGCTAGGATATCGTATTGTTCATCCAGGAAGAGGTAACATATGTGACGACGAGAAACTCACACCGCTCACACTGTGTACCGTTTTCTATTTTACGCATTCCGTTTTAAATATTTAGAAGGGTGAACTTACCGCAGTTTTCGTTGAATTAAAATCATCTCTATTTTCAAAAACAAAAATAAATACGCCTTTTTAAAATTCTTAATTTCTATAAGCGCTTAACGTATCGATCGAAATTTAAAATCGATCTTCCAATTCGTAGCGCATGCTTGAGCCCAGAATGCTGAGTTCTGACGACATAGAAATTGTGCCCGCCCATTCTGTTCGTCGACCTCCTACTCTAGCGGAGGAAATGAAAGGAACCTCGCATTTAGGCCCGAGCGCTGGTGAATAGCACAGCAACATTTGTCTGCAGTTACATCACATCGTCGCCTGTTGACAGTTCTCTCTCTTGGTATACGCACAGGCAGAGTAACAGCAGTTGCACGTACAGTTTTCTTTATAGTTCGTTAGTTGTGTAGCCATACGAAATATGCCGAGTGGAGCTCTGAACGAGTTTGAGTGCACCGTCGATGGAGCCTGTAATCATCAAACACATTTCCAACAGTCGTCGATTGGAGAAGTTTGTTGGAAAGTGCAACGGGATTCGCGACCAGAAAGCCCAGTTCGTGTCACCGGTAGCGAATTGACTGCCAATGGTAACGATCCATCAACACAGCCGGTATCACCCGAAAAAGAGGATGGCAGTCTCCGTGGCAACGTCAAAGGCAACAAAGATGAACTTGCCAAAATAAGAGAAGGCTTCGATGCTTGGTTAGCTGCATTTCGGAAATCGCGGCCTCATCGTGACGTTATTTGGCGCGTTGGTAAGAAAATAAAAAGAGAATTACTCAATAATGACGAGGAAGGAAGTCACGACAACGTTCTAAAAGGCACAAAGTTATTTGGTTTTTTTATTTTCTGCTGTGATAACTCAGCAACTGTTGAATGTCAAAGACCTCAAATTATGTAGGTTGCTGTTTTTTTCTTTTCTTTACTTTTAAAAAAGGAAGAAAAATGATTCAGCCTCGTGGGTTGATACGAGCTACCATTATCATAACGGTCACAAGGGAAAGTGCATCGATTTGCACAATTTCGCCAAATACTTGGCAGATTTTATGTTGAATCAGTTGTGATATTTTCAGTGCTTGCCAAACGATCACGTGGAAAGAACGTTACTGCTGGGTTCTGAGAACAAAAGAATATTGTTTGGGAAAATTACAAAGACAATTTATATTTAAGCGGCAATCCCTTAGGGATGTTGTCATCCGGGTGACTGCCCGGATAAATGTGATTGTGATGGAACCACATCCTTGAGAAAAAAGTGACTGTAAATTGTAAAACTACTGTATCATTTGATTCCCTCCCCTCATGAAATACCGATGGGCTGGGCAAAGAATGCGCATGATGATCACGTGATAGTCACGTGGTAATGTTCACGTGCAAGAAGGATGGTAGCAGTAATTTCCTATTAGATTGATTGTTATTGCCCAAAGGCCCTGCAATTCATTTTAAAAATTGACTTTTGAATGTGTTATTGCAATTCCTAGGTGAACGAGCCAACTATGTAAACACTCCTCACGTCATCGCCATGTGTGGTCTTCCAGCTAGGTGAATTTATTATAATCTGGAATTTCAGTTAAATTTATTGATTTGCATTCTAAAATCTGTGCTATTTTCTTCAACAGAGGTAAAACTTACATCGCTAAAAAGCTTTCCAGATACCTTAACTGGATTGGGATCAATACCAAAGGTAACGATTTGTCGAGAAACAAGATTTGCACGGATCGATTTTGCCAATCGTGGGAAACCATATTGGCTTTCTCAGTGAAGCAACGCTGGATCAATACTTAACATTTGTTTTATAAAATGAACTTTTTTTTTCTAAATTTGTATTTTTTTTTACTGTTGAATTTTGAACGCAGTCTTCAATTTGGGGGAGTACCGTCGAATGGCAACACCATTGAAGAGCCATCACTTCTTCAAACAGGAAAATGTAGAGGCCATGTCGGTTAGAGCTCAATGTGCCCTAGACGCTCTTGAGGATGTTTGTAAATGGCTCGAAGCCGGTGGAGAAGTGGGGGTAAATATTAGTCATTACCATTATTTTTGCACATTATTCAAAGACCTAAATCATGAATAATTTCATTTCTTTATAGGTCTTTGACGCCACCAATACAACGTTCGAACGTCGACAACTGATTCGTGAAATCATTGTTGACAAAATGGGCTATAAGCTCTTTTTCGTTGAATCTATTTGCGACGATCCTTCCATTATTGAATCTAATATCCGTCAAGTGAAAATTACCAGTCCAGACTACGCCAATATGGATAAAGAAGCTGCAGTTGAGGATTTTCTACAACGTATTGATCACTACCATGATCAGTACCAAACTCTGGACGAAGTCGAGGAGGACGCCCTTAGTTTCATGAAAATTTTCAATACAGGTACTTGTACACTTCCTTAAAAGGAGGTCGTTCAGATAATCAAATGAGATTGGTGTAACCTCGCCTTGTGTGTTTGTTTTTCTCTCTCTTATTTAGGTGAGAAAGTCTTGGTCCACAAGCACGAAGGTCACATCCAGTCGCGTATCGTGTATTACCTCATGAACATTCACATCACGCCGAGGACAATTTATCTGACTCGTGTAAGAGCGGGGTTTAAATGGGCATAGTTTTTCTCTGTGTTATTATATACATGTGAATAACCTACTCGAATCCAATCGAGAACAGCATGGAGAGAGTGAAAACAACCTGATCGGTCACATTGGAGGCGATTCGGATCTATCTCCTCGAGGCCGTCAGTATGCTGCCGAACTAGGACGATTTATAGAGGATCAGAAAATACCACATTTACGTGTTTGGACATCGTGGATGAAGCGCACTATCCAAACTGCTCGTTATATAGACGCACCACAAGAACGGTGGCGGGCACTCAATGAACTCGATGCGGTTAGTTTATTTAATCACCTGTTAATTATAACTAGATTTCTTGATGGTTGCTTATTCAACATTCAAATGTGGGTCGTGTTGTAGGGCATTTGTGAGGAGTTGACATACGAAGAAATTCTGCAGAAATATCCTGATGATTTCAAGTCCCGTGATACAAACAAGTTCCACTATCGTTATCCTAGAGGTAAATGGTATTGACACCGCCACTCGAAATTCAGTTTCATTTAACATTTATTGCTTTTCATAGGAGAATCGTATGAGGACCTCGTTGCTAGACTTGAACCTGTGATTATGGAATTAGAGCGTCAAGAGAATGTCATTGTAGTGGGGCACCAAGCCGTACTGCGTTGCTTGCTAGCCTACTTTCTGGATCACAGCGCTGGTAAAATGGCTAATTATCTGATTGAAATGTTAACCCGATTTTTCACATTTGTTTCTCTCGTATCACAGAAGACCTTCCTTATATACACGTCCCTCTGCACTCGGTCATCAAACTCACTCCGATGGCCTACGGTTGTAAGATGGAAACTATTCCTATCCCCATTGAAGCAGTTGACACTCATCGCCCGAAGCCAGTGGTACTTTAGCTGATTTATATCTTTTACTTAAAGCTTTAGTTAAACTTTAAATTTTTATTTTAAAATTGTCTTAGATACCTGGGTACCTGGAGGAAAAGTTTCGCCGTCCTAACAACGTCACTCAAACTGCTGGTGCCGCTGTTGAATCAATCGCCACAGGAAGCTCTGACTAATGCAAAAGCTCCCAGATATTTTCAGAAAACTAGGCCAATTTCCATTCTAAACAACAAAAAGATTAATAGGATTTCAGATCTGTTCGTTGGTGTGCAACGAAAGCGGGTTTCCCATTCATCGCTTTCTCTTCTTGCTAAATGATATAGTTCTTTCTATTCTAAGAGTATAGTATCCCACACTGTGTGTGGGGACTAGTTGTGACAACTGTTGTAATTTGTCTTGAATCCTTTCAAACCTCGCGGATATATATTTATATTTTTCGCTTTTAAAATATTATCAACATTTCTTTTCAATGAATTCTTTCATGGATTAACACGAATTCCGACAAAATTTTTTTGCAATCTCTGAAAACCGACGCAAAAGGTTCAAAACCAGCAACGGGGTAAGTAGGCAACAAATTTCAGGAATGCGTAGCAATCATTCTCGCATCTTGCCTTTAATATTCGGTTGTCTTTGATCTCCTTTTCTTTTTCCTCGTCCTCTGGGTCATTAGACCTGAGAGGTATAGAATCGCACTCTCTTTTCTGCTCAGAAATAATCTGTGCCAGTGGAAGAACTACAAAACGCCCATTTTTAAAAAATAATGACATTTCCTCTATTCTAACTATCAGAAGTAGCGATAGACCAAGTAACCCATTAGACAAAGCCAAACCACTAACGGAAGTTTTCAAACAGTTATTTCAAAAAGGGTTAATTTTCAGAATCAAAATAGATCTTTAGGAGAAATAGAGGGCATTACTTCACGTGACAAGCAGCCGTTGCAATTCGACAGGAAAACTACGGGTACCGGTATCATATATATTTTTTAAAAAAGTAATTGGTTCCCGCTACTTGCCAAATAAGAAATGAAATGAAAAACAAAACCGCACAACTAAGATTCCCTGCAATAATATTCATTGTTAGTTGAAATGCAATTTTCATGTCAATTTATTGTTTGCGGTGTTTGACGTTGATATTTTAAAAACATCTGTAGTTCATGGTGTATTTTTGTAGTTTTTCCCGCAAGTCGATCCCGCTGAAAGTCACCTTGAAACAGAGGTGACTTGTCTGCTATATCCAGAAGCAAATAATAGATTGGTCACGACCAATGTCTTCTTTTAAATCGCGTCATCTATTTCTGAGAGCAAGCAAAGGACCAAACGCCCTATCTTTTTCTGCAGAATCAAAGCTTTCTGTTTTTGCCGCTAGGCGAGAAACGTCGTCTGATTCAGTTGATTTCGTGCATGATCCGTAGTTGTCTGAAACCACAGTTCTTTTCAGTCGCTAGCCCAGTGACCAACAATTTGCCCGCTGCAGGATTGCAAGGACTTATTCTGTTGTGAAAAGATCTACAAAATTACGTGCTCTGCGTGGATTATTTAATTTCCAGAATCAGCCTGTAAGTAATAGCCACAAGACCAGGTGATATTCATTACACTTCTGTAGATTGTTAAGTATGGACACTAATATGAAGTGTCAGCGATATGATTCCTTTATCGGTAGGCTTTTTACCTTTTGCGTGTAAACTGATGGATTTTGATAATTCATTTGTTTAATAGTAGGATTTCTTCATTCTAACAATTAACCAAGAATCATGCTTTGGGAAGTTTTAGAGATTGGAAAAGTGTACAGACGAGACACAACTTATCAAACACCAATTACAACTTATTACATTAATATTTTGTACCTTATTTTACATAATACAGACACATTGTGCATCCCATCTGAAATGGAGGGACAAACACCGGCAGCCAACCATACTGAGGCAGAAGCCCAGAATACTGTCCACCGAGGTCACTACAAGGATAAAGGCATTGCAGTTTTCACCAGTGGAGGAGATGCACAAGGTATAAAACAATAAAAGATAAAATTGTGTAGACTCCCATTCATAAATTTAAAAAACAAACAAACAATTTAGGTATGAATGCTGCTGTGAGAGCTGTAGTGAGGATGGGCATTTATGTGGGTGCCAAGGTGTATTTCATCAAGGAGGGTTATCAAGGAATGGTGGATGGTGGAGACAATATTGTTGAAGCCAATTGGTCCTCTGTTTCTGGAATTATCCACAAGGTTCAATTTGAAATTGAATTTTATATGCCTCACTTACTTATTAACTTATATATCTCAAGGGAGGCACCATTATTGGGTCGTCTCGCTGCAAAGAGTTTCGTGAACGCCCCGGTCGTCTACGTGCCGCTAAAAACCTCATTTTGAAGGGCATTTCAAATTTAGTCGTCATTGGAGGTGACGGTTCACTTACTGGAGCTAATTTATTCCGTCAAGACTGGCCTGAACTGGTGGCTGAACTAGCTGCCAAAGGTAGTTTATCGCTTTTAAATTTCTGTTAAGACCATTCAATTTAACGCTTTATTGTTACAGGTGACATCACACAGGAGCAGGCGACGAAGTTTTCACACTTAAATATCGTCGGTATGGTCGGCTCAATCGACAACGATTTTTGCGGTACCGACATGACGGTAGGATTACTTCTTACTGCGTGTTGCTGAACAACCGGTTAAGAAAATCTTTTTTGCCCAATTTCAGATCGGTACCGACTCTGCCTTGCATCGTATTATCGAAGCCGTTGACGCAATCGCAGCAACAGCTTACTCTCACCAGAGGACGTTCATCATGGAGGTTATGGGTCGTCACTGCGGGTAATTTTAATTGGACTAAATGCCTGTATTTTGAATTTCGTCCACAGTTGGGAGGGAAATTGCAAGGATTTAACTAAGATAACATGTCATGGGAGATAAAATTCGTTGATGAAGATTAAAAATTTTATTACAAGGGTTTTGTTTTCCAAATGGAGCTTTATAAGTCCGTTTTCAACCTCATAAATAGGTATTTAGCCGTAGTGACTGCTTTAACCACCGAGGCCGATTACGTTTTCTATCCTGAAAACCCGCCTCCAGTCGACTGGCCTGAAAAAATTTGCAAGAAACTTTCTCAGGTTTAAACTTCGTGAAAACTGTTAAGGATGTTTATTAGAAAATGCTCGGGTCGTTCGCATGATTTTTGCTTGTCGTTATTTGAAATCCCCATCATTTTTTTTTTTCAAACATCCAAGTTTTAATTTTGTGCCTTCTTGCCTGGTTCACAGGAGCTTTTTTGAATTTCACTACCTGCATCTTTTTCTTTAAACCTGTCCATAGTTTTTCCTGTTCTAATTTTTTTAACCAAGTTAATTTCGTATGTTTTCGTTTTTTGTTTTATTTTTTTTTTGTGTATAACATAGTTATTTGGGTTTGGTAGCAGCGTTAGCCTGTGAAGCTGATTTCGTCTTCATTCCTGAATGGCCACCTGAAGTGGAATGGCCAGATATTCTTTGCAAGAAATTGAAACAGGCAAGGCAACTTAACTGTAAATGGAAAAAATATGTTGTTTCCGTGTTTTAATTCCGACTAGATATTCTTTTCGTTGCACTATCAAAATTCAAGGATTTTTATAGCCACAATTATGTTTAATTATTTTGAATGTTTGTGTGATTGCGTCTCTTTTTCCCCTAATTTCTAATGTTTGTAACACTCATACAGCTGCACTTGATCAAACGACATTTTAATCATTGAATTTTATGCATTCAGGAACGCGAATCGGGTCAGCGCTTGAACATAATTATTGTCAGTGAGGGAGCTATCGATCGTGAAGGCAATCCAATCACTGCTGAAATGATCCGTCAGGTAATACTTTTGTAATGCAAAATTCCTTCAAGCTATTTAATTATTTTACATTTGAATTCCGTAAGGTTGTTGTAACCAATTTGAACCAAGACACGAGGATCACTGTTCTCGGTCACGTCCAGCGTGGTGGAAGTCCGTCCGCTTTCGATCGTGTGCTGGTAAAAGATTCATTTTTTTACATTTTAAGGATTTTAGAGCTTGAAAACAAAATCTAAATTATTTAGGGTTGTCGAATGGGAGCTGAAGCTGTCATGGCTGTTTTGGAAGCCACTCCCGAAACCGAAGCTTGTGTTGTGTCTTTGGATGGCAATCAAGCTGTCAGACTGCCCCTGATGGCATGTGTAGAGAAGACTCAGGCTGTCGCGAAAGCTATGGCTGATAAACAGGTAACATACAACTCTGCTATGCGTGTTACATGATGAAGTGATGCAGTAAACTTATATTGGCTTTTTATTTTTCAGTGGGAATTGGCCGTTCAGCTCCGTGGCAGGTATTAAGACACTTTCATTTTTGTGTGATGAAAATCATTTAAATGAATCGTTTATCTTTCTTGATCAGGAGCTTTGCCCGTAATGTCGAGACATACAAGATGCTTACGCGTCTGAAACCGCCCAAGATGACCCCGGAAATGGCTTCAGCTCATAGCGTAAGAATTGTTATTTTCTAAATTTTAACTATTTATAAGACGTATTTAAAAGCGAACATTGAACTGTTACATTGCTGGCTCATTTTCAAAAGAGAGGACGATTGGCAAAGGTAAGTTGGGTAAATCATAAAAGAAAAATCAAACAACAAGCAAGATTTTTTAGTTTGAGCACAGGCATTTTATCCCTTTCGTGGGGGCTAATTAATTATATAATTTTTTTTCTTGACACGTTATCAAACACACTTAGCAAGAAACAATGTGGATGCAGGTATATTTTCTTACGAATGGTTTTTTTTTCTGTTGCTTCAAAGTAAAATTGTGTTATCTTCATTATTTTCAATAAAGATGGCCTAACATTTTCATTTCTTGTTTTATTAGAGTGGCTATACTTTGGGAGTGATGCACGTTGGAGCGCCGGCTTGTGGAATGAATGCTGCCGTCCGTTCTTTCGTCCGTAACTGCATCTACCGGGGCGACACTGTCATTGGAATCCACGATGGTGTTGAAGGACTAATCGATGGAAATGTAATGTTGTCTAGCGTCGTTATGTTGGGATACTAGATTAATCATTGTTGTTATTATTGAAAAAGGTTACACCCTTGGGTTGGGCGGACGTAACGGGTTGGGTCGGACAAGGTGGAGCTTTTTTGGGTACCAAGCGCACCTTGCCTGATGGCAAATACCCTGAAGTAGCCGCTAGCCTTCGTAAACACAACATTCAGGCTCTTCTTCTTATCGGTGGCTTTGAGGTATTGAATTGCTTATGTCTAAATTGGCACACTTGAAAGAATTTGTTTACTTTCAAAAGGCTTATCAAACTGTGCTGTACTTAGCCGAGAACCGCGATAAATATCCGGAATTTTGCATTCCCTATGGCTATTGTTCCGTCCACTATTAGGTAAAAATAATTAGGAATTGCAAAAGAATACTCATTTAAAGGAATTTCCGTCTTATTAGTAACAATGTTCCGGGGACGGACTTTACTCTTGGTGCTGACACAGCGTTGAACGAAATTACCGAGGTGAACTACAGAATTAGATGCTATTCCTTATTTGTTATCAACACATTTAAATCTATTCTTTATAGATTTGCGATCGCATTCGTCAGTCGGCCCAAGGAACAAAACGTCGAGTATTTATTATTGAGACCATGGGTGGCTATTGTGGCTATCTCGCTACACTGGCCGGCGTGGCTGGAGGAGCTGATGCAGCTTACATTTATGAAGAGCCGTTTAACGTTAAGAATTTACAGTTAGACGTTGAACACATGTCGTCTAAAATGGCCATGGAAGGAGTTGAACGTGGTCTTGTTCTTCGGTATTTCTCGCACTCTTAAATTAATTTTCATTAAAGCCATTAATAAATCGTAAATTTTTTTTTGTAAAAGCAACGAGAACGCAAATGCCAATTATACCACCGATTTCATCTACAAGCTATTCTCCGAAGAAGGCAAAGGAGTTTTCAGCGCCAGAATGAATGTTCTGGGTAAGATTTTCGGTTTGAATTTTTTTTAATTAACCGACATTTTTAAAGAAAAATCTCATTGTAGGTCATATGCAACAAGGTGGTTCACCGACACCATTCGACCGTAATATGGGTACTAAACTAGCAGCTAAAGCTGTTGAATGGATGGTAGAACAACTAACTCAAGCTACCCAACCGGACGGTACCATCTGCGCTAACAAACCAGAGTCAGCCGTCATGTTGGGTATCGTCAAACGTTACTATGCGTACACACCAGTTCAGGAGTTGAAGGCTGAGACCGACTTCAAACATCGACTGCCGAAAAGTCAATGGTGGCTAAAAATGCGTCCGCTGCTTCGTATTTTGGCGAAGCACGATTCTACTTACCAAGAAGAGGGCGCGTATGTTGCCGTCGAGGAAGACGTCGTTAATCACATTATTAACTAGGGAATAAATATGAACTTTTTTTTAAAGAGATCGACGAAAAAAAAAAAGAATGTAATGGCTGCCGTACTAGGAACCCTTTAGCTAAACTTAGTATATTGTTATTACCAACCTTTTTGATATTGATGTAGGTTGTTCCTTGAGTAAACTAGTCGACTTTGCGTGTTTGAGAGGACACAAATGCCATGCAGTGAACCCAGAAATGTCTATATCCGGGGAAAGAGAAACGTAGTCGAAAAAAAGATTTGGGCAAAAACATGCGTTTGTCGTTTTATTATTGATTTGTTCTCAATGTTCTGTCTATATTAACTAATTTTGTTAATTAATTAGAACTTAACTAGGCCCTAATGATGTGCTTATAGTACATCTTTCGACGTTTTTCACACATTCTCCTTATTTCTCATCTCGTTATTTGGTTGTGAAAGTGTTCTCCTCCGGCTGCTGTACTAAAAACCCTACTACACTGGATCTGAAGTCTTTCGTCTTGTTTCATTTTCAGATAACATTTTCCATTTGGTGCTCTGGGTCTTTACTTTCTTGTTTTGTAACTTGTTTAAAAACTGGTGTTCAGCTTCACGGTGGTAATCTTTCACGCTTTAACTATTCTTATTACTTAATATTGCCGCAAGGTCCGCTTAAGTGCTTAAAAGTATTAACTCGTCTCAGCAGAGATAAAGGCAAGTTTATGGTCGTAAAAACTAATGTGTTCATGAAAATATGCGAGGTATTACCTAGCAACAAGATCGAGAACCATTATTTCTTCTAAACTTCAGATAAGTTTCGATTGGTGGAAAGCTTTTAAGGTGAATGAACGATACTAAACATTACGAGTCGGTCCGTCGCAAACAAACTATTTGAGCAACTAGACGAACCTCAAGAATATATTTATAAATACTTTTGTTTAGATCAAACTTTTTACTAGATTCCAATAGATAAACATTCCGATTGATTTAATCTAAAACCTGTGCTATTACTGCATTCAACAGACAACAATTGCGCTGTACAGTGTACAATGTGGTCACGTTGTTAAAAGTGGTTAGCCTTGTATAACTCAAGGCCAGACACACGCGTGTGGTTTTAGAGGTGTTTGATGCGTAGTTTACAATTCAGAGTCCTCTGTAGTGGTTTAGAAGTACCAGATGATGACTTGGCCTTTGTAAACATTGTGATAAGAAGCACAACAGAAGTGCCACAGCCAGTTTGTCCGCCATGTCAAACCCAAGAAAATTTAGCGAGAAAATCGCTTTGCACACTCAAAAACAGGCAGAGGAGACGGCAGACTTTGAAAAGATCATGAACGAAGTCAGAAACGCCAAGCCTAATCAAATCGTGAGTATTGGTGTTTCCCTCCAATTTACAGTGTATCTGCGCCACACACGCCTAAGCTGTCTTTCCCTTCAGTTGTTGAATTAACAATTAATTAACTTTCTCTGGTTAACTAAAGACAATTTTCTGTCTCAAATTCCCACTTCGAAAATCAATGAATATTCTTCAGCTTGAAACTGTGTTGTGGAGGATTCAATCCACATGTAAAGTTTCATGTTTTAACTTTCGTTTAACTTTTCACCTGTTGCCAAACTACAATTTACTCTCTCAAACTTTACATTTGCATGATAACTGGCTGCATTATTATTGTTAAATTAATATGAAACATTTGCAGGAAAAATTTATAGTCACAAAGATTATACTAACTAAATTCACAAAGCTTCAATCTTTTATTTACATCTACTCCTTCATGCTTATGGGGTGATTTTCTTCTCAGCAGAATGGTGACAGTAGCCCCTCTCATCTAGTCATCAGCCCTATTTCACCCTTCAGGGCAGGCTCATTGCCTAATGTAAACTCTCCCTCCACCAATTCCACATCAATTGATCTTCAGGTATCTCATTATATATTAAGCCTGGCTGCATTGGCATGTTGGTTTCGTTTCTCTTTTTCTTAAAAATTGTGAATGTTTTGATATATCTTAACTTGGTTTTTTAAAAGTGATCTTTATTACTGATTACGATACTAATTGCTTGTGGTTGACGCTGTTGCAGAGTGCTTTGAGTAATCTCGGGGATATGCGGGCAGGACGAGAAAGTGGATACCGTGACCGACGATCCGCTGGTCCAGGTGGAGGTGGATACAGTCCTGGATCTAGCCTTGGTTCCGTTCGCCCTTCCCGCCGTTCTGACCAAACAACCTCGCCTAACCCACACTCGTATCAAATGCATCCGAGTGGAGGTCTAGTTCAAACGCCACAGGTTTCGGGATCTGTGGGATCCCCCAATCTATCAGGCAGCGCTGGCGCAGGTAATGGTGGTAATAATGGAGGGTTATCTACCAACGTCGCCTACCTCTCTCCTCCCTTGGATCCCTGTTGGAGGAGACATTCAGATTCAGCATTACACCAAGCAGCCATGGTTTCAGGTGATGCTGGAAATGCCTCTACAAACTTGTCCAGAAGAGGTACCTGTTTGACCTTATACCAATATTTTGAATTGTATTGACTGATTAACTGTTTTAGGACAAGATGGGAACAATTATTTAAACAGTATGGATCCCAACAATTCTTCTCTCCATCTAGGGATTAGTATTCCAAGCGATGGGCGGCCTAAGTCCTGCTGTGACGTTTCACGTGTACCTGGAATCAAGTATTTATTTTGGAAATTAGTTCTGTTGGAATAGATCTTGTTTTAATAATTCGAATAACCTTTAAGCATTTGTCCTGGCCCGGAACCCAACGGAATTCAAATTCCGATCGGGAATAACACGGGATCGTTGCCTGATCTGACAAACTTACAGTTTGCCTCACCCTTATCCGACCCTATCGATGAAGATGACAGTTCATTGCAAACGCATTCACTCTATTCAACTGTAAGTTTTCAAATTAAAATTTATTGGTAAAAAGTCAATTCCTTAATCATTTTGAAATATCCAAAGAGTCCCAACGTAGTTAGTGCAAGTTATGGCGGAAATGGTCTAATAGATCACACTCACCCAGCTCAACTCGTTAAATATGGGCTTGAATCCCGGTCCACCGGGTGGTTCCAGTAGGGGGTCATCCCCTGGTCCGTCGCCCAGTCAGCGGCGGCGCCCTCACCATCAGTTGGTGAATCTGCAACTCCGCTCACCCTCACATGGACATTCGTCCCAGAATCATTCGCAAAACCAGTCCTCCGTAAGCTTTATTCTTTTTTTATAACTATTGTAGTTATTACATGGTTCGAACAAATACGCAATCCGAAGTGGGAGCATGATATTACGGTAAGTATTACGTAGTTGTTCAGTATGCTGCCACTTGTGTGTTGTATGCTTGTTTTCCGTTTTTTTTTTTTAATTATTATTTCGCGAATTTTCGTTTCATTTTTTATTTGTTTGTATCTTTTGCTTGCTGTCGTGCGTTGTGCAGAACCTTTTAACCGTGCCCTCAAGCTCCATGAATTCCAGGCTTCTGCATTCCTCAAAGGTACGCAAGATAAGAGCGAAAATAAAGCGAAATCTCATCTTCAAAGAAGCTCAAAATCCTTTAGGCTGCCAGTCAATTTAGGTTTTGTCATTATACGCAGTTCAGTTGATTAATGTAGAGTTTATGTTTGCAACGGCGATTTTAGGGAATCGCCTTGGATCCGAGCGGTATGTCGGTGCCTAGTTACCAATCGTATCTCTATCAGAACAGTGGCGGCGGAGCCGACTACGGCCAGCCTGTCAGCCCAGCTCATAGTCCTACTCATATGATGTCGCCCTCACAGCCTATTCCGACAGTAAGTTATGAGTTTTATCTATCCCGAAAGTAAGTTGGTATGTTCTTATCAAGTCATTCTATTTGAATGTAAGCTCTCAAGTGATTTAAATTGTTTAACAATCGTAACTATGATTTTTCAGCTCGTTAATGTTATTTGTCTGCATGAAACGACAGTCTCACGCTTGTTTTTAAAATAAGTTGTTGATTGATTAATATAATTTCATACTTTATTTTCTTATTTGTCAAATATGTGTGATTGATCTGTTCCACTTGCATGATTTTACTTTTTTTTATTCTGTGTTCATTTTCATTCCTTGTTTTGGGTGAAAAAAATCAACAGCATGGAGGCTTGTTAACGGCATATCGAAACCCCCAACCGATTCTCAGACCCAGTCCGATCAGTTCACCTACCTTGTTTGTCCCCGTAAGTCTAATAATCTGTTTTGTCTGTCCAAGTGAAGTCTAACTAACTGTTAAACAAACTGAGTACTTAAACCTGAAATTTCCTTCCAGGGTCATATGAATTACCGGAGTAACAGTCCAGGCGATGGAACGAATTGTGCTAGTAGCGCTCCACCCAGCCCTGTATCACAAAGCCTCTCACCGGCCAGTTCGCCTGGCCTAGCCGCATCACCTGCCTCTCCTTTTACAGACCAGATGACTACCATGAACTGTCAAAATCAGGTAGAGTTTAGTTTTTCATAGTTTCCAAGATATAGCATTATATTTAAAGGCATTTGCATTGTCTCTGAAGATGGGATCCGGTAGCGGAGGCAACCTAAACCAGATGTCCTTTTATCCTAATCAATCAAATGTGCTCAACCAATTTGAGCAGTTCAATATGGTAAGCTTAATTACATTTAACGAGATGTTTATTTGGTTGGGGAAATCGTGAAGAAAATTTGTGAAGGCATGCTGCATATTTCTTTTGGTTTTTTATTACTTGCCATTTTTATTATGAAATGAAGCATGAGTCTTGAGTTAAGCTTGAATTTTTAATTTCGCATTCCCCTTCAGATGGATTCTAGTTCCGATCAGGCTCATCAAAACTACGGAAACTATAAATCGAACCAGTTGGGACAGGTTATACATATTTTCAGTTTCAAAATGCTTTGTCTCTACTTAGGTTGACTTTATTTTATTTGTTGTTTTTCAAGCTCATAAATACTTCCATACCATTTAAAAAACAAAACAAAATATATTGCGCACGTGTTTGATTGTTGTAATGATTAGTAGTGAAATATTATATTAGCAATCTTATTTAATGGATTAAATGACCTCGCTTTGACCACTTAGGCCAACATCAGTATGGACATATCTTTGGATCCCTTCTACAGTCAGCCGTCACAGTTCATGTTCGGTGGAAGGTTAGAACTCAGCCAGCAAACTGCACCACAAACTCCACAAACACCATCAAGTATTCCGGATATTGTTCTTCAAGGTACACGGCGGTGTTTTGAGCTACATGACATTTTGCTTTGTTTTTTTATTGTCTTGTTTCTAACCGCTTTGCGTTTTAGATTTCTCTTGTACACCGGAAGAACTTGCGCGACACAACTCCCACGATCTTAGCTCTGCCATGGGGTCTTCCTTTGAAGGTGTCGATTTCTACCCCACCGACGATGCCCTAAGAGGTAACAGAATTTTAATATTTTCTTTTGTATCCTTCTGTGCTTAACAATAAGTGGTAATATTCTTTTCTTGATAAACTTACATTACAGATGGACTCGATCCCATCGATTTTGACGGCTTGCAGATCTTGACAAACTCAACCTTGGTAACTGATCCATCTACTGAAGATCATTTCAGATTGGATCGCATGTGAAGGTGTGCTCTCCCCGTTTCATCGTTGTCACTCTTGCATCGGGTTTTCTTTTTCACGCTCTCTTTCTCCCGTTCGACTAACAAACTAACCAGGTCGTTTTTTTTTTAAATCGTCGTGTGAGAGCACGAATCACCGTTATGATCTCAGCATTGTCTTGCATTTATGAAAGTGAAAAACAAAACATCTTTGAGATGGAATGACAGAGCAGAGATTCATAGCTGATTTATTAGTTAATTCAAATATCCCCCTTATCCCTATTTGGTCATTTCCGATCTTTGATATTAAGGTGGGGGATTTTCTGCTCACCTTCCCGACATTTAGGTTAATCCAAAGTCAGAAGCCATTCGCTCTTCACTACAATTCCCCAAATCACATTACATACTCCTCATAATTCATAAGTGAAACATTATACGTTGTTAAAATTGATCAAGGTTCAGGTTTAACGACGTAATTTTGAATCCACGCACAACAGTTTTCTAGACCTTTTTAACCAATTTTACTAATGAGGATTCGCAGCTTTTGAAAGTGCGAGAATTGTTTTCCTCTCATATTGCTACCAGTTATTTAGTTAACCCATTTCTAAATAACAGCTTTAAGAAAAACAAATTGAAAAGAGTCCAGTTTCTTTTTGTTTTTACATTTTTTCAATCTCTAAAAAATTGTTGTTAAGATTTTATCGGAATTTTTATTGATGGTCAAATGGATGAATCATTCTATCGATTTTTTCGGTTTTAATTTGCGCATCTTTTTTGTAAAACTGGAAGCCCCGGTCACTAGATGTTTGTGCCATTACATTTCTGATTTTATCTGCCTAGGCCTTCGGGCCCTTACGCATTGTTATTGCACTTTTTCTTTGCCAAAGTATCTTTCCAGAATTTAATTGGTACTGTAATTGTTCCAACTGAGTGTGTTCCTTACGCCTAATCTCCCCACCCTCCTCTCACTCACTTTCCTACCCTTAAAAACCCAGACAATTCTCACCTGATTGTTTCACCTTGTTCTTCCCGACAAGATCGACATATTGCGCATTATTATCACTTCACTGTCATTATCATGATGGTTTACATTAATATTCTGGTGGTGTAGTTTTGACAAGCAATTTTTTATGTATGTTGATGAATTTCTTTTTTATTTGGACAGAAGAGTTTTGCGTCAGTGTTATCGTTTTTTCTGAGGTTTGTTTCATTTATCGTGCAATATTACACAACCAGGCCGTTATTCGCGCTTGTTTAAAAGAAAAAAAAACTGTATTTGGTTAATTTTTAAAAATCTCACTTGAAATTTGAATTAATGCTATTTCTATAAATTTCAGGAAAAATCAGGAGTGTCATTCAAGGTAATAACAGCAACAACTACGCAAAACGAGGTATATTTTGCCAAGAAAAAAATTGACAAGTACAAAGGGAGGAAAATGCGAGACGAGACTTGTATGGACATACACATTCAGGTGAGATTTATTTACAAAAGAGATGGGATGCACGATGCATCGTGCATCTAGTACTAGTCATAAATTGAATCAAATAGTGTTACCCATGTAAAGTGGAGCTACCGTCAACATTAATATTAAGAAGGAAAGTCATAGGGAAGAATGAGACTAGGACACAAAAAATTGCACAAACTCAACGCGTAGCTACGTGGATACAAGGATTTCTTTCTATACGCACTTGTTTAGGCAGGGGCTCATTTCATTCCTAAAGTTGCTTGCTAACATGTTCATTACGACATAATCATGATGATTCAAAATTAAGTAGGTCAGGAAACGGTAAACATATGTTTCTTTTCTTCAAAATTAATTGAGTTCATTAACATTTCATAGATAATCAAAACGAACTTGAAGATTTGATAGAGCACGAGTGGAAGTGGGGAGTAGGTGTCAAACGTTTGAGTAATGCTGGATCCAATGGCATATTGTAAAATCAATAACAAATTCATTTAGTAAAAACTTAGAACGAAGGTGGGCAAAATTGTAACGGGAAGAGTAATCCATGGCAATTTGGAGAGCACATGCATAAGTTGGCAACTAGCCTACTAGTGTTGTATATTATACTAACGTTAGGAGTGCTGGTAGCCATTTTCGAGTTCTTGAAGTTGTAGGCTACGTCGATATTCTTCCACTGTTCGATGAATCGTCAACTGTGAGTACTTGCATTTCGGCGACTGGCACGAGCATGTGAATGACTTATATTTGATGATCCAAAACTTGTCACCATAATCAAAAGCCAACTCTTCATTGGCTTCAATATCTCGGACGGCGAAGAATGCGATGCGCGGAAACTTCAAATCTTGGTGATCGACATAAACTTTTACAGGAATTAAGTTGGGTTCACAAGAGTGATTGATAAAGCGGGCTATATTGCCATAACGACGGGCATCAATGCAGTAAGTTTCTCCATCCTTTAACAAATATTAATAGGTAAGAAAATGTTTAACACTTATTCATTTACACATTTATTTACCTTGTTATCAAGATCGAAGAGATATGAATCATCCTCACGTTGATCAGCTTCGAAGTCTGTGATGATTTCGCCAATGTATCTACCAGATGAGATAACAAATCATTACTTATGTAATTCAGAATAAAAATCGAAAATACTTACTCGCAGACGTAGGATCCCCTGGGAATAGGTTGAGCTGTTCGGACGCCCCAACCTTTGTTTTCAATTCGGAAAAGAACTAGACGTGAGGTAATTCCATTTTGAACTAAACGGTTGTTGCACGATCCCCGCTGACACTGACATGCGCGATTGCATTCAAACAACATTGGTGGATCTATAGCAATACATAATAAACAAAACATTTTAATCTTGTTTAACATCGACTTATACAGTATTTATCTTAAACTTGCCAGCGAAATTAAAGTCGGGTACCAGTTTGCCTTCTTCGTCGTACCAACAACGAAAGCTGAGACTAGAGCAATTACAATTAGTTGAGCAGTCACCAACGCATTCGCAAAACTAAAATAAAATGTTGTTAATGTATAACCAATTTTTCTATTTAGCAGCTCTATTTTAAAGTTACCGTTAGTGAGTTGATGGTTCTGTCGACATGCAATGGACTCGTGAAGCAGTTTTCTGTGATGTACATGAAATCATTCGGAATAGATTCATCGTCAAATCCATTTACGCACTGAATCGGGTTGGCCTCTTTTCCTCTAGTGATGTCACTGTAAAACAATCTAAGATGTAAGTTTCTTTTGAATCTTTAGATACTTAATTTCAACGTACTTTGAGAGGACTTTTTCGGAATCAGTACACGGTGCTTGAAAACATTCCTGAAGATTCATATTGATCGACAACAACACAGCCGATTTACAGCTCTTATCAGGACAGACCTCTACAGCTAATTGATTCTCTCTATTCCTCAGATCCAACCGCCCGCCCCTTTGTATCAGCAGAAAGGCGCATTCAGGGTTATCTCGACGACTCGCCGTGTGCCTTTAATTGCATTACGTAACGATAAAGAGATCAAATAATCCTGAAAATGTAATCAACATCAACTTACAGTGGAGTGTCACCATGTACGTTGGCAGCGTTCACTTCACATCCCTGGTCAAGTAGAAGAGCAACAATAGCCAAGGATCCAGAGTAGGCAGCCCAGTGCAATGCAACATTCTGCTCAGCGTCTCGCACATTAGGATCCGCTTTACATTTCAGAAGTAAATATCTAAAATGTAAATATTTAAACGTAAAATGGCCTTAAATTTTGAGATATTTGCTGGGAATTACTTGACTATGTCTACACGTTGATGTTCACAACCCCAGACTAGTGGTGTCCAACCTCCATCGTCTTGAGCGTTGATAAAACTTTTGCCTTTTCCGATGGTCATGATGTAATGACACGCTTCTAGATTGCCGTTTTTGCATGCCAAGTGAAGAGCAGTCATCCCCCCTTCTCCCTGTAAAACAAAAACGCGCACAAAGTTAAGAAAAAAAAAATTATTAAATGCTATTTGAATCAGTTTTAGACCTTGAGCGATGCACAGGATCCAGCCATAGTTAGATATTTGACAGTTTCATTGTGACCTTGGATTAAAGCCAAACTTAAAGGAGTGTTTTGCGACTGATCCAACTTATCAAGTGCCGCTCCGCTTTGCAAAATAATGTAGACCAATGCCAAATGACCACTATAAGCAGCGGCGTGAAGTGCTGTTTGTCCGTCTGCATCCTGGTACGTCGTATTTACGTTATGACCTTGCCCTACAGCATCAAGAATTTTTCGTTAAAATTAGATCTATTTCTTATTTTTGAATCTCCCCTTACTCAAGCACTCAACCACTCGTTCAATATCGCCGTTTTTGGCCGCCGCGTAAAGAGTCTTGTTGCTTGACGAACTGGAAAAAATTTAACAAATATTTAAGTTCAAGGATCAAATCATAATTTTAGTTAGATCAGCACCTTTTTCCAGTATTTTCCAATGACTTTAAAATGGGCAGTAACAACTTGTAAAGAGATGGAGGAACACAATTAGAATCGATTACTTTGCCGGATGGTAAAACAAGTTGAGAGGACAGATAGCTGGGACAGGGTGTTTCCGTCAAGTTGCTTGGGATGTCGCGTGAGGGTAAGCGAGATATCTTTGCGGTGGGTCTGCAAAAGTAAATATTAAGAATTAAATTGATTTCTTGACCTAGTACAAAAATTCTAAATGTCTTACATTGTTTTTAGCAGTTTCGCATCATTACAAAACACAGGTACAGCGCAGGTTTTCATCTGTAAGCGAATTTCGGTAACAGCTGAATCCCGCTGGCAGTGTAAGCAAGTCTTCTTTTGACCAGGGTGTTGACAATCGGCGTGGAAAAAATGAATCGAACCTTCCAATGCCTTACACTGAAGGAAGGTTCCCTGTGGAAACGAATTTCGGTTAGTGATTGGCTGGGTGATTTTTCGACATAATTTACTTGCCTGAGTGCAAAACAGACCACAGCCGGGACAGCAGAAATGCTTTCGAATGCGATCCCTGTGTGAATCGCAAAGGATCATAAAAGATATCTTCTTGGACGGCCGGTAAAAACGTTTTCGATTAGCCACCAAACAGCAGCCGACTAGTTTTCCTCCTACCGAATCAACAGCTTGACAATAAAGAGGGGCTGCTGGAGGAACAATGGCCACTGGAGGATGGCTCTCCACACAAGAGCATGCATAGTTAGTTGTTTTCTCAACTAATAAAGAAATTGTTCCGTTAATTTGCAGAGGAGTATGACCATTAGTTACAGGCTTCACTTGTTCTTCTACAATAGATAGTTCAACTTCATTCTCCAGAGAGTTGGCGACTAGGGCGGATTCATCTGTCAAAGATCCATTGTTAACAGAGGTCTGACCTGATGTATCCAGTACAAGATTGTCAGATGATAGTGAATCATCCATACTAGAAGAAGTATGAAATGGTTCTGTTTCAGGCGGAGATACGTCTTTAGTTGATGACCCGTCGATTCGCAATTTTTTATTTGCTGGTCCTGATTCTACGTCTGAGAGATTCCTACAAGGAACTATTTCGGATTGATGAACGACAGCGTCTGGGCTTGATTTACTTTGCAGTCCTAATGAGGCCATGTGTTCCACTTTTGAGACATCATCCACAGCAGCTTCTTCAATAGCTTCCACTGCATTTTTTTCAATCTTGTTTGCTTCTACCAGAACTGCTCCTTTGCTCGGTCTACCACGTTTCCTTGGATGATCAATGGGCTTAACTAATTTAGATTCTGATGGGGGCTTAACTAATTCAGATTCTGATGACCAATTTTTGATTGGTCTGGTTTCAGAAAGGCCTTTCTGCCCTTTCAGCAGATCTGTAGCTGATGTCCGGCTAATATTGGTTCTTTGAGATCTTCTTGTAGTTATGATGTTTGTTCCCCCTGTTGCTGAATCACTTCTTTCTGAACCAGCTTCACTGCTTGAGTCCAGTTCAATTCTATTGGATTCAGCATCAGTTTTGGTAGTGTCAGTAGTTGTCTGCTGGTTTTTTTCTATTTGTGGTACTCTAGGAGGCCTGCCTCTTCCTCTGGAATTCTTCGGGGTTTCTGATTTTATGGGAGTTTCTGTTACATCCTCTTCATTTTCAAATTTCTGAAGCTTGAATTTTGATTTTGATCGATGTGGTCCTCTTCTGTTGGACTGCTCAAATACAACTTCTTCCTCAGCACTGGTGTTGAACTGAGACTTCATGCCTTCCAAGATCTTCTTCCTGACATCTTTAGGGTTGCCTTCTGTTGCTAATACAAGCTTACTGCTTTCGCTGTCTCCAGTTTTGGTAGAGGAAATAGTTGTTAGAGATGAAGGATCCTTTGAGGGCACTTGCAAGGTGATGAGAGCATTCGCAGCTTCGGCTAGAGATATTCCATTATTTTGCGACTGCGACACTTCAATTTCGATGAAAACCTCCGAGTCCTCTGCCATTGTAGAAGAAACTTCCTGTTGCGAATCCATTTTAGACTGAATAAATTCAAAAATTTCGGATCTCAGCGCTCAACATCAGACTTGGAAACTCTATTGCTCCCACAAAATAGACATGGCAAAAATAATAAATTGAAAGATTCTTCGAAACAGATTCTTTTCAAACAAATAAAGCCGTAAAAATAAACCCGAACTTTTTCAGCCGCAAAAAGCGATGCACAAACAGTCAAACACCATCTATGAACGATATCTAAATCGAGCAAACTTTTCTTCAAAACCAACAAAACGCCCAATTATATTCCAATTAACGAATCTCAAAAATAACAATCCCAGAATTGCCCATAAATTTTTAAAAATAATATTATAGTTGGCGAGTCACAGAAAAGAATTCATTTGTTAAAAAACAATCTGATTTTCTTATTTTCTGACTCTTTATTTCGTTAGGTGGCAGCATTTACGATTTCAGCAGAAGTCAATATCAAATCAGATCAGACGAATTTCAAAGTGAGTAATTAATTTTTTTGACAAGTAGTGAAAAATGATAAAATTTGTGGTTTGAATTAATTAATATAGAATTGACTTCATGCAAAACAAATTCATCTGATGATTAAATGGCTTTCTTTCAAGTAAGTTTTTTTTTATATTGCTGAAAGAAAACCTAGGGAACATCCCGAATATCGAATGATACTATACCATATTTACCCTCCCCTTTTTCTGTACTCAGTTAGCTAAATTAAATTAATGTGTGATTGCTTTGTTGTGCGATATCTATACATACATTAGCTGCATTGTATTTACCATACTTTTTATTTTTATTTGCAGTGGAGAAGATTCAATTTTTTTGAACTACTAAAAGAGACTGACAGCGGGAACTTGGATAGGTCATTTAAGGTAATTGATAAACCTGGAAAACCATTAAATAGAGTGAAAATTGTGAATGTGGATGGTTCTTGTAACTTTTTCTGTTATCAATTTGTTCTTTTAGGATGTGACCATCACCTGCAGTTCTAGTGGTAGGGGACACATTATTCTTGGGGATAACTTGGGTCTGGTACATCTATTTGACAGACAGTATCAAAGGGAATCTTTCAAAGCATATAATGTGAATACCAGCCATGTAATTCAACTCAAACAATCACCATTCCTTGGCACAGTTGGTGTAAGTTATTTCATAAACAAATCAAGTTGTGATGTGTAAATAATGTATAAAGGTAAATGTTAAAGGAAGATGATCCAGGAGTCAACCCAGTAATCAAAATTTGGAATTTGGAAAAGAAAGATATACATGGTTGCCCTGTATGTGTTCACCTAGTTCGTGCCCTACCAGGCAATCGACCAGTTCCAGTTACAGCCTTTACAATCGACGAACAAATGCATTTGATGGCAGCTGGATTTGCGGATGGCTCAGTAGTTCTCTACAGAGGTGTCTGAAATAAAATAAAAAATAATTTGATTTGATATTTATTTTTATATCTTTCATTTACAGGAGACTTAAGTCGTGAACGTCACAGCAAACAGAAATTTCTTCAGCCTGGGACAAGCCTTATAGCTGGTCTTTCATTGCGAACTAATCAGAAGTTATCGAATTTGTATGTTGCTACGACAACGGAAGTCATGACATACACCATCGTTTCAAAGGACAAAGAGAATCCTGTATTCCTCGATCGCGACGTGGGTTGTTCCCTAGGATGCGTTGCTTTTGCCGACTCGAAACAAGGACAACATTTCATGATTGCTCGAAACGATGTAATAATGCATAATATTTATAGCATGCTTTAAAATAATTTTTTTAAGTAAATCTTTTTTAGGCTGTTTACTGTTATACAGTAGAAGGACGAGGGCCTTGTTATGCATTTGAAGGAGAGAAACTTGACCTGCATTGGTTCCGTGGTTATTTGGTCATCGTATCTAAAATTATTGGAAAAGGGGATGTAGATAACGACAAGACAACCGTTACCATCTTTGATGTCAACAACAAGTTCATTGCATTTACAGCACCTATTGCCAATGCTTATCGAGTAATTTCGGAATGGGGATCTCTGCTTGTTCTTACCAAGGATAAAAAGATTCACCAGTTAATGGAAAAGGACTTGCACACCAAGTTAGACATCTTATTCAAAAAGAATCTTTATGATGTTGCCATCAGGTAAACGGTTCTTAAGTAAAACAATTGATTGAAGCAGTAATGTTAATTTGTAAAATATTTTTAAGGGTTGCTAAGAGCCAACAATATGATATTGAAGGTCTCGTCGAGATCTTTAAATTGTACGGTGATCATTTGTACAACAAAGGGAATCACTCTGGAGCAATGGAACAATATTTGAAAACCATCGGTCGCTTAGAGCCATCGTACGTTATAAAAAAGTTCTTAGATGCTCAGCGTATTCATCAATTGACAGCCTACCTTCAAGAATTACATAAACAAGGCCTCGCTAGTGAAGATCATACGACACTGCTTTTAAATTGCTACACTAAACTGCGTGATACGGAACGATTAAATCAGTTCCTAAATGTAACAAAAAGTTCTAATTTTAATAACCGTTTTTGAAAACTGAATAATACGGTTTTTTTTTAGACAAAAGACCAACGAAGTGAATTTGACGTTGAAACAGCCATTCGGGTGTGTCGACAGGCAGGTTATTTCGAGCAGGCGTTGCGTCTGGCCAAAGACCGAGAAAAACACGAATGGTATCTTAAAATACTATTGGAAGACCTGTCTGATTACCGACAAGCACTGGAATATATACAACAATTGCCGCCAGATTTAGTATGTTATCTAGGTTTAGAAGATTTTTCGATCATAAGATTAGAAAGTAAAATTTGTCAATTTCCTTCGATTTTCAGGCCAAAGAAAATCTGCAAGAATATGGTAATGCACTTCTTGAGGAACTCCCTGATGAGACTACAAAATTATTATTTGAGTTGTGTTGCATCAAGAACAGTAATGGCGAAGTAAAATAAAGCTATAAACTTGTTGAGATCTGTACGTTCGCGGGACTTAACACACCATTGTTCTCTGCTTTAGGTCTGTGACTCCCAAGAATTTTTGTTGCTTTTCATCAATCACAATGAAAAGTTTGTTGAATTTCTTGAAAACGTATTGCAGGTAGTTCAATCACGCCATGTGCAAATAGTTTGATTTTGAAACGTAGAAAAATTTGTTGTTTAGGTTCATCCCAATTCACAAAGTTCTCTTCACTTTGCGCTGCTTGAACAATATCTTTTGATGTGGACTAAGAATATTTCTAACCCGGAATTGGAGAAAAAGATCACACTTCTACTGCAACATTCTTCTGTCTTGAGTGCTGCAGATCGAGCTCTCTTCCTTTGCCAAACTCACAAGTTCCGCCCCGGAATTCTTTTCATATTTGAAAAGACAAAACTCTACGGAGAAATTCTCCAGTTCTACGCAAGCGAGAATAACTTTGAAAATGTCATTACAACTTGTAGAAGGTATGATTTTCTGTGATTATTTAATTCGCATAAAGATATTTCTGATTGCATTTATTTTTTGTAAAATGCCATAGATTCGGCCAACAAGAACCATCTTTATGGGTAAAAGCATTGACATTATCAACTTCCAATGACAAAGTTACTTCTGGTTGTTTGGCCGAAATTTTGGCCTCAATAGGTTAAACAAATTCAATTGACCATTTAGAATTCATTTTTAACTTCTGATTGAAAATTACAGAGAAATTGAAACTTCTTCCTGCTCTAAGGGTGATTGAAATGCTTTGTCGCTCCCCCAACGCAACTTTGGGTCTCGCTAGAGACTACTTGATTCGTACTCTTCAATCAGATCAATCGAACATTAGCGAAGACGAGAGACTCATTCAACAATATCGGCAAGAAACCGAAGCTGTGCGAGAAAAAATTAAAGACATAAAAACGAGGTACCCACCATTTAGAAATTTCAACTTTTAATAATTACTTATCTGATTTTGACTTTACCTGTAGTGCTCTAGTGTTTCAAGGTTCTAAATGTAACGTTTGCAATCAACCATTGGAACTACCTTCGGTCCATTTTCTCTGCTTGCATTCATTTCATCAACAGTAAAAACTTGCAATTGTTTTTCGTTTTTTTACGGTTTTGTAATCTATCTACGTTGATTTTATCAGTTGCTTTGATAGTTATGCTGACAATGAAAACGAATGTCCAGCGTGTCATACGGAAAATAAAAGAATTTTAGATATTGTTCGGGCACAGGCAAGTTTTGATCAGTTGAAATGTATATTTTCCAAGTTTTCATTTTGCCGTCTATCTAAAAAAAATAGGAGCAAAGTAAAGATCTTCACGAAGCCTTTCATGGACAGTTGGAAAAAGCAGATGACCCTTTCACCGTACTTGCCGATTACTTTGGCCGTGGAGTCTTCAACAGTTTGCCGTCCTGGGAGTCGGCCATTTCTGGTCATCAAGCAGTTCGCAGTGAATTGCCAACCGTTTCTTGGGGTCCTCAGAACGCTGGTCCCGGCTCTGAAGCCAAGCTGCGTAAGAGTGAAGAAAAATACACTATGAATTCTACAGGTGATGATTACCTTAGTGGAATTTGCTTATAGATAAATTTTCTTTGTTTTGTTAAGCAGAATATACATTCCTATGTCAATCTATGCTGATCATTACGGCTTTTATTGATTATATTGCGATATCATTAGCCTTTTAACATTCCTGAAATCTCCGACTGACTCGTTTTCTTCGTCATTGTTAGGGTTCGCAAATGAAGGTCGCATGAGATTGCAAGAAAACGCGTCGATTCGGCCTACTAGAGATGTGACTGAAGGTCGATTGCGAAATACCGAAGCAATTGGAACTGTGGAACGAACTGCATCTAGAGCCGTGGCAGCCACAGCCTCTGAGGCAAGACATCGACTTCAAGAAGGAACTAAAATGGAAAATTATCAAACTGCGTCAGTCGAAATTCCCCGTCAAACAGCAGCTTCACATTCAGCCACCAGTGTACCAAACTATGTAGGAACGAGAGCAGTTGGCGTTCCCGCAACATCCGAACTTAGTACGTCACTCAGAAAACCGGAAGTTACCAAATTATCTCCAAGTAAACCTAGCGTGAAGAAAGCTTTCAGAAGCCCTGCAGTTCTAGAATCAGAAAATCCTTTCAAGGATAATTATGACGAAACGAAAAATCCTTTTGCTGACGAGGAACCTACCAACCCTTTTGGCGATGACGACGATGACGATTATAACGACAGTCTAAATCCTTTTGCTGAATGAAATAGGTTTTTTTTTTTCTAAAACAATTACTTTCGTATTTGTGTCTACTTTGTTTCCACTTTCCATACGTTGACGAAACGAAATTATAGATCAATAGATAAAAAGATAAATAAAAATATAACAAGAACTATTTTAAAAATTTTAATTTCAACGGTTTGAATTTAGGAAAATTCTGAACTTGGGAGGGTAGACAGCGCCCCTAGCGGTGTTCGTAACTATTTCGTAATTTCGATCAGTCGTGGCGTCTGCTAGGCATCCAACCCTGATTCAATCTCAAACATTGACATTGTTTTTTAAATTTTATTATCGGGCACTGCAACGTAAGTTTACGGGTAATTCATATTTCCACATTCAAGATAAAAATAACAACATCAACATAAATTAGAGGTTGGAAATGAATGTATCATTTTATGAGTCATATTTATGAGTCATTTTATGTGTTACAACAGTCAGTCTGAAAACAGCAGTGGATATATATTCAGATTATATCGTAAATTTGTTTCACCAAATGATATAGCGTGTTTTTTAATCAGAATCTTTCCAGTTTAGTTGTAGTTAACAATGATATGCACAGCCTTGTTCTGTAGTTTGCAACTAAACATGCTTGTTTTTCACTTTTTTGTAGATTTAGCAAAATGGATGATCAAGATGCACCTGAGTTTATGGATGATGATTCCAATGATGCTAATTCCCCAGCAGCTGAAAACGATCAAACATCATATGAAGATACAGCTGCTGGCCCTAGTGTGGAACCTGTTGAAGTTGGTAACACGAGGACATTGGGACAACCCTTATCAGATTTTCTTATGACACTAGAAGATTACACCCCTACTGTGAGTAAATTCAAAAAGAAAGCCTTTCACAATAAAAGTAAATTTGCTGATGTTTATTTTACTAGATTCCTGATGCTGTTACTTGCTCTTACCTAGCCTCTTCTGGATTTGAAGCTTCAGACCCAAGAATGTAAGTCACATAACATTTTTAGTTTTTTTTTCTTCTTTGGGTCACAAGATCATGTCTTTTTCAGTGTCCGTCTGGTGTCTATTGCTGCTCAGAAGTTTATTTCTGATATAGTAAATGATGCTCTACAGCACTGTAAAATGAGAGGAGCAAACACCGTTCAATCTTCTAAAAACAAAGCAAAAGATAAACGATATGTCCTAACCATGGAGGATCTTGCACCGGCACTTGCAGAATATGGAATTCAAATCCGCAAACCCCCATACTATTCTTAAATGTGTTTTTAAATAATTTTCCCCTCAATATTCTTTCTTTTCTTAAATAAATCATAATCTTTGAAATTAGGTTGTCACGTATTTTTGTCAAGTTTTCAATTCATATCTACCATTGATAACAAGTTTCGTGACATACCTACTCACGTTGAATTCACATATGCGTAGTACGTTGATCCTCTTTTCCAGAACCAAATGAGACAGTAACACGAAACTGTTGCGCATTTTATATTCATTCATGATTACATGATATTTGGCTTAATGTTTCAGTCCATCGTTATAGGAGCATCACGCCATCCGGTCCGGATAAACACGCCAGTGGTCCGAAATCAAAGGACACTTCTAAGGCAATAGGCAACCTTGATGACGATTCCTCATTTCTTATTTTCCTGACCCATTTTCTACAAATTAACAGAAAAGCAAATGGCCTTTATTGAGGCTTAGGTTTACTTCCCCGCTTTTTCTTTTCATTGCGGCCCAAGCGTCCTTGCGTCTACTAGCGTCTTGAAAACCTTGAAAATGTTAAACATCATTAGCTACAATACCGGAACTCCTAAAAGATGAAGCTCATGAAGGCTCAGAAACAACAAAAATGGGTAAATACTAACTACATGTTATCTTTTTTTAATCATAGATAACCAACATTCACGCGTATGTAAATACCACATTGTAACCGCAAGAATCAAAATGTTTCATTTTTTGTGTGTGGGTTTCCGCGTAGATAAACTAACGGCCCGTTAGCCACAGGAATCGAAACTTTTCACTGTTTTCCTCCTCTCACTATTCATCAGATTCCCGCCCATCCTGAAACTTGTTTACAAGAAATGTCGGGTATGACGTGAAAAGAAAAAAACACGAGCACACGCAGGAAGACGACGTGCCAGGCTTAATATATATAAACAACCCGGCTACAAGTTCTTGGCTTCATTCCTGTTTCGTCGGTTACACAGTATCAAACTCGTATCATTCTCTTCCAGAACACCCCAACGGTAACAATAAACAGGTGAGTTCAACAATCACGAGATATTTTGAAAGAACGGCCTACGTGATTCTTCAAACGCCTAAAAGACGTGGATAGATGATGACAGATCTTGGCAAATGGCCAAGATTTATTTTTACATCCGTTATAGTATACGTGTTCGGCATACATTTAAAGACATCAAATAACAACATTGATGTTGTTACACCAATTTCGCTAGAAACCTTACTACGCATTTTATCATTGCTTGAAGGCAGCGATTAATAGAATAATTTAAAAAAAATAAAATTTGGAGCTCTGGCAATACTTACTTTTTATTGATTGTACTGTACCTTATCTATTGCATTCATCCGCTTTTCCTTCATTACACTCCTTTATTCGCCCATTTTGTTGACATCGATTCATAGTTTCGAGTGGCCGCAAGGCTGCGCGCGCCTCGATCCTAAAGTGCGCGTGTTTAGGTACCGAAACCCTGCATCTTTCTTTCTACGTACATGCTTCCCCTTCACTCGACCTCAAGTCTGTAGTCTGTAAAGTCGCAAGTGTGTCCACAGCGTCTCTCTATTGAGAAAACGCACATCTAGTGACTTACATCTAATTTAATAACTTTCCTTTCTATTTTGTAATCAACTTTCTTTTAATTATCGAATGCTTGAAGTATGCCCTTGATTTTGCAAGATTTACCAGGTTAGGTTTGATAGCTTTTTTAAGTAATTACCACACTGTTTGTTTTTAAAAAATGGATTATGTGAAATGTAATTGCCCAAACTGTCTTGTTTTAGTTACAACAGTGATTTATGAAGACTTTTCCGCTCTGCACAACTTAAAAGCTGCACAATGCTTGTCGTTTTGACCGAAAGGTTTGCTCCAATCTTGGAATGGCTCAAAAGCGTCGCTGGATATAGTAAGTCGTAGAAACGTTTGTTTATTTTGGTTTTGTTTTTTCTCATCCAGTCTAGAGTCTTTAAACTTTATTAACCATTATATAGTGCATGAAATTAGTAAACGCTGCAATGTATCAAGAAAATAGCTACAAAATTTCAACTTTGGAAAAGCTGAGAGTGACGGGCTAACGGCTTATTTTGTATGCTTTTGAGATTTTATCCATGTTTGCCTTTGAAAGAATATACGTATCCACCCCTTATTTGAAATAAAACTTTGAGCCATTGTCCAGACGAGACTTAAGTAGAAACCAGTTTTTAACGATATTTCTCCGCCGAGGGAAATAATCTTTTGGGATTTGGCCGTATCTAAATTTTCCATTCTTTTCTTACAGGTGTGGTTGAATCGAATTGGAAGGCTTTAAACGTTTCTCATACCCAGAGGAATAGGGATAGATCCCCAATCGACTGCTATCCGCGAATGAATCATTCTGTTCCGTTATCTTCTGGTCATTCTTCATCTCTGTTAGAACTGCCCACTCAAACAGACAACTGGATTCTACTTGATGGCAATAAAGTGTCGGTGAGTTGGTTGAAAAACAACCTTGTGAGTTGGTTTCCTGTTCCTCAAATGAAAATCAAGGTTATTAATTCTCTTTTCTGTCTACAGTTTATGAGGCTTTCAAACCTGTCTTCGAATTCGAAGAAGGATCTATGCCGAAGACTAGAGGGAGTCGATGGCCAGGATGTTTTTGTTTTGGGTGTTTCCTACAGTGACGCACAATCTCTTTCTACTTGCCGAGATTACCCCAAGGCAAATAGCCATACTTTGCCTCGTTGCCGAAGTTATCGTTTGCGCAAAACTCAATTGATGGCCGATCCATTCGACACGCTTTCATCAATTACTAGTCGGGCCAATAATGAATGCCGCACAATTTACTTCAGTCGGGTACTTACTTCTTAACTGCGCCATCCTAAGTTGAGGTTATTCTAAATCAATTGTTTTTCACGTTGGTCAGCATGGCGAGAGCGAATACAACGTTCTCGGTAAAGTTGGAGGCGACGCGGATCTTTCCCCGCGTGGCCACCAGTACGCCGATAGCTTAGCCGAGTACGTTAATAGTACTTTGGGTGACACTGCCGGATTCAAACTGTGGACCTCTTGTTTGAAACGCACCATTCAAACAGCCAGAAAAATTGAAGCTCCTCAAGAACATTTGGATGCACTGAATGAATTAAATACTGGCGTTTGTGACGGACTCACTTACGAAGAGATAGCTGAACGCTATCCTATCGAGTTTGCCGCTCGCGACGACGACAAATTTCATTATCGTTATCCAGAGGGCGAATCTTATTTTGATCTGCTTCTTCGCGTCAAACCAGTCCTAGACCGACTGAAGGTCGAAAACAATGTTATGGTGATTGCACACCAGGCAGTTCTGCGCTGTCTTTTGGCAGTCTTGCTCAATAAAGATGAAAAAGAACTGCCCTACATCCATACACCACTCCATACAGTAATGCGATTGTCGTTTAAACCTGCCGATGGGGGTTGCCATTTGGATCTTATCCCGCTAAGCATCGAATGTGTGGAAACGCACAGAGCCAAACCTGAGGTACATTACTTTCATGGTCTAGTTCTTTCCTGTGAAGAACAACATTTGAAAAGAAATTTTTTTATAAATTTTAGAATTGCAGTCTCACACGAACAGCTGAGGAGGCCCTGGTTACCGTTCCTGCACATTTCTGATGTAATGCTCCAGTCATGGAAGGAATTTGTTTGGTATGAGTCTCTGGCGCAAGTTTTTTTTTTTTTATCGATGGGATTTCGCGTGTACGGTCGATTTCTCTTATCCTTGATTATTTTCCATATTATAACCTTTTTTATATATATATATATATCTGTGATTATATTCGCAAAATTTACCGAGTGCTTCAAAAAAAATTAAAATTGTATTTGGGGGATTCTTTTCTTTCTTTTATAAATATGCAAAAAGGAATACAACTCTGGTTAAATGGCAAATAATAACTGGTCCAAGAACAAGACCTAATTTAATTTTTTTAAACTACCACCGACTGCGTTTCGTAAGTGCGTAAACAATCAAAATGTCAGGGCCTTTGAGTTCACTCAAGAAATACATTTTTTAGAAACGAAATGTTGTTCATAAAAGGCCAATCTGAGTGGATTATTGAATCATAGTTCAAATAATGTATGTCAGGATGGTATTAGAAATTATTTGTTTTTCAAAGTATTTCACAAATGCTGCATACACAAGGATCTCGAACATTTGTTAAGCCACTGTCCGCTGTTAGCCTTAATTTTAAAATAACCTTGACTGTAAATGACAAAGTTATTTTCGTAAAATGGGTCATTTTAATAGTTGAATTGAAACATTGGAAATATTCCAGATAGCGCAATGTTGAAGCCAGTTCAAATAATATTTTAAGAAATTTCAAAGCATTTTATTGCATTTATAAAAATTTAAAATGTAGGCGATTTTATGATGGCAGAGTTTCATTGATGACTAGTGAGTAATGACTACCTACTGCTTCCACCGGTCGCTGGCGGGCGGTCGGCCACTTACATCCGTCCCGTTTTTTTTGCTTGCTTTTTCAGCAGCAGACATTTTGAAGACTGCGCAACGTTGTACAGTTGCAGACGAACATGATGTTTGTTGTTGAAGTCAGTCCAGAGAGTCAGTCACTCAGTACATGTGGTTTGTCTTCAATAATTTACACGAGCCTAAGAAAAAAATTAAGCCGTGGCAGACTCACCTTCGAACCTAAGAAAAATTGGTATTATAAAAAAAAAACACTGAACACTTAACTTCTTGAAAGTTGAAGAATTAAAAATGGCTTTACCCAATCCATTTACATGTGGAGGAGGGGTTTCAAACCCAAATTTTACTCCTATTTCCTTACCAAAGAATCCAACTTTAAATCCTGGGCCTGGATTACCACATGCACCTCAATCTCAATATAGTAGTGTTAGTGTGACAAAAACTTTCAACGAATCCAAACATTCAAACTTTGGTTTTCAAAAAAATGGTTTTCAAGGCTCACAATATCAATCATTTTCATGTGACCGCTGCGACCGCTCATTCAAATCTCAAGAACTTTTAGATTCCCACATATCTGAACATATTTCATGTGGAATAAATGGTTGTCCATTTGTAGCCCACCCTAAAATTGTGGAGAGACACATTCAAATGCAACATGAAACAGGCCTTGCTGATCAAATTATGCGGCTAAACACTCCAGAAGAGATACAAAAATGGAGAGAAGAAAGAAAGAAGTATATATTCATGTATATTTTTGTGTATTGATATTAAGTCTTTTTTATTTAGTCGATTCCCGTCAACTGCTAATGTTGCTCGTCGACAGGCTGAACAAAAAGAAAAATTAGAAAGAGGAGAGGTTCTTTATGAACCAAAAAAAAGATTTGGTATGGTGTAATAAAATGATCGATTTTTAAATACTAACAAACATTTTTTATAGCCAAGGATAGAAATGGAGACAAAAGAGAAAAAGGAAAAGGATGGGATGCAAGGAGAAATCAAAACAGGAAAAACAATAGACCAAATGCAAATGAAACTCGATTTAATATGCCAATTCAGCAAGTGAAATCGGAATTTTCACAAGAGCTTCTTTCGACCAATGGAACTAAGTCATTCAACGCTACGAAAACTCAAGAAGGAAGAATAGGTCTGGATTTACGTTGAGTCAAGATAATCTCAATAATAATACATTCATCACAAAATTTTTTTACAAATAATTTCATTTCGTTGATTCTTTTTCGATTTTTGCTTTTTAGTCGAAGGAAAAAAAGAACTTAGCGATGGTGAATTAGATTCGGATAATGAAGAAGGAAAGGTGAAAACCACTGCAAATGCTGGTAGTAATGCCCTCGCCAATTTGATGAGCTATGCTTCCTATTCTGAAGGAGAAGAAGCAGGTATTAGGAAATTGAACTCCACTTTAACAACAGCGATATTTATTTTATCCTATTTCTATTTACTAACTTATAGATGAAAAGAAACCAAAATTGGTTCCAGAAGAAGAGATGGTTTCAAAAATTGTTAAAATTGAAAAGACAGAACTAAGTTTAACTAAGCCATCAAAACAAGTAAAACGTAGAAAAAAGGCCAAGGCACAAAAAAATGTAGCATCCGTTTCAGCTGTTAAAGATCTCATTCGTCCTAAAAGTCTGACACTTTTGCAGAAGGTCTTATCCTAGCTAAAATTTTAGTTTATGATGTTTTACTGACAAATTTATTTTATAGCTACTGCAAGGAGAAATTTTACATGAACGCAATGTAATCCTCCAATGCGTGCATTACATTGTCCAGCAGAATTTCTTCGGTTTAGATAAAGGAAACATGCCACGGTCAGATTTATTAGCGGAAGTGGGTACATTCATCCCTCAAACAAATGACTCGTCCGTTAACTAAACCTAATTTGTAAGTTTGTGTGCTTTTGGTGCCTTAAATATACCATTTGGTGCCTTGATAAATTCAGTTTAGGATTTATAATTATTTTTTAGTTTGTTTTCCATGGATTTCGTAAGTGAGTTTAAATTATTATTTTTTTGGTCTGCACCCGTCATAGATAATACAATTAAAATATAGATGTGTGATCTTTTAAGTTTAACACACTAAGCATTTAATCCTTAACTTAATGTTATTGGCCAGTTGATTTGATTTTCTTTCCGCGCGCAATTAACTTCGTTAAACGTAAGCAATCAAACCGTGTCGTTCTGTGCTTCATTCTTGATCAAGCTATGAATTTAGTTAAGCGTTCAATCGATTCAATCCTGATTCCACGATATAATAGGAAAGGTACACTCTCGCGCTATCCCAGTCTCTTGGAAGAAACGGCCCGTTTTTAGTACAGGGTCCCAAGATTCCCCGCCAGTTTCGCTAGTATAGGAGGCCCATCGCCTCTCGGGGGTATAGTAAAAATTGGTGTTTTTCGTTCATAATTCAGAAAATTACCGACCAATTCGTCCAGAAATGGAATGCATTTAAACTTTATTTAATTCCCTATCCTAAGATACCCAATTTATCTAGTTTAGGAAACTTTTTCATTGTTAAATTTACGATTGAAAATCGCTATTTTTCGAAAATTGCGCCTTTTGCAACATTGCCAATTTTTCAATATCACGTTTGTAATCTCTACTAGTGATAAAAACTTCTTGTAAAATATATCACGCTGTAAATTTAACCTCAGCCGGAATTCTAAAACACGCCCTACCACGAAGTCGCTGGTTTTCGAGAAGAAAACCGGGATATTCAGAAATTGGCAATGTTGCAAAAGGCGCAATTTTCGAAAAATAGCGATTTTCAATCGTAAATTTAACAATGAAAAAGTTTCCTAAACTAGATAAATTGGGTATCTTAGGATAGGGAATTAAATAAAGTTTAAATGCATTCCATTTCTGGACGAATTGGTCGGTAATTTTCTGAATTATGAACGAAAAACACCAATTTTTACTATACCCCCGAGAGGCGATGGGCCTCCTATACTAGCGAAACTGGCGGGGAATCTTGGGACCCTGTACTAAAAACGGGCCGGTCTTGGGGATACCCGAGAGTGTACCTTTCCTATTATATCGTGCTGATTCCATGAAGTACAGATGCAATCAAATCAAATTAAAAAAACCCTAAACCCCTGAGCCATCTTGCGAGTGGGCAGGTAAGTACTACCATGCCACAGCAAGTGTCATTTGTCATTTGTCTAGTAGTTTCCGTCTGCTGGTTATGACAACTTTCATACTAGTTGCTAGTGTTGTGATTGTGAACTTTTGGTATAAACGTTGTTTTTCACTCTGTTTTACAGTTCCTTGATTTGTTAACCAGAGATAGTGTTATTGAAAATTTCATCCTAACATTCACATACTGTGGAAGTGGAACTTAATTTTGTAAAAACAAGAAACAAGGTGTTGTGTTAGTTCCTTGTTTCCTTCTTAGGTAATTTACTGATCAACTCTTTAAAATAAGCAATAGAACATAATTATTTTACTATTTCCAGCGGTAAGACACAATGGAAGAAGTGGTGACAAAGTATCCTGAAAATCTCCCACCAGATTCTACTCAGAAGTAAACAGCAATGGCTGCTCTCACAAGAAATTATTCTTGTTTCAGCCGCTGATGTCCTTGCTGGTGTTGCCACCATGGAGGTGCTACAGTTCCTTAAACGTTTCAACAAAAAGCGGTATTTCATATGTACAAATTACTCCATTACATATTGTTTTTCACTAATAATCTTACTTTGATCTAGAGAATGCTTGTGGATTTGCCGCAGAGCGAACGTAGTTGACCGCACAGGAGACCGGATAACTGGAGTCGAAAAATATCAATGGTCAACACGATAGACTCCTGACGTTGGCGTTGCCTCAATCGACGAAGAAACTGCAAGTGGTAATCGATAAGCTCCTCCCTCGGCGAAAATCTGAAATAAAAATGGGCGTACATTTTTAAATTTCCATTTCTTCTTATAACTTGATTTTAATTAAATTTCAATTGTGTTGGTCACACCTTTTGCTTACTTTACTTAAAAAGGAAATGGATAATGAACTAACAATTGCCTTTTCATCCGATCTAGAAGAACATTCTCATCACAAGAAATTAAAAAAGAAATCGGATCTTTTATCCAGCAACGGCTCGGTTCGGAGATATTCGGCTCGTGTTGTAAGTGTGGCGGCCAACTTTTGTTTTTTGCCTCCACTGGGTAACAGATTGAGAGCTACTAATTGCTGTTATTATATTTTAAAGGTTTTGTTCAATTTGACAATCCTTTTATAGACTCAACCACTCAGGATTCTAATATAAATAAAAGATCTCTGTTGGATTTAAAAGCTGAAACTCGGCCACCAGGAGGCGCATATTGGAAGTGAAATCTGGCAACGATGAATCCACCATCAGTTTCGTTTACATGACGCCATAGAAGCTTCATGTTGGAGATTCTTCTTCGAGATTATTTAAGTGCAGCAATTTATATTGCAAATGTTTCTTGTTAAATGGCAGCCAACTTTACGTTATCGAATGTGATAGTGGTACAGTGCATTCAAAATAAGTGAAGTGCTACTTTGTTTCAACTGTAAGTCCATTCAGCACGTGGGGAAGATCTTCAGTTCGTGTCGAGTTTCAATCGATAGTGCTATCATTCAGTCACTAAAGGTAACTCACTAACCCCCTTTTTCCATCCAGTGTCTTGATTAAGCTTTCAAAAATAGGTTTCTAGACGTTACTTTCTTCATAGATGATGTAAATTATTTTTGCCAAATTTCTTGATTAAATGAGTTCAGTTTTCTAAGATTCATTAAGTTTGAGTTTCAAGAAGAATTTTAACTTTCCTTATCATGCCATTCATACTTTTCATCGACAGTGTAAGCTTATTTAATCATTTTTTTTTTATATCTTAAGTGCAATATCTTAACAAGCTGTTGATGTTGTAACTTTTACTTATGTTTACACCCAATTAATCTTATTTTCTTTTTCAGGTCTTGAGTGCAAGATTATCAGAAGCTGTTCCTGTCATCAGTTGTGCTTGACACAAAGGAATTGAACATTGCATATAATAATGCTATGTCTGGCTACTTTGATAGAAAAGGTAACTTATCAAGTGCTTATGGAAATCATGAGTGGAACTATCAACTTCAATTTTTTTCTTTTCAGATTAGGGCTAGTAATGCCAGTGGTTCCTGTACATCACTCTTCATTTGGCCCCTCTCCACTCACCTGTCAACTTTAATCATCAGCTACTGCAAGTGATGAATGCCACACCATTCCACATGTCTTCTTCAATCTCCACATTAGTTTTGCAAAGTACAGTGATGAATATTATTTTGAAAAACAAATAATTGCTGCATACTTATAAAAACACTTGTAAATAATGTACAAATAATGTTGAATTTTTGTTGGATTGCATATATTATAATACATATTTTAAGGCTCAAAACTTTATATACTTCATATTATTTATTTATTAAAGGTATATAATAACTATATTTTACTAGTTGTTATATGGGCTCCCACACGGGGGCTGTTGCTTTCTCGACCGCGATAATAACATATAGGTTATTATTTGTTTGGTGCAGAAAGCTGTTTGATCTAGCAGTTATCGATTGCATCACTCCTATGAGATCATTTAGGATCAGGTTGCGCAATCGTGTACTGCATTGGAAGTCAACTAAGACAGGGAGGATAGACCCTGCCATAATTGACTTCCAGCAGACCAGGGAGATTACCTGGCCCAATAAAAGGGGACAAGAGTGACGAAGGGCAAAGTTTTTTCGAGAGAGATAGTCATACCTAAGCTTCCTGCTTAGCCCCATGACCCTCCAAAAGATATCATTGAATCATGGCTTGCAAGTCCCCGTTCGACCAGTGCGCTCCCAACCACAAGCTGCTGATCACAGTGGAAGAATGACCAACCACGGGCACATGTATGCAACGGGAAACGGGGCCACGGAAAAAGGGAGCCCAAATATGCACTCAATTATTAATATATATGAAAATTAAGTCGCCGCCAATCTTCATTCGTCATCTTCTTCCATTCAGTTCCATTGAAGGTTAAGTTGTTGACACCGGGGTTGACAGTAGTTAAAAGAAACAGAAGAGAAGTGATACTCCGAAAGCCATAACCATGAAGAACCTCCAAGTCCCAGTTCACCACCACGTCTCTCCAATTTACGATGCCACATTCTGTAGTTCAAAGTAACAATTAGAAGTGAATATGTAGATTGCACAGATACAATTTTAATGTAAATTACCTACTTATTGTTGAAAAGAACTGCAGCAACACTAGGTACATCATCCACACTCCACAGCTGATATACCAGGAATCATCCTGAAAAAGATTAAACATTGAATGATCTTTGGATTGGCTGAGATAAAATGTCACAACAAATGTTGAAGATGGGCAATTGGCAATATTTTCTTGGCTAGCAAACATTCATAAGGAAAATAAATTCACCTTGAACTGCGTCGAAACGTTAATGCTAGACTAGTGTCTCACGTGAACGGCCATTGCAGTTTACTCGTCTGTGAAATCTGGAGAGGGAGATTTCAAGATCAGGAAACTTTGTTATCTTTGTCACCACTTGTCTTTATGACAGTATTTTCCTTAAAAATAGTCAAAATACAATCATAAGTAAATAATAATATAGTTAATAGTCAAGTAGGTACTAACACGAGGGAAGTAAATCACATGAACTTGAACAGCCATTTTCTGAAGAGTGAAGACAGACACGAACAGCATTTGCGACTGACATCTAGCGTTCAGTAATCGAAATAGCCAGCGAAACCGTGAAGCATCGAATCGCTTCTGATAAGAAAATTTTCGAACTTCATAACGGCTGTTTTCTATCGGCATTTCCATCAAATTCATGTAAATTTTAGTTCAAATTCTTCTACTTAATCTTCTACTTAATAGAATTAATTTTAAACATTCACCTCTGTTTTGATGAGTGAATGTAAACAACGCTTGTGGATAAGCCAGTTCCGTTCTTCAAGTAGCGGAATAGTGCAGTAAAATAAACTGCCTTGAGTGACACTAGACAAATATAAAATTTAAAATCTGATAACAACAAATTATGAAGTGGAAATATATTTTTGTATACCTTTCCAAAAGTCTTGATTCCTTGAATCCTTGTAAAAGAACTAGAAAGCAGCAGAATCAGGCCAGGAGCAGGCATAATGCTAATTCCCAGTTGATAGGACCTAAATCATGTATACCAGTGCTGATGTGTAAAACTCTATGACTGTAATTACAAAGAATCATAAAGTTGAATTTAAATTAAATGGCTTGTTGGGTTGTGAAATTTTAATTACTGAAAAATGAAATATTAATTAGCAGGAAGCCTGCTGGCGTTTTTCATTGATTCCAGTTGATTCTAAAAAGATTTCCAACTTGATGTGACAACTTCTATGGTATAAACTGTCATAATGAACCTGTAAAATGAGTGACAATTACAACATGGTTAAACTTGAAATCATATCTGGCACCAAGTATGCCACTTTAAGAAACCAAAAAATATGCTTACCAATGGAGAACATCTGTTGAAATCCTACTACTGTGGGTAAAACAGTTGTATTTTGGCAGCAGATAGGGAATATATAGTTGATTAAGAAGGCAATGTAGGCTGGTTCTGTCAGACCTGCAATTGACAACAGGTATACAATACACACTTTTATTCGATTTCAAGTATAATTTGGGTACATAAATTAACTTTAGTAGTATAGTAACGCACTTAGTTAACTTCCTTGCGAAATAATGGTTAAATTTGACCAGAATACAATCAATCGAAAAAATAACACAACAGAGGAAGACATTTTCTAAGGTAAAATCTATTGCACCTCACCGGTGAGGTACTCCAATGCCCAATACTGGCTATTGCACCTCACCGCGGCGTTGCCAATTTTTAATATTTTTTCAAAAATTATTTTTCGTCTGCAAAATGATTTGTGTTTATTTTTTCGTTTGCCTAACTTGTTATTGTGTTCGCAATTGCCTCGTTCTTAAATTTTTTGACTCGCAATTGCCTCGTTCTTATTGTGTTTGCAATTGGTTTGATTAACATGCCGATTTCTTATGTGTGTGTGTGTGTAAATGAAGAGGGAATGATAGCAAAGAAATCTCTGCTGTACTGGTGATTGCAATTCCACACTTTGCCGAGCGAGCATAACCCCAATGCAGTTCTGCTTTCATTCATTGACAGTATTTGTATTGGCATTGTTTAAACTTTTGTGGTTCAGCCCACGTGTATGGATAAACACTGACAAAGAATCTAGAGAAACATAGCGTCAAATACGTATTCCGGAAGATGAGTTGCCACGCAGGTTTTGAAGAGCTCGTACAGTGCCATTGGCTGATAGCGACAGCGAGGGTAAACGCGAATCACGGCGTCCGTCATCGCATTAACGACCGGAGAGATGTCGGATACCTTATCACAGCCGGAGAAGAATATTTAGAAGGAAGAAACATAAATATCTTATTTGACTGTAATTACTCCTGCAGTAGTATAGGAAAGCATAACTTCGGTTTTCTGATCAAAATATTCCTGGCCGTAGGCATTGCGAATTTCATCACTCTACATAAATTTCAAAAGAGCGATTTAGAATAATACAATGGATCATCATTTTTCATGAAAATTCTTACCATTCCATCCCACATACGCTTTGATTGAGCTTTAACAACATCAGCATTGTACAAAGAGGTACCAGCAATAAAATTTCCCGGCTCAATCACCGCAACCTGAAATATTCAACAGTCAGTCAAAAATTACTTGAGTTTCCGCTTCCAATAGAGGAAATGACAAATTATTTTAACTAACGTCAACATTAAACTTTTTCATTTCCATACGAAGGCAATCAGAGACGGCCTCGACACCAAATTTGGTGGCGCAGTAAGGGGAGCGCCCATAGGCTCCCATACGCCCTACGAACAGATTTATTGAAAATTGCTAGAATCTGGAATCATTTTTTTTACTATTCTACGTATTTATTTTTACCTAACATAGAGGCAACGTTGACAACACGGCCTTGGGCTTCACGAATGAGTGGAAGAAAGCCTTTGGTGACTCGGATTAGTCCAAACAAATTAATAGACGCCACCTAAAAAAATGAATCAGGAAATTAAACATCGGTTAGATTACCTGTTCTTTTCGTAGTTATACCATCTCGTAAACGTTGATGGGAACCCATTCCATCTCTCCAAAAGTGGAGAATCCAGCATTGTTGACAACTGCCCACAAACCCTTGTATGAAAAATACAAAATGCTCGTTAATGAAAAGTGACACGTTGAAAAAAAAAGCGACCAACTTTAATGGAAGGTGGAAGGTTAGCCCTGACTGTCTCAACTGCAGTTGCAACTTCAGCATCGGACGTAACGTTCATTTGCACGGTAATCAAGCGACCAGTGTCCTTTCCGGCATCATCGAGTTGCTTTACAGTGTCTGCGCCCTTATCTTTCATTAGGCAACCAGCAAATACAACGAAACCTAAGGAAAAATAAAATACAAAAACAAAAAAAATGTGCTCTTATCAATGTCTAATCCGTGTTGGAATGGTATCAAATTCAAAACTTACCTAAATCATGGAGATGCAATGCCAAGGCGTGTCCAAATCCAGAGTCGCACCCGGTAACTAGAACGGCTTTGGTGGCAGGATCCACCTGAATACAAATTTGTGATGCCATTTCGATTAAATATGATTTTAAAAATCAGTATAATAACATTGGTTGTAATCTTACATTCATAAAAGAGTAGATGGCAACAGCTGGTAAAGCTACAACGGCCAAATAGGCGAACAATACCAAAGAGCAGCCTCCAGAGACGAAACTAAGTACTGCGCTAATCAACCAGCATGCCACTACAGCTTGAAGGCACCGTTGTGGTAACCCGTAAGGTAGAGCCATTTTTCTGCAAATAAAAAATAAATAAAATATCAATAAAACACGTTGACATACCCTTTTTAGATATTTGTTTATCAATAATAACCACTATAAAAAACGGATCATAGGTGGCGCACGCATGACAAAAATAAAACAAAATACAAGGACACGCATGCTCACGCAACCGTACGTCCTTAGAAAAGAATAACTCGAGTTATAAATGGCCATGAGTTACTTGTATGGTTACCACCCTGAAACCCCCGCTGTTTACAGAATTACTTTATCTCTTGAATTGTAAACGAATAACATAATTAGTTAATTTCCCTTTCACGATCAATCGAGTTTACAAGGAGAGGTTTAATTGTAGGCCAGCCTGAAATTAACAATTTCCACGAATATCACAAAAGCGATGCAAATTGCCCGATTCCTTGCCTCTGTCCAAAGTCTTCCCGCCCAGCACAGAGAGAAACTTGAGTAACAACTCCTCGGGATCGATATGCACTATATAGGGGCTGGTGCAAACAAGACGCACACAAAGCCTTTTCTGAGTTGGATGGAAGGTTTCAGGGGAATAAAACATTCGCTTCAACTTCGATTAGCAAAACCCTTCAAGGGACTTTCACTCACTCTTTCTTTGAATAGAATCTAGGTGCCTGTACCATGTGCACAACAAATGGGAGAGTAAGTAATATCTAAATGATGTAAAAAGAAAGAAAAGAATCAAAGAAGGCTCACATGTTTTGTAAACGCAGGAACCTGACCGTACGTCAGACAGCTTTGAGCGCTCTCTTGAAAATCAGGCGGAGTTTAGTGTAACAACCTGGGAAGTTGTACAGTTGAGTGTGAGTGAAAGGCGTCAGCAGACCCGACTTTATTGTGTACACAACTACACACTGCAGAATGCCAATAAAGAAAAGAAAAAAAAAATTGACCGCGTTTGTGTTTACGGAGGAGCAGAAGGGAGGCGGTGAAGTCGTCTGGCTAGTTGGAACGCGTTTCAGTCATTTGGCAGCGTTCCAACCGATACGCGGACATGAGGCCATCGTCTAAAGTAAATGGCAGCGCTGCTGGGTTTAATAGGAATCGAAGAGAACAGGGCGGAAAAGCGCTGAGCGTTACTAGACACCTTTTTTGCCTTAAGCTACTCAGACGTTTTTTTGCTGATCCACATTTACAGTATCTACTTATTATCATTTGAGACGCGGAAAGAACCCAGAATTTATGAGCACGACTTATTCAGCTGCGAACACTATTATGGATTCAGTTGTATTTCTGTTGTCTATTTGCTGCTACGAGTAATGCACGATACCCATATTTACACAATCTCAACAAAATTCCTTATACGATAACCTAATAAACTTGATATTGCCGCGCAGTTGACAGACTGTAGACTAAAAAATCATTCACGTCCTTGTGAATTGGCCTTGCCCAACGCGCCAGCAGACACGCCTCTAAGCATCCATTCGATAAAACAAACAAGTCTACGCAAAGTCTTTCATATGGATTATCTCGCTTTGAATTTCTGCCTTTATGACTAAACAAGTTGTACGTGACTTCAAAAAATCTCACCTGTTTTATTTGAAACACCCAGAGGCAGATTTCCCTTTCTTATTCTGATAGGTCTCGCTCAGGAAAAGATCCAAGTTGATCCACGTGTCAGCGACAAAATACAAACAAACGAAGCACTCCCCAAAGATGAAAATAAAACATACTTGATACACAAAGCCGCTTCAGCTCAATTGGTCACAGGAAGAAGAAACTGCGCCAAACATTCGGTGCGACCATTGAGAAGTATCCATCCATTGGAGAAGTAGAGCTCGCCTTTGACGTCAGAACCTCTGGAAAGCTGGCAAAGAAAATACAAAATAGCACGAATTTCAATCATTAAAATAATTAGTCGCTCAAAAATAAACGTGACTCGCCTCCTTTCTGATTTTCCTCATTACGTACCAAGTCCGCAGAAGCACCGAGATTCCAAGATGCTAAAGTTTCAATTACATATGCAGGCTTTGTGTTATTGTAACGGTTGATGTTGGAGCGACGCACCGCATTAACACTGCACCAATAGAAGACGAGCGGGAAGCTTTCAAGAAAATCCGCTGTGAAGGTCTTTTTATGAGAAACTTTTATAGGAAATAATTTACAACTCTCGGCAATATCCTGATAGCTTATCATCGAGTGTGACAGCTATAAATGTATTGTAGTCGTCTTTCACTCATGTGACATTAAGCAAAAAAACAAAAAAAACATTAACTAATTATTTAACGAATATCGACCGATGACGTCAGTAGACGTCCAACTACAACCTAAAAATAAAGACAAGTCTCGGTAGATACCAAAAAGAGGAGAATTGGTATTTTCTTTTCAAAGAAAACTTTAAAATGAAATTTATATGTTATGTTCTAAAAATGGAAGAGTCCGACATTAGCCAAAAGTTATTATAAGGCGTACGTGTCCTGGAAACCATCCATAAAGATATATACTGGCCATCTTTCCGTGATGAAGACGACTCATTCTACCCTTACATTCATTTTTTTCCCCTCACCCGACGCACCCCTCGTCCATCGCGTTTACAGCGATCGAATTTATTCCTTTTCATCATGACACCTAAAGAAAATCCAGTTCCCACGTACACGAAAATATGCGGCAATAATTTGAGGGCCGATTACGAGACTCCTTTTATGAATATTAACAAAAAAAGAGCGTGTGAAGAGCCAAACGAAAACTTCAAATGCATGAATAATTCAGAGAGTCGCATAGGAGCATATCAGCAATTGCTGCTCAAATATTACAAACCGTGACGTGGCTGGTTTATGAGATATGCAATGTAGTCTTCCAGTCACGTGTAAAACGAATATAACTGCGATGCGTCAATCGCATCTGTGTAATACAATAAATGCCGGAAAGAACGATCAAAGAAAAAAGTGATGGCTTATCGGAAAAAAAAATCGTATACTCACCGATCCAGGGGGCTTGACGAAAAAACCAGCAATCCCCTTATCGATATAATAGTATCATTTAGAAAAAATAATAATCTCGTGAGCCTACTTGAATAAACTGTGTGATATGAACATTATCTACTAAAACAATTTTGCGCAGGCCTTGTCGACAACAGCTGTTCTACAGATGACTGATGCTCGCCTCGGCTGATTACACAAATACACAGTGCGCGTGACACAAAGAGATTGGAAAGAAATTAACGACAGTTGTTGTATTTCACAACTCTCAAGAGAAAAGAAAAGGGAAATAATTTCGGGATAGCAGAAAAAAAGTAACACACGGAGAGAAAATATGAAACAAGTCTGTTACCCATTTTAGACGTTGGATGAGGACGTGACCAATTCGAACCATTGGCGGAGAGCGTCGCTCAAGACGACGGGTAACGTTTGGATATCCCGGAGGATGACATAAAAAGGGAATGGGAAACTGTCTAGGTATGGCTTAATACCCAAAAGTTTGCCTGACGGATCAAAGACGGGCACGCGAATGTCGAGAATGGAATCCTTTCCCTCTGGATTGTCGAGAATGACAAATACCATAAACAATCCAGCCTGCTTGGCCCGCCTGATGGCTTGGTGGACGCATTCGGATCCTTCGCTGAACAAGCCGCGTCCGTCAGATACAATCAACAAAAGTTGGGCGGTCGATGACATCTGCGTCGACGAAGTCGAACGCGCTTGGCTCATTAGCGCATTGACGAAATCGACCAGCTCGGAGATTTTCGTCTTCTTCTGCTCAAAAGTAAACTGCTGCAATATCCTGTTGACAAAGACAAGTGGCGGAATGATTCGACATATCTACCAAGGACGTCTTACATAAGAAGAGCTTGTCTCCTAATTACCTCGGCCCACTTGTGTCATTAAAAGTGTCATGAAGTGGATGCAGCAGCTGAACCTGCTCTCCAAACGAGACGACTCCTAGTTGGCCAGCCTCTAACAACGAGAGGGCTTTGCTGATTAAAGCCACTGATTCAAACGCCAATTCTTTGGAACGGTTGTCTGTCATACTTGAAGATTTAAGAAACACACAAAGTTAAGTCGAGAGAGCCCAATAGAATACCACTTGTCTTAAGTAACTATAGAAAGTAAAGGATTTCAAAAATTTCATACCTGGAAGAATCATCAACAGCTAGAACTATTTGATAATTTCTTTGAGCTGGCTTGGTGCGACGTAACCAAATTCGATCTTTTCTAAACTGACTAGCAATATAAGGGATCACTTTTCGCATATTCAGGCGCTTTCCGGTTCGATAGTCACCCTAAATCAAAACAAGAAAAAAACATGACGAGAATGAAGAAAAATATAAAATAAAATAAAAATCAAAATGATACCTTCAATCTGGATGCCTGAGATGGTTCTAGAATCAGCCTGAGCTGTTCACACAAGTCCTGTGCGAGGCCGGATGTTACCATTTCTAGTTTTCGCCAAGTATCCTGACCTTCCGAATCGTCAATCTAGTGCAAAAAGTTTCATATTTGATAACACACTCAAAGGGTTCTAAGATAATATCAAACATACATGTGTTGTCGACCAGGTAGCTAGCCGTTGTTCCAAGTCGCATCTGATTTGTTCAACAATTTCCATCGGCACAACAGATTCGGGAGCTAACATCAACTCTGATTGAGTGACGAAACTAGATTCTGGGCCTCGTTGGGCGGTCATTGTCGGGACAATTTCACCTTCGACTGGATATAAGAAACAGATGATGACGCAACTCGACAGATGAAAAAATTAAAGTATATGATGCATTTACTTTCTACGGGATTCTCTTCCATGTCTTCCTCCATGCCTTGGGCTTCACCACGTCTTCTACCCTTTTTCTTGGAATCAGAAATCTTTTCGGCTTCTTGTTGATCGATGGGACTTTGATCTTCATCGATATCTTCTTCTTTCATGGCCACATCGTCATCCTCTTCATCTTGCTTGTCTTTCAATTCGTCGTTTTCATCTTTTTGCTGCAAAACGGAGAGCTGTTCTTTCGCTTGCTCCTCAGTGGCAGCGTCTTTGGCCAACGCGTCGTGCAGTTGATCGACTTTCTTCACATGCTCGAAAAGATTATCTTCATTGACGGCATTTTCGTCCTGCTCGGGCCCTTCGTCGTCATCTTGCTGCGATTTTCTTTCAGTCGTGTGCACCTAATTTACAAAGAAATGATAAGTCATTAACATAAATGCAAAAAATAGAAAATCCTTTCATGAAAAAAAAAAAAAAAAAAAAAAAAAAGACAATTACCTGCAAGACTCGTTCCTTGCGCTGATCTGCTAGCGCTCTATTAGGATCTGACTGGCCAGGTTTCCTCGGTTTGCCTTTGCCTTTATCTTCGTCCTTATCTTCATCTTTGAGCGTTTTCCGATTCACTTTGGATTTTTCCTGGCCTTCGTGCCCTTGATTCTGACGCGATTCGGCCATTCCGACTCCCTCGACTTCTTCGTTTTCGGCCTCTTGATTCTGGCCGCCATCCTCTTCGGGTTTATTTTCAACCGTGTCTTTGCGAGCCGTTTTATCTTGCGATCCTTTGACAGATTCCTCAGCGGCCGGCTGCGCATCACTTTCCGAAGGTTGATCCATAGAAGGTACGGCCTGATCAGGAGCATCTGCCTGTTGCGGATCGTCCCCTTCAGTAGCTTCATCCATTTCTTTTTCTTGACTCTCTTCACCACCGTCTTCCTCTTCATCGCCATCCTTTGGTTTCTGATCTTCTTTAGTTTCCGCAGATTCATCAACAGCATCTTCTTCGATGCCATCGGCATTAGGTTGCTCCTCTTCCTTGGCCTCTTCATTCTTTTCTTCTTTTTCATCCACCTCCATCTCATTTTTCATGGCGTCAATGTCAAAGGGATTTTCCTCAGTTTCCCCTTCTTCTTCCTCCTTGTCTTTGGGATTGCCTCCATCAAGATTGAGATCGTCAGGCACGTCAAGGGGTTCCGGTTCCGGCGGCGGCTCTTGCGATGTGTGATACGGATCGATCTGATCGTCGTTGACATTTTCATCGTCTTCATCATCCATATTTTTAGGTTTGTCTTTCTTTTTTTCACGGCCCTTGTCATTCTCGCCTTCTTCCTGCTCCTCATCCTCGCCTTGTTTGGCTGTCATTTCCGATTCCGTTTTTTGGTCGTCACCCTGACCCTCCTCCTGATCCTGATCCGAATCGTCATCTTCATCACTGCCCCACAGTTTTTCTTCCAACTGATCGGCGTCTTCGCCCGTTTCTCCCATTTCCTTGTCCATTTTGTCTTCATCTTCGTCATCTTCACTGCCACTATCTTCACCTTCTTCCTTCTCCTTTTTCTCGCGATCCTGTAAGTCAGCGTCGAAATCTTCGCTCATTTCGATGCCGTTTTCTTCTTCTTTTGGCCCGTTTTTATCGTCCTTCTCTTCGCTCTCTTCTTCCTTGCCTTGTTGGCGGGCAGTATCTAGCTGATCTTCATCTTCAATTTGGTCGGAAACGTCTTTGGCTCCTTCTCCGTCTCCCAGACCGCCAGATTCGTTATCCTCGAATTTAGTTCCCGAGCCGCCTTCTTTGGAGTCGTCTAACTCGGATGGCAAACAAAAGCCTTTCTCTAGCAGTTGGTTAAACACGTTCAGGAGAACCGACAACAATTTAGACGAGGCACGTAAAGTGGCCAGTTGAGAACTGAAGTAATATTCGACGACAAAAACGTACTGATCGAAAACAGGAGCACATTGCGACAGGAGGTGAGAGTGATGGCTGTCATCTTTGACCATTTCAACGAGTCTCGACATTTCCGCCATAGTTCCATCCAGTTTCAAAACTTTGTTCAAGTCAGTCTCCATTTCCGACATCAATTTAGAAGTCAAATGATCAACTTCGAAATCGTCGTCATCACTTACGTCCTCTTCTTTTTCGTCTTCTTCTCCTTTTTCTTCGGATTTAGATTGAGTTGCATCATTGTATTTCTTGTAAATTTCTTGTATTCCGTGAAGAACCGTCTGACAGAGTCGGTCAACATCCTCTGCTTCTATCCTGGACACGACATTTTGATTACAAATCTTCTGAGATTTGAATTCCTGGACAGATGCATTGAATCTTCGTCTAAGATGTTCCAAGGAGGAACCAAAGTTCTGGGGACCAGCAATCGAGACCATCTGTTCCAGTAGTTTATGTGAATCGTCGATCGCCTTGAAGCCACGGATGATGCACTGCCAGTGGTCATTATTAAAGAGCCAAGAAGAGGTTGACGCGATCCGGTAAAGATGGAAGTGTTTCTCGATATCTTGACGGACGTCCATCAGTTTGACGGCCAACTGAGACCGCAAGGATAAAAGCGACGAGGCGACATCCTTAGTCACCGGCTTAGTTGTACCATCCTCTAGACGAAGCGTAACGACATCAAAAACTCCAGACGGACAGGCAATCATCAGTGATTCAAACTCTTCCAGGACGGCCAAAGAATCAACCACGAGCTGCCATAAGTGATCCAGATCACAAATGACAATCGAAGATTCTGGAACTTGCTCGACAGAAGAACGGAATCCATTTAGTTGGGCAGTCAGCATCCGCAAGTGGACCAATTTGTCTAACGTCGTGGAACAGTTTGTCCACTGATCTTGAACGATCGTCATAAATTGAGCGGCGAATCCTTTAAGGCGTTCCACTGTGGTCGGGCCAAGTTCGCTTGATGGCTTTTCCAGCAATTTAGCGGAAACCGCCAAACGCGCCAGACACCGGGTGTAGTAGTGTGGGCCTTTGTCCCAGGCGAGGCGGATGACGGAATGAGTTGATCGTTGCGGTAAGTGTTCTAAGCAAGCCTCAACTTCAAGGATGGGCAAAACCACCTCGAGAGAAGCCAATCCCTTTTCTTGACTCCAGAGGAAAGAGCCTTTGCGGTAAGAGATGCCCATTCGCTGGAGACTGCGGAACAGTTGGTAGAGCGACTTTCTCTTTCGCATACTTATGGATTTAGCCTCGTTCTTTTGTCGTTCTTTGTCTGCCCCGTTGCTGATGATCTTTAATCTTTGAAGTTGGTTGACGGAACTGATGACCGAACTGACCATATCGTCGACGGCGCGGATGCGTCGCTGGAGTGGTGATTTGCGCAGAGTCTTTCCACACAGGTTTAAACTCTTTGAGTAAAGACTGGGTAGTCGTGATAGGATCGAATGTTCGGACAATGGACCTGAATCGAACTCAGCCATGGACTTGGCATTGCCAATAAAAGGTTCAACTGCGATCGGCGACAGGGATGAAACAGTTTCCGCTTCCAAGTCAACGCCCGGCTCGCTCAACACAATCCTGGCAGGCTGTTCCAGGATGTCACGCCACTCTTTCATGTGCTTGTGCAACGTCCCGTGGGCTTTGTGGACGGCTTCTTTGAGCGCATAATAATTGATGTCGTTCCAACGCATAATTTTGATGAAGTCCCGCACTTTCTTGTCGATGGGCTGCCGCAGAGAAGTTTTTCGCTTCATCACCAGCGGTAAGAACTGTCCATAAAAGAGGAGAGCGTGCCATAAAAGACGCAAAAGTGCTTCGTATCGTCCAGTGAGAGCGACATGACAAGCAAAAGCTTTCAGCATCCGCAACCGCATTTCATACTGGCCCAGCGTTGCACTTTCCATGAATTGACGCAACGTTGACTGAACTGGAGTCAAATCCGCCATCGCCGTCTCGTCGTTCAACAACGAAGTGATGGTCGAATACAGATGAAACCAATACTTGGCAGCACCGGCGGCCGCACGTCTTTCAACATTGTCTAAGCACAATTTCCAGCCGTCCAGTTCAAGGGTTCGCCAGCGTAATATCAGACGCGACAGAGCATGAATGTCTTCACTGATCGACACACCCCGATGAGCATTGGCTTCCCATTCGTGACACTTGGTCAGCAACATTTCCAGGCCCGTCACCAGTTTCATGATTGGACTGTCGACGGAGAAAAAAAGGATCCTATCGATCAATTTAGCCACATCCATCAGAGTAGCGTGACCGGGCCACTGGTTTAATAGGTCGACTATTCTTGATCGCAAGTGTTCCAGGACAGGTCGACACTGCACGGCTTCGTCGACACGGGCGTCATGGTAAAAGTCGAATTTGTCGCTAGACCCAACGTCCTTCTGTCCGTTCCCAAGCACTTGTTCCAAGTAGATAACATGGGCTCCTACAGAGGAAAAATAAAAATGTTTACCAGGTAAAGGATATTAGGTTATTCGTTAATCGATCGTTAATCAAAAAGAATTCCAGCCAAAAATTTGAAGGGCAACCCCCTCCCCTCCCCCTTCGCAAAAAAAAAAACAAACAAAAAATCAAAACACACATACACACAAAACAAAACAAACAAAACAACGGGAGGATTTTAAGGTACAGCATATTAGTTCAACAGCAGTACAGCTCCAGTTGGGCGAGTTTCCATCAATTTCGGTACATTAACAATTAAACTGGCCTCGGTCTAAACTTCAAATCAACACGCCTTAGCTCTCACTTTCCCAACCTCTTGCATCTCATGCGTGCGCACGTTAGTTTGTATAGTATACGGAAACTTTAAAACGAATTCTGCTGAATGATGAATGGCATCTCAAATGTGGAAAACTATGACCAAGTTTGCAGTAAAGCCCCAAAGTTTACTCTTACCGATTAGTCGGCGATCGAATTGTGTGCTCAAACAGGGTTCCAGTGCTGCAGTAATGCGGCCCAGAAGAGAGTAACGCATTGAGAATCCTCCGGTGGATGAAGACATTGTAGCTGTAGTAGCGGTCGATTCGTCCGATGTGCTGATAAAGATGGAGCGAGCCCAGCTGAGTAAAAGGGACACGTGTCGTTCACAGATGAATTCTTGGTCGTGCTGAGTCAATACAAAGTCGTAGAGATCGTCGTGTTCCGGATCTACCGTCTCCATGGCCGATGGCTCGCTTTCCTCTTTGAATTCCGATTCGTACGATGGGAAAAATTGTTCCAGCGCCCGTTTTTCCGCTTCAGCATCGCTCACTTCTCCTTCGTGATGCACCGTGCGGCTCTTGTAGAGACTTTCTTTCTCCAATTCGCGTTGTTTCCGGCGTTCTTCCGATGCCGCCCACGAAGACACCAGCGCGTCGAGAATGGCAGTTTGCGTGCTCCAGGCGTGTGGGTTTATCCGGCGTGCGTGGAAAGAGTAGCGCTCGACATCCTTCAAGGCGGAAAAGAGAAGCGTCTTCTTGTTTTGATTCCGATCGATTGGGTGCTCAAATACTGCGTCAAAGAGCCGGCCTACATCAGTCGAAGTACAGAGATGAGCCAAAGCCAAGACGCCAGCGGGTTGCTCTGCTGCTAATCGAGATGGGCGATCAAACAGGTCAGCAATAGAATCACTCCAATCCAGAGTGTCGTCACCAAAATCTCTTCTCCAGGCCGCACTTTTCACGTTTCTCACCAACAGTTCGGCGCCATGAATCATTTGGGCGATTCCGGCCAAAAACGGGACGGCAATATCTGGATAGTCGATGTATTTGCTTTTAAGCGATTGATAGAAACTGCGTTGGGCAGCAAGCCACAATTCCGCTTGAGATATGATCATACCAGACTCGTCCCTGCCTCTTTTAAATTCTCTAAGTTTGTCGTGGAGAGCCAACACCGTTTGGGGTGAAGCCACGGAATGAACGTAATGTCGGATGTCTTTGATTAATTGCTGGAACAGCGATAATTCGGGACGCCAAGTGGGTTTGCGCGTCCTCTCTTCGTTCAGTTTCGAATCGAGTCGTTCTTTCTGACCGGCCAGGTGGCGAACGTGAGGATGTTGAGTTGCGATAACCAAATCACCACCGACAACCATTTCGCGATGCAATCGATGGACTTGCAAAAATTGGTCCACCTTGTCGGCTTCGCGTTGGCGCAGCACCGCCTTCAGCTTCCGCTTTTCCACGGGATCCACCTCGTCACCGGAAGCAAGTAGCAAGCAACGGGCGAGCCCCTCAAGGAGCCAGAGGGATCCAACGTCACATGGGTTTTCCACGAAATCAGATGCACGTTGGACGGTTTCAATAGCTTGTAAATTCACTCCGAATGGTTTCCAGGAATCCAGGCAATTTCCATCTGGAATTCGCAATGCATGACAAACACCTTGAATCAAGTTATGAATTGATTGGACGGCTAGACGATGATCGTTGAGCATCGGATCAAAATCGGGTCTTTGCAATTTGTCCGCATTGGTCCACAACATTTCCTTGAGTGTCTTTAGTCTTGCCCGTTTCTCGTCTGATTGTCCAAGTTGCACTTGACCGTCTCCATCCAAGACGTTGGCGGATGTCAGAGAGAACAGCGGCGAAACGGCTTGGTATTGTCCGCGACGGCTCCACGACATTTGCGTCACTATTTCCCAATGAACCAAATGTGATTCGATCCAGGGAAGCGGTCCAGCTTGCATAAGTGCCGCGCTACCAGTGGGTCCAGCTGACACCAATCCACAGAGGGAGTCGCAGGGATGGCGATAATGTCCGAGCATCAAGACGTGATCCATCAGGGAGAGAACATGGAGCTGAGCGGCGCCATCTGCAGTTTCTGCCCCCATAGAAATGCGATTCAGTTCACGTTCCAGTTTTGACAACTTGTCAATATCGCCTTCGTAAACTACGCGGGCGACGCTGCGCACCAACTGGGATCCTTCTGCGGAACTAACTACGGCTGGCAGGCAACAACTCGACAGAATAGAGGATATCAGACGTGCCTGATGAGAGTGATTCTCGTCCAAAAACGGCTCGACATTCTGTTCCAGCCATCGTCGCAACCGTCGCGACAAGACGACAGACTGACTACGATCAATTTCGACTGGCATGCTCAGCGAAGTGACGGGGAAACGCCGAAGCAATTCGCAAACGACCGGGACAGTTCGTTTCAGCAGCCACGACCAATACTGGGCCACACGAGACAAAGTTGTTTCCAGTTCATCGCCTTCCACGGACAGGGCATCAACATCGAGCATGTGTCGTCTCATTTCGAGGGCTTCCATCAGGTCGATCCAATCTTTGTTGGTCAGTCGGACTTGTGCGGCAGAAAATAATAGTTGAATGGCGCAATCTAGTTGGCTTAAAAACCGAGGAACGCACACCAAAAGTTTATCGGGTGCAGCTTCTTCAGCCAAAGTTCCAGCTTCGATAGCCCGACTGAGATCGGCTAAGGAAGATCCTTGCGATTGAGTTGAGGTCCCAGTCCTAGAAGCGTTAGTGAAAGTTGCCCAAAACAGGGCCAAAGATATCCGGTTGTTAACGAGAGCCTGCGAGTCTTCCACGCTCGCGTCAGCGTTGAAATGACGCCTACATATGTTGCCGAACCATCGCGGATCCCACGGAAGTTCTGAGGTTGATTCCGTTAGCTGGGCGCGGAGAACATCGCTCAGCAAAGCGTTGAGTGTTCCAGAAGACATATTTTTGACAATACAGTCTTTTCTCCATTCAATGTCTCTACCGCTGGCAGTCAAATAGAGAAAAAGGACGGCGTCTTGATGGACATCCGTTTCGGCAAGTTGTTGAATTAAAATGGAAGCTTGCCTGGTTCGAGCCAAAACGGAAGACAGTTGAATTTGTCGTGTTGATAGAGCACTAGGAGACGGACGACGATCGGTGGGGACTTGACCGACAAAAGCACTCTGCAGGAGCGTAGCCAGCACGAGACGTCCGGCTTCTTTGTTTTCGCTTGATCGAATATTTCTTATGTACACTTCGACACAAGTGTCGTCGAGGCAGGAAAGCGGATTTGCAGTGGTAAACATTTGCAATCGCTGGGCGGTCAGAGAAGCCGCCTGAACGAGTTCCGTCAAAGTGGGGCGTTCACCGACGGGAAGTAATTCGCGGCACAACCACTGATGGAATTGGAGAAGGATCTGTTGCAGCAGCGAATTCCTCAGTCCAGCCAAACAAAGGACTGAGACTAAATCAGTGTCAGAGTACTCCAATTCTTCGGAGCCAGGCAGAAAAAGTTCGATTCCACGATTGCGCATAGCTCGCGATATTTCGCCGTGTCGGGGATCCATGGCCAGGAAGAGCCGGAATTGCGGATGAGGTTTGACGACAGGAATATTTCCGTCGATGACACCTCGCTCACTCAAGGCCAGATGACCACCAGGCTCTAAGAGTCCGTTGAGTCGATCCAGAACGGAAGAGCTGCACAGGTTGACGTTGTCTACCAGTAACCAATGCCCATGACGTAAAGCCTTGACCAACAAGCTGTCCACCCATTCGAAACATCCTCCACTGCTGCTGATTCCGGCGACACGGTTCGATTGCTGGACAACCTTATCCAGCTTGGTTTTAATTTGTGCAGCTACGTCAGTCAGTTCCGCGTTGTCGTTCAAGAGCTCCAGTACTTTTCCCAGAAGCTGGGCACGTCTTTCAAGATGTTGTGCTTCTTCAACCGTAGTGCGAACAACTTCTTGCGAGTCCAACGACAACTTTTTGTAAACTTCCCACGACTCAAGGAGTAAAACAACTGCCGGATTATTCACAGATGATGCGAGTCGATGGCGAACAGCTCGTCGTATAAGTCCATCGACTAAAGCGGCCAATTCTTCCAGAGTGCGATTGACATCTCCCTTTAAAGTGAGCGCAAAATAAACAAATGTTAACCAAATCATTAGATAACACAGCTGGCAAACGTTCTTATCCAACATAGACATGACATTGTAAAGAAAATCCTGAACGAGAAAGTCTCGATACCCAGACCAATCCGTCGCCAATCAATAAAACGAGAGCGCAAAAAAGAAACGCAAGAAAAAGTCCTACTGTGAATGTCAAGAGGTGATATGCAATCAAGAATTCGTGGTCGAAAGGACATCTATTCTCGTCCGCCATACCAGAGAGACCAAGGGGGGAAAAAAATTCAGGTCTCCGTCACGTTACACAGGGGGAAAAAAATTATTATAAATCATCAGAATGGGCGACTCACTGGCGCGTACAATCACAGATAACGACCTACTCCTCCTACTCGGAAAAAAAAAGAGTGGGGAATAGATGCAGGCGGGCATCATCTTCTTTTTCTTATTCACCAAATAAAAAGAAGAAAGAAAATAAATAAATAAGTACTAAGAAAAAAAAAAGAAGGAAAGATCGAAAGAAAGGCAGTATATAGTATACACAAAAAAAACTGGTCTGACTGAACAAGAAGCAAGAAGGCTTCCTGTGAGCGGAAGTAGGATCAAGTTTTTTTTTTTTTTTTTTTTTTGGGGGGGGGGGGGGGTGTGGCAAGCTAATCTATATTAACGAGTGCGCACCAGCTGAAGAGATTCGGTTGACTTCCTTTTCTCGCTATTCGTCAACTCTGCCAGTCTACAAAAGAGGATTATCATTTGATCACGAGGCCGGACATCTCTCCAGTAGGATTAGAAAGGAAAAGACCGGGGAAAAGGGAGGAAATAATATTATTATATCAAAACAAAGTAGAAAGAGAATGAAAGATAATAATAATAATAATAATAATAATAGAAAGAAGAAACACAAATAAAAGTAATGCAATCTTTTCCTTCTTGTCGGCTTTGGGTTGTCGAGCAAATACACCAGACAGAAATGAGAATAGTCTTAAATCACGCAACAGGGAGAAGTGAAGGAGAAACAAATCCTGCGGGCCGGATACATCCAGCCGCGCCATCCTTTGGTGGATCAAGTCAAAATATATTTTTCTCTTATGTCTCACATAAGGCGAGCCTAGCGAAATAATCTCATGTGGTATTTGTCCCAATTCTTCAAAGTGATGACCGAACGAGGTCGAGTCGGTCTCTCTCTCGGACTAGAACGGGCGTTACCCCATTGCTGTGACGTTGGCCATGTCGGATAGTACCATACCCGGATTGATCCAGCTATGAGCTGCCTACTCACACAGACAAGAACTGCGGCAAAACATACATCACAGAAAATTGGATGTCGTCGACTCAAGGTAAGACGGCCAGAATCAGAAAAATACAAGAGGCTCCTTGCTCCTATTTTCACCATCTCACTACCATCACCGTAGCAACGCCAAAGTCTTTGTTGGATAAGAGTGGGTCTTGAAGATGAACAAGAACAAGTAAGAAAAGGGGGAGGGACGGCTAGCCTAAGGATAAAAAGCCATCCGGGGTAACCGGAATATCAAAGCTTCCAGTCTTTTCACCATACTGACACATCACCCAGAGACAACAATCCGCATTTTATCCGGCGAGAAGCCGAGTAACTCGTGCGACAGTTCACTAACGAAAATCTATACGTACAATAACGCAATTTCCATTATTCCGGCCGGAAGGGAGGAGAGGAAAGAAAACGAAGGAGAATTTCAATGATGGCAACGACGTTTGCGGGTTATATAGGGATAAAGAGGAAGGATGAGGTTGGCGGCCACGTTAAAAAGTTTCAGAAGAGAAACTTTCTTAAAGACATCTCCCTTCTTGTAGAACGTGTTCTGCATGCAACATTTGCATTGACGCTGATCCTCCACATTGGCAGTCATTGGTTCAAAGTAGTCGCGGCCCAATGCACTCAATAAAATACACTACCATTACACATCAGCTCAGAGGAATGGAAGAGAAGGGTAGTGAGAAAGAGAGAGAGAGAGAGAGAGAGAGAGAGAGACGAACATGCGAAATCGATTAGCTACTTCCATCTCAAAAGAAAACAGAAAATAAACGAAAGAAAAAATAAAGAAAGAAAGAAAGAAGCTATAGAAATAGTAGAGGCCATCGAAAGAAAATGGGAGTCGGGGGAGAAAAAGAGTAGAGAAGTAAAAAGGCGGTGAGTGAGAGAAATAGCGGCAGACGAAATATACAGCACGTGAGTCGAGCAACGGGCTCGAAAAATGGGCGATAACAATATCTCGGCAACGGCAAATGATATACGCGGGGAAAAAAAAAGGAAAGAGGCAACGAGGAGAACAAGTAGCGAGAATAATAAAGAAAATGATCTACGATGGCAAGAGTAGAAACCGTGATCCTTATACTAGGACTCTGGTCTGCAACAACTTTGCGCCACATCAACAAAATTTCCGCGAGAGCGCACCCGCAACATTGTCAAATTGAAGAGCGATAAATAACAATAAAGACAAAGAGGACCAGAAACTGACTGAAAGAGGAAATAATTCCGCCAGACTTGGGGCGGAACATTAGGAAACGGAGAGCATGTCAAAATTGCAATCGAATACATCAACGCTGGGCTCGACTACACATGGCAGGACGGCAACAGAGGCTGAAAGACAGCCACTCCTACGAATACAAGAAGCGCAAAAGCACAAATAATAAAGAAGACGTAATCCCCTTTTGCGCAATAGAATCCTTCCGCAAGCTGCAACGGCAACGGCATCTCCTATTGAGCACATGTCATTAACAGCAATGAGTTGAAGAAAAGCATTTCTCTCCTTCTTTTCAACATTTTATGCCAGAGACGAAACGACCACCAGTTTTCTCCTTTCCCTCGTAACCGCAAAGTACCACAAGTTTTAACAAAAATCGAAAAGACCCAGCGAGCGAGAGAGAGAGAGAGAAGGATGAACGGAGCGCGCGCGCGGAATCGCGATGGATGGATGAGTCGGAGCCCATGAGCACATGCGCCTGCAACTCCGCTAACAAGATTCTTCCTGGCCCTATCCAAACTCCCCATTCCCCTTCAAAAACTCGCCTCGCTCTATCTGTACGCGGTGTGTTAGTCTTCGACAAACGTCCTATTCAGAATCAACAGAAACGATAGGACTGGCTCTCGATCCAGTCGTTAGACAAACTCACAGCATTTGGAGCTCGTCCGCTTTTCTCTACTTTGGTCCCGCCGTTTAAACTTCGCGTGTGCGTGCATGTGTGTTAGTTCTTTTCAGCCGGATTGTCACCACTACTGCCGACCCCCAAAAGTCCACCCACATCAACAGAAACTCTTGAATAATTAAAAGACAAACTGGATAAACAAACATGGACGTGGGCGACACATGGGACCTGATTTTCTGAGCCGCGAAATAGGAACAGAGTGACGGAGAGAGAAAGAGAGCAAAAGAAACTTGTGTTTCTATTTAGTTTTTTCCTTTTGTAGTTTATCTTTCTTTATTTCTTGTCTTGTTTTGTTTTGTTTGTTTTTTTCAACTAAAAAAAAAAGGGTGGAGAATTACGCGTCGGATATCAATTGCATCAGAGACGCAGGAGTGACAGTGTCCGTTCATTTTTCATATTGTGAAGGCATGCAATTTCATTTTGCGCTGGCCCATTCTTCGGATATTGTATTTTCGGTGACTAATTCCATCCATCCATCATCGCATTATTTTCTTCCCGTGTCATAATTTTTTTCTTATTCGTTCTTGTTTTAATTTTTCGCCTCTACTTTCCCACCCATCCTCAATTCCTACTTACTAACACATCACATCGGTTGGCGTAAACAATCTCTTGGCGCCCGATTCCGAATTTCTTTTCCAAGAAGAGTTACTAGGTCTTGCCTAACGCGCCCCTGGCCATTCGAGTGTGTAATAACCCTACATACATTACAAGCGGCTAACGAGCGGGAGCAGCGGCGGTGGCGGCAGTGGCAGAGATAGAAAAAAAAAATAAGGTCAAAGAGTGAACGCGATTGATTGATTGGCGGCAACTCGGAGCAAAACAGAGGGGAGAAAAAAAAGGAAAAAACAAAACAAAAAACAACAAAAAAATGATCATCGGGGCCAATTTACGATTTGGTGGCAGCGGTGGGACGACAAACGGAACGAGAACTTTCAACTGTCCGGCGAGCAGTTCAACCGAGGCCAGTCTCCTCTATCTCATCGCCGTTCTAGGCGTCGTGACCAACGTGGCCGTCATGTTGCTCATTCTCGGACGAGCGACGCTAAGAAGGTTCTTGACATGTTGTCCTTGTTCTTCTTCTTGTTATAACTTTTTTTCTTCTTATCGAATGTATTTGTAACAATTTTGTTAGCTAATATTTAAAGATTCCCGTCTAACCACCCATCCATCTATCCACATCCAGCAATCCATTTAATCAAGATACAAGAAGGCGGCAAGAAACCATTAAAGCGGGCATGAAAAATGGCTCAACAGGAATGAAATTAGATTGGTCAAGAAAAACAGAACCTTGTCCTGTTCCGACTTTGCGGATGTTAGTTGGTACCCCCCTCTCTCCTTTATGTTCAATTTCTTCGTTCCAGGAAACAAGGAAATGAAAGAGGGGGGCTTCCTTTGGTTCTTTATTGACTTATTAATGATGGCTAGGAAGGACTAGTAGTATAGGAAAAGGAATAAGGGGTCCGTCGAATAACCAGGCCTTTTTTTTTACCCTTACGTCATTGTCCCTTCTTCGACTCCGTAAAGTAATAGGACAGCCTTTAGCATTTAATTCATGTTGTTTTCTGTGGTCCGCCGGTCGGTAAAGCACGCCGGAGAGTGTGTCTCCCAAATTCTTTTTCTTCTTCTTCTAACAAAAGTCGCAGGCTGCCTTTCAACCAAACCGTCATTGCAAGCGCCAGGGTGTTTTACGGATCACGGTGCGGATAACATGGGAGCAGCTAGCCCAAGAAAACGGAATTATAGTTTCAACCCCCTCACGCGGTCCTCAAGTTCGGGACATTGTAGCACAATTCCCACAATTCCTGTCTTTTCTCGTCTGGTTTTTGGGCAGCACAAGAAGAACCAAGTTATAAATGGGATCGATCGATAGATAGGCAAGACAAGACAAGAAACAAGACCTGTCTCTTAGTTGTAGCGACAAAACAATTGCGGGAAATAACAGCAAAATAAAAAAAGGGGGGGGGAGGGGACGAAGGAGAGGAAGTGATCGATAGTCTCTCTAGCAAACTCAACAACAACTAGAACAACAACCTTTATCCACTATGACCGGTTGACCACGTACAGAACACAAATAATGCTGTGCCTCTCTCCCTCTCGTCATCACAAGCTCCCCAAACGCATTTGAAGAAAAAAAGGCGAAAGCCAAAGAAACAAGACGCCAAAGAACAAAAGAGATTCCATGGCAAAACAGCACTCACGAAAATATGACTGGGCTAGTAGTAAAACACAAAAGAATGTCGGCATTCGGCGCTCTATTCCTGAAATATTCTCAAGTTTTACGGCTGCGACAACAACATCAAAATTGGAGAAACAAGGAAATAAATAAAAATTTTCTTTTCCAGGGGGTTATGAAAACCCAGTGGTAACACCCCCCCCCCCCCCCTACGTCCTACTCGAAAATCCCACTCGCGATATACTCTCGCGAGTATGGTGACTTCCATGGATTACAGACAGCCAAGAGCGGAGTGAGGCGGTGACTTTATAGACCCCCATGTGTGCTGAGACAGCACACGCACTGGCAGACATTCTATTGGGGATGCAAATACAAGAAAGGATACAAAAAAATAAGAGAGAGAGAGAGAGAGAATAGCTCAAGGTTCAATGTCGGCGCCCACTCTTTTTCCTCGGCGCATCATATTTTATTCCAGACTTAATGTGTCTATTTCCCCACGCAAATCCACACAAAAGCCACAACGCTCGCCCATCCAACAATCCTACACACTGGGCTCATTCCATATGCAGCGGCACTGTGGCGTAGTAGTAGAGGGAAGAAAAGAGAGAAATTTCCTCTCATCTTATCTTTCTCATTTCTTCTTTTTTTTGTTCTCTCTTGTCAAAAGGCAATAGGGCTACTTGAATACCATTATACAAAGAAGTTGCAATCAGATATTAGCTCTTTAAAATAATCTTTAAAAAAAATCCTAAACCAATCGTGAGACTCCAATACTAACCGCACAAAAGCAACAAAGTGCGGCGATGGCGAATGGTGAAAGGTCCGACTTGTCAATATTGTAAGCGGATGAATGATGAAAAGAAAAGCGCAGAGGGAGAGGCGGTCCCCTATTCCTTTAGTTTCTTCTAACTCTACGCAAGTCGAGGTCTTCTAAAAAAGTTAGTTGTCGAGAGTAATCACGCGAGACTCTCTCACACACCGACGGTGTGCAACAATACGCCACCGAGACACAAAGGAGTGAAGCAGCGGCAGTGCCGTCAGCAGCAGCCGCAGCGAAAATGCAATTCATCTTTGCACCACCACCACCCCTCTCATTTCTCCGAACATAATCAACTCGGCAATCAAGAATAGAGCGACACGACAATAGCGGCGGAGGCCAGATTCGTTCAAAACGTTACATAAGAGTCAGACAATCTAGGAAGAATAAAAAAGAAAAGAAAAAAGAGATTTGCGTCATGTTTAAGTGTTGTTATCATTTCTTGTCATGTGCGAGAACAGATGGTCGCAGGGTTTGATCTTCCACCAGGCGGCCGTCGATTGCACGAGGGCGACAATGCTTTTACCGTTGGCATTGAGCCATCATTTCTGCCGCCCTGTTTCTCAGTGTTCCATCTTTGAGACCGTCTTTTTGTTGCTGGCTACCGTGTCCGCCGTCAACCTTTTGACGACGGTTCTCAACGACACGCCGCTCATGCCCGACGACGACGGCATCGACATCGACTGGCTCGTCAACTCACCCGACACGTCGCATTGGCTGCAAGACGATGAAGACGACGAAGAAAGACCCACAAAGGTAAAACACTGAAACCTAATGAATCTTTTAAAAGAAAAGAGAGTCTTGGATGACTACGAGGTCGCATCTTTTTACAACTTCGTCCATTGCACGTTCGACTAGGCACAATATCTTCGAAATTGTGTTGTTTCTACACATACACTGTATCGTTCTTTGTTTTCTTTCAATTCTTTTCCCTTCTAACTGCCAATTTCTTTTTTCCCCGGCGGGAGGGTGGGTGGCTTCAGTGGCCCTTCGCCACTCGGCCGATCAGAGCCCCGATCGCCATTGATTGGGGGGGGGGGGGGGGGGACTCCACAGGGTCGTTGATTATCCGTCCTAGTTTCAACTGGAGTACACCAAATGCCTTTAGATAACATTGGTCATGTTATATAACAAGAACGTTGAGCCTTGTATTCGTCGCTGTTTCTCTCTCTCTCTCTCTCTGTCGAAGAGAAGGATCGATAGACAATGGCAACGCCAAACTCTCTGCGAGAAAGAGAGAAGAAGAAATAGCAAAAGCAATGCCGATGCCAACGGCAAATAAATAAAAGCTTTACTTCTACCATCTCTTCTTATCTTTTCTTTTTTTTTTCTTCTCTACTTCCTTTTTACTTATTTTCTTTTCTATCTAGCATCCACAACACCAGTCGATAGATGAACCTACGATAACAGTGAATGCACGTTTGCTAAAGCGCCAAACGAAGGCGTCAGCCCGGAAGTAGACGCACTCGTTGATGAACATCAATCTTTTCTTTTTTCTTCTATCTTTCTTCGCTCTGCTTCAGACATCATGTCGTAATGTTCAATGTCTTTAAGGCCAACTCAGGGGGGCATAAAGCAGAGGACAGGTCCATAACTACCCACCCAAAGTGATAACTGATTAAATAACTAACTAACTAACTATTAGTCTGAATCTTCTCCCTCTAATTCTGCCCTATTTTTCATTTGATTTTGATTGACTCGATTATATCCAGCATCCGGCACTGGGAGCGGATGGAGGATTCAGCGCCAACGTCGGTGCCCGCCTACTCGACGCTCCGCATTGCGTCCTTTTCGGCATCACCATGATCTGGTTCGCGGCCATTACCGTTAATCTGGGCCCAACTTTCATCACGGGTGCCCTGGCCAACCACGTCGAAACGACGCCCCTCCATCCGGCCTGTCCCCTCATTCAGACGCCCTACAGGCACTACATCGTCAATTTGCTGTGGGTCATCGTCAATTCACTTTGTCTCATTCTCACCGTCACGCATCTCTACCGTCTCCATCGCGACCTCATCCGATCCCGAAAACAGGCCGTCCGCGTCACCGGGTACAGTAACGAAAAATTGCATTACCTATTGTAAACGGCGGGACTAACGCCGCCCCCCCCCTTTTTCTTGACAACGGTCCAAATGATAAATGATCCAAAAAAACAAAGCAGAGACGTAATAAAAGCCAAGAGATCAAGTGGGCAGAGAGAAAAGATGCAAATGACTCCTTGTCTTATTATGCGAAGGAAAAGGAAAATAGACGTCACGTCATTCAAATGAGTTGTCGCTTCCTTAATGCCAGTGTGGCAACTGAAAATCGATTTCTGACAACGCCAACTGGCGTATTTTAAGTTCCTTCAAGCTCAATCGTTGGTGAATTGTCGTTGGCAACTTTTCTCTTTGTCAAAGTAACAGAACAAACCGTTGCTGCATACGTTCTGTTATTTATTGTGTAAGCAACTTGAGCGAAATGTCTATTTATTTTACTTATTCCTTTCATCTTTCTTTCTAACTTTCTTCTTCTTTTTCTTAACATTAACAAAACAAAACGGACAAATCCTTTCCTGGATAACGACAACTGTAACAACAACAACAAACTAACAAAATCAAACCAAACGACAGAGTGGTGGCAACGATAGCCGGTCCAGCCGTAGCGGGAAATACGGATGACAACAGCAATTTCCACAAACTGCTGAGACGACTCGAGTGCGAGGGTTTACAACGTATTCGCATGTTCACAACCATCTGCATTGTTTACGCTCTCTTTTGGGGCCCACTCTTTTTGGTGGTGGCCTTTGGAAGTCGAGCGAGTGAAGAAGGACGAGGTTTGGCTTCCGTCGGACCTCCCAAAGACCCTGCCTCCCACCAGGTCACGCTCTACATCTGTTTCGCTCACGCTTTCATCAATCCCACAGTCTTTCTACTCCTACATTCTGGTCTCAAAGAAGCTGCCTGTGCCGTTCTGTCCTGCTGCTTCGGTCGCGATTGCCGCAGCGGTCATCTCGGGCCTTCGTCCGATTCAAGCGGGCCACTACGGCGACAACGGATCGGGTTCTTTTGGCCATCGCGGCCACCAATTGCAGTCGCAGCAGAGACGACCACCGCCGACGCTAACGGGCCTAGTCGACTACGACCGCATCATCAATTTCAACGGAGCGCCAAGTTTCCTATCGCCCGTTCACACATTCCCGTCAGTGCTGGCCGCAACGTCATCTTCGTCAACGGTGGTGGATTCTCGGCCAATGTGAGTCGTCGTGAGTGAACTCGACTTATTTACATACCCGAAGGATTTCGGTCAAATAAATAAACATATTCAAAATAAAAAGAGGAAAAAGGTTCTAGAAAATGCTGAGCGAGCGCAATGGACGATCGATATACAGTCGAGACCGCCACCACAGCCGCCGCAGGAAGCGGTTTCTTGCCGTCTTCAGTACAAAAAAAAAATATTTCTATATATTTATTAAAAATAAAAAAATAAACTCTGTCTTAGGGGGGAGGGGAGAAACCGGGGATGGAGAGAGAGAGCAATCGGGCTCACTCGATTGCGGCCAAGACGAATATTGTGTCGGCTGTCAAGACATTTGACGTACAAAAGCCATTCTATAGACCCAAAAAGTTTGAGTCATCGAACTGTAAAACGGGCAAATTCAATTTCGGGAAAATATTGTTCAAATATATGTGCACACACACACAAGACGCTGACGTCTATTTTTTTTATAAATATACCACACACATTTGACTATTTATCGTGCCCAACGGTAAAAGTCAATACACATGGGGTGGTAGTGTGAGAAGGGTCACCGCCTCGGGCTGGTAACTTAATCGTAAAATCTGACGCACAAAGTAATAAAAATGTGATTCCTGATTTTTTCGAAATGCACTTACTTAACTGCTATCGAGGCTTATTAGTTTTATATATTCAAAACAATTTACGAAGCGGAACTAAGGTGGCGCCTCGATTTTAAATCAAATTTAACGTCTGACACTGCGATTAGACTATAAATGAAAACGTGAACAATTCCTTCTTCCTCTTTTTGTTTTTCTCTTTTCTCTTTCCTTCCGTTAAATAGGCTGTTTCTCTCTGTTATTTACGTGTGTTGTGTGTAGGGAGACGGTCATTTGACAGTCAAGATGAACGACCCCAAAACCGGATACAAAACGACCCAAATCATCTTCGTTTACGAACAATGAAAACAAATAATATAAAAGAAAAAGCAAAAACAAAAAATGAAAACCAAAACCAAAACAAACAAAATATAATAAATGATAACTTCTGGAGTTTCGCCCACCTAGAGCTGGCCCCGAATGTTTACTCTATCTTCTTTTTATTTATCAACTTTCCATTTCATTCGTCATGTTTAAGGGCTATTTCGTTATACGCGACAAAAAGAGAGAGAATAAAACGTTCTAAAGGGAGTCGGAACGACCTGATGGACCGTTTTTTGACAGTTGGCCGAGCAGATATCCGACATGTTTATATACTAAATTTAGAGCGATATAGATATCGATCGGAGCCAACAGCATCACCAGAAGCAAAAAGCAAATCATCCAGAAAGCCTTTTTCCAATTCGTAAAAAGGGCATGAAAGAGATTCAATTCCTTCATAACATAGTAGCTGTCTCTCCCTGTGTTTCTCTCTTTATCTGTTTCTACATCTAACTTTCTCCTAACTCCTCTCTTGTAGCCCTCGAGATTTAATATAAAGGCTGAGCTCTTATAACAACAGCAGCAACAACAACCATAAGAGAGAAAAGAGAGAAAAGAGAAAGAAATAAGAGAGAAAAGAAAGGAATAAAGAAAAAAGAAAAAAAAATCCATTTTGATTTGGAGAAAATGCAATCTTACTTGTTCAAAGCCTCCTAAAAGTTCAGTTGTATCCATAGCCGAGTTTGTATTCAAAACGTCGAGGGGATGGCCGGTTAAATGGGCTACTAAACGCACCAGACTCGTTTTCCCACTAGCTCTCGGGCCAACCTAGTTGAACATTCCATTCAAACGTATTATCTCAATTTTTCAAATATAAATTTAATTTAATGAAATTAAATAATAACAAAAAAGACGCAAAAAAAATCTGTAGACATTTTTTTTAAATTTTCATGCCAGTTATAAACCTTTCTACTTCGCATTACAATGTTTAGATCTATGCTTATTTCCGGCTTTCATATTTGTTGAGTTATTAAACAGTTAAAACCCAACTGTGAACAGTGACGTGTGAACACAAATTACACTTACTTTGTTTTTTGGGGGGAGCCCAAACTCGTAAACTCAAAAGGAAAATACATTAAATGCTCGGTGGATCAAGACTTAGCTTGTTAATTACAGCACCATTATAGAGATTAAAAGTGTTCATTCTTACCAAGATGGTCATCCAGTTGAGAGCGATGCAATGCATTAGCGACTCGAGTGGTCGTAAATTTCTTTGAAGGATCAACAATTCATGGCCATCGATTAAGTCCCCGTGATGGCTCCCTCGGGGTAAGACAGCACTACCAACTTGAATCCAACTTTCCGTCAGGTAAACGTGCAGATCATGACCACGGGGGACTGGATATTCAGGACCGAAGACGCGTTCGTAAGTGTAGAGCATAGTTTCACGATCTTGAAGACTTCGCATTCGGTCGGCGTAGATCAAACCGACAAATTGGCCAGGATTGGACGATTGGCTGCTCTGCACTGCTTCGCACCAGCGGAAAATGTCACGCAAATTAAACTCCCACGGTCCACCTCGTAAGCCCCACTGGCCCGATAAATTCACTTCTTTGACGAGTTGTTCGTTGAAATCAACCATTTTCATGATTACAGCAGTATCGATTTGCGGATAAACCGAAGTGAGCTATAAATTGCAAGTCATCTTTTGATAAAGGATCAACGTAGACTTGTGTAAATCGATTAAGGAAAGACCGAGGCAGGCCTTTGCGTGCTCCTCCTTGTTTGAGCGGATTCTGACAAGCGAATAATTTCGTCATTTGCGGTTGGACACGGAAGCTGCGGCCCAATTCCGGTATGTAAAGTTCACCGCGATGATCTAAAACGGCGTTCAGACCTTCGAGCACGGATTGTGAGGCCAAATTAAGTTCATCAAGCACGATCCATTGACCTTCTTTGAGAGCACGTAATAGTGGTCCGTCTCTCCATTCAAATCTGCCGCCCGTTTCGGATCCTTCGACGGGTAAATCGGCACCAAAGAGATCCGATACATCCGTTTGCTCTGACAAATTGATTCGGACAAGTTCGTGGCCTGTAGCTTCAGCTAAGGCGGCCACCAAGCTAGTCTTACCCACTCCAGGACTGCCTTCAAGTAGAAGCGGTTTTTTAAGCTGCAAAGCTCTTAGTAGGCGAACGAGATTAGCAGATGTACTGGGTGCGTTAAAGGTGAAAGAGCTTTGAGATGTCGGTTTCGGCCCAGTTTCGATGAAGAAAGGATCAATTCCAAATAGTCCTTCTTGAAGTTTGACAGTAGATCCCAAAACAGAGCGACCCATCAGGGCTGCAATGTTCACTTGGGTGCTGACAGGCGCCGCAAGTCGACGGATTGCCTCTTCAACGACGGCCCGGTTACCCAACGAGTCTAAAAAAAACCAAGCAGGCTCCGTGAACAAAGGCGGAGGCCGGATCCAGCTGTGTCACAGCATTGATAAATTGGACCCATGATAAAATATCACGAATGCTGACGGTGGACTTCCTTCCCGTTTCTGACTTGGAAAACCATTCCACAAAGTCGACAATGCAAATGGCTATGCTTAAATTCTGGCCGTCTGCTGTCGTGATCCATTTCCGCTTGAGATTGTGATCGGCAATGTCGACAATGTCTTGTCTATCTCTTGACATGGGGCACCAAATCTCAGTCAAGCGATTTCGGAGGGCGGGAGACAGTTCTTTCTTTCCGTAGTCTCCACCCGGGTTCATTGTGGCCAAGAACCGGAATCGATCAGCAGCCTTGATCACTTCAGGTTCTCCAGATCCGGCCTTCTCGGACAACAAAAGACTTCGTTCTGGTTCCAAAACCGAATTGAGACGCTCCAACACGCTATCGTCAGCCAACGATATTTCATCAGCAAGGAAGTAATGGCCTCCAACCATCGAAAGTACGAGCGGGCCGTCAATCCATTCAAATAGCCGGTCGACGACTCCACCTTCAGACTGTTGGTCTTGGAGATTTCTGACAGGTCTTAGGCCACCAAGGAAATCGGAACCTTCGCTGTACTGATGACAATTGATAGTCATCAGTTGGCAGTTCTTTTGGGCGGCAAGATATTGACACACGCTCGTTTTACCGCAGCCCGTGTCACCCACCAAGAGTACAGGTTCCACGAATCGGAGCGATTGTCCGACAAGGACAGCTAAGCGTCTCAGGGCGAATGTCCAGACGAGATGATCAAACCCTTGCAGTTGCTGAAGGGATTCAAGGATGGGTCGAGTGACAGGAGATGTTTCATTCGATAGAGTAAATAGTTTTTGCGGTTCCACCGTTCTTTTGAAATGTTTTCCCAATACTTCGCGGATGACTAGGGCTTCTTCATCTTTACGTACTCGTCCGGCCAGCACCAAGTAACCCTCATCTGCTAAATGTTGGTCCCAATCGTAAAATCTTGCTGAACCGTCTATTGTTGCTAAACGATAGCGTTCTGCCCATCTGAAAAGATCGCGCAACGTCATGAAACCTTGTTTTCCGGCAAAGGCTGCGCTACCTCTTCGGCGAAGTTGTAGCTCTCCCATAACAGCCACACATCGTTTGCAATAGGATGGGGGCATGTCGCATCGCCGGTGCAGAATGGTCTCCAATTCTTGAGGTGGTATATCATTAAAGTGCAGTTCGACAAAGCGATTTCGGAAAGCGCGAGAGAGTAGCTTGCGGCCGCCATAATTCCCACCGGGCGGATTCTGTGTAGCAAATAACAAGAAACGCGGATGAGCTTTGATTGTTTCTTGTGTTTCGGCTATGAACAGTTCACGATTGTCATCCAGTAAACGATTGAGGGCTTCCAGCACTTCACTGGGGGCAAGGTTTAACTCATCCAGAATTAGCCAATAGCCTTGGCGCATAGCATCCACGAGGACTCCCTCCCGGAAAATCAATTTGCCAGTAGCGGGATCAGCTGTATAGGAACCCACGTATTCTTGCAAGTCGGTGTGTTCGTGATTGTTTACACGGACGCACTTATTTCCAGTTAGCTGAGCTAGGTAGCCGATTAAAGATGTCTTGCCGACTGAGGTTTCACCTTGTAAAAGGACGGGCAAGCGACCAAGCGATACCACTCGCACCAAATCTTTAAGGTTACAGCGGACAGAGTCTGTCAGGATGTAGTTTTTGGGCTCGTTGGGTTCCAGGTCGCCTTTAGGTATCCAATAACCTTCGACTTGAATAGATTCTGTCTGGCCTTTCCATAAAGCCTTGGGTTGAATAAGTCCTTGACCCATGACCGATTTTAAGTTCTTACTGCCAACGACGTGGCGGACAACTAGTTTTTCAACGATGGGATGAGAAGATCGATCCAGCTGGGTCAAAAAGCTCAAACAGAAGGCTTCGTAAAGAGAGCGAGCCACTGTCCCGCAAGGATTAGATTTGGCCACAACTAAAGCACGACACAATGTTCGGAGGCTGAAGTGCGGCTGACGGCCAGTTCCATCGGCAAGACTACGGAGTGCCTCCCCACGGATTTCAAGGTAAAAGCGTACAATGCCTTCAATCTATAAAAGAAAACATTCAAAAAAATTACTTCAGTTCCAACAATTCTTAGTAAAACTGTTACCTGCACGGCTGTCAAATTTAATTCCCTTAAGTAGTCTCCGATCAGTGTAGCCAAATCATGGGGGCTATTAATTTCATCAACAACGAATTCGGTAAAGCGAGAGCGAAGTCCGGTAGGCAACTGCTTTTTTCCCACGTCAGTTGCTGGATTCATGGCAGCAAAAAGACGAAAGTCCGGGTGCCGCATGATAGGTTCGCGATCACCTCGTTCAAGCAAAAAGAGTGATCCTTCGTGGCTTTCTAGCAAACCTGATAGACACTCTAGTGTCTCAGCTGTCGCCAAATTGATTTCATCCAGTAAAACCCAATCGCCTGCAGAATACATAATCATTAGCACAGAAAGCAACAATCAATTTTATAATTGGATTACCCTGTTTGAGTGCTTTCACCAAACTTCCTTCGACAAATGAAAAGGCAAGAGCACTATCGGCGTGTCGAATTTGTAGTCGAAGTTGCTGTAACTGAAAACCAAGTTGCTCCCAAGCAGGTCGAAGTTCTGGTTTACAGCGCTTAACAGCCGACTGTTGGCTGTGCGTCATGAGTCGGAGCAAATCGCCCCATCGTCGATTGGCAAAACATGTGGAAACGTGCGACAAAAACTTGGCATTTTGTTGCAAGCTAAAAGTCTCTTCGAATAGTCGTTCGAATTCGTGGCGGATTGGTGAAATTTTCCACTTCAAGTCGACTGGTTTGTAACCACCAAGAAGGTCGGCACTGTCACTCTGTTGGTTTAAATTTATGACGAGAAGTCGATGACCAAGTAGTTGGGCAAGATATTGTACGGAAGAAGTTTTGCCTGTTCCCGTCTCTCCTACCAGCAAAACCGACTCCAGTTGACGAACACAGGCCGCCAATCGTTCCAGAAGTACAGAAGAATTCCTCGTCCATGAAAAAGTTGATTTGGCAACTATGTCATTGATCTTGAACCGTTTAAGAGAAACCCGACCAATACCGACAGAATCTTCGGAGATGTTGAAAACTGGTTTAAAGGAGTTGCAGTAAAACTCTGCTTTAGCTTTGATCATGTTCAGTTTGGCACCGATATCTTCTGCTAGCTGAAGGCGCCGGTCGCCGTTAGAGACGCTAGCGACGAAACAGTCAAGAGCGTCTTGAAAGATAGACAACTGAGAGTTAATGGAAGTCAGCGAAGTATTATCCAGTCGGAATTCTGCTGCAATACGGTTACACCATTTGAAGAAGTCGCGGGGAGATAAAGAGCGGTCGTTGACGGTTAAACGTGTGTTCGACTGATTTTCGTTTAGCAAATAATAAGCGTCTAGCAATTTGTCGGTAAGTGGGCTCAGTGATGGAAAACGTGAGTCTATGACAGTTTGTAGCTCGCTTCGTGACAGCGGTTCCACCACAAGTCGTCTCCACACCTTTTTGAGCATGGTAGCAGCATTGGTGGCTTGTCCGTCAAATTGTCCGTGTGTCCTCTGGGTAGCAAATAACTGAAATCCGGGAGCAGCACGGATAACGTCACCATGCCCTGGAACATTGAGTGTAAGTGATTCGACAACAGGAAGCAGCATAGATACCACATCCATTGGTGCATAGTCAATGTCTTCCAACAATAACCAGCGACCCTCTCTAACAGCCTAGGACACAAAAATAAATTTAGCTAATGCCATAAAAAACTGCCAAGACAGAACTGTTACCTGAGTTAACACCCCGGCAGTCCATACGAATTCGCCAGGTATATCGGTTGAATGGTAAGTGCCCAAAAGTACTTTGGCATCTGTTTGATCACCTAGTTGAACTTTCAACAGTCCTTGATTATGAATCGTTCTCCCAGTCAAAGCTGCCACGTGTTCAACCAATGTTGTTTTTCCTGGATATTTTAAAATATAGTAGATATACATTCGGAATGGAAAATAAAAATTCAAACTAACCGCATCCAACTGGTCCGGTGATAAGAACTGGTAGATTCGATGTGATTGCAAGGGCCAAATTTTGCAGGTGGCTACGTGTTGATGTCACCGGGACAACCATCTCACCTTTACTGTGATCCTATTTTTTTAAGCAAGATCAAATATCAGCAAAACTTACAAAAAGCATGAAGTTGCACAACATAAATTTGTAAATACATACCTGAGAAAAGCATGGTAATAGCACACCTTCAACATCAACGATTGCTTTAGACAGAACATTTTTGGTGATCTCGCTAGTTATTTCCTGTAATAATTTAAACACACTTTATACAAGACCAATCTTAAAATTCAACAATATAGATTTAATTAATACATCATCTTTAACAGATTGTCTGATTTCTTCTTGAAAATTCTTTTGATTGCAAAAATATTTCAGGCTGAATTTTCTGTTTTCCTCTTCAGAAACACTTTGCATCACAAGTTTCAGCTTTTCAAATTCTGAAATACTATTCAGTTTGGCAACTGACTGGCAGACAATCCATCTGATTTCAGGATCAGAGTGGTTGGAAAATATCTTTAAGAAACAAGACCAGTCCCACATTTCCTTGAAGTGCTCAGGGGCTATTTCAAGCAAATTATAGCTCGAAACACAGAGATCTAGCTCTGATACTTGTAATTTTTCTTTTTTAAATTTCTTCTGGGGTGGTTCTGAGCCAGACTTGTATTGGAAAGGTGATGGATTGGTCTTGAAGTAATGCATGATAAATCTGTAAAAAAAAAGTAATTAAATCTATGAAAATCTATGAAAAGTTTAACAATTAATTACTGTAAAACTCCTTTGTTTCTGATAATAAGTTTTCCAAACAAAACACACATCAGATTGTGCTTGACATCCTGGTGACATCTGAATGCAGGATGCTCGTTGTACTAGTTCAATAAGAATTGGGGAAAATATTCGAACAATGTCATCAAACAATGAAGACTTTTCAAATAGAAGCAGCTGAGCCACATCATCCAAACATTTTTCAACAACAAATGGACTCCACTTTGTCATCGTCAGATAACTTGCCAACTTATCAAATTCTGAGCTGCTTGAAGCGAGATCTACCAATTGTCGCAATGCCACTGACACGGAAAATTTCGTTAGCTTCTCCATATCAGTGCAGTTTGCGGATTCTTCCGTAATAACCCCCATCTCGAAATTTTCAAAATAGCCGACAAAGCCGACTGTACAATTTGTGCAAAATATCCGTAGATTTCTAGAAATAAGAACTTGCGATTTGCACAGCAAAAAAAACTCTTTCTAGCTGTTTTTGAACACGTGGGTTATGGATTTTCGTCTGCTAGCACCCTAGCAACTAGCAGTACACCTCATCTTAAGAAATAAAGGCCGTGTCTTTTCTCTTATATCACTTTTTTGTAAAAAGAAAAAGAATTATTCCTGTTTTTCTTATTTATTTATTGCATATTTTTAACCATTACTTGCAATGAACAGAATAAATTATTTCATTATTTGGATACATAAATATTTATTCGATAGGTGGCATTGTAAGAGGTGAACCGTGTTTCCCTTTGGGAGGAAAGGGCCTTGTAATCATGACACATTGCAACACACCTGTGTGTGCTGTGTTACGTACACAGTGAATTGAAAGTAAAAAAAAATACCTATGCATTAAAGTAATAAAAACGTGCGTGAATGTCCTTGAACTGCAGTCTGGCGACATATTGCCAGAAGACCGGAACGATCGAACGCGGACTGCCACGTTGCAGTCGTTTTATTCTCAGGTTGTCAGCACAACGCCCTTCGTTAGTTCCGATGTAAACTTCTCCTAATGTTTGCGAGGCAGTGGCTTAAACAACAATTCATTTATTTTTGTGCCGTGTTTCTCAGTTTTGACAGCCGCCTACAAATAGCCTTATAATTTACAGACGACGCTCTCTGTATATGTATACCTGCAAAAGTAAACAAACTTCAATAAAGCTACCTTTTCTGTGACAGCTGGATTTTCTTCTTCTGTATTATGATGCTGCGAATGTTACGAGCAAGAAGGAGGATCTTGAAATACCCCATTTTTCTTGCTGTATTTGGTTTGATTGTTTTTGGAATACGCCAAACACGTCATGATGGGTCTGACAGTTCAGGACATCACCCTGCTCAACCAGCTATTAATGATGAAGGTTTGGAAAAATTTAAAGAAATACAAAAAAATATTATTCAAGGCCTGGATGCAAAACCTGTGAAAGCACCAATCATTGAACAACCCATCATTGAACACAAACCAGAAAAAATAGTGCCACCCAAACCAATCAAAAGTCCTGCAAATAAGTTTGACTTGGAAATTGTTGCTGATCTTCAAAACATTGAAAAGGACCTTGGTGCTGATGGCAAAGCAGTGAAACTTTTTGGTGCAGAGCTTCAAAAGGCTGAAGAAATCATGAAGAAAGAAGCTTTCAATCTCTTTGTTAGTAATAGGATTTCCTACAACAGAACACTGCCTGACGTAAGAGATTCCATGTGCAAAGGACTCACCTACGACACGACATTACCTAGCGCTAGCGTTATCATTATTTTCACCAATGAAGCTTGGTCTCCGTTGATCAGAACTATTTGGAGCGTCATCAATCGATCTCCTCGCAAATTTCTCAAAGAAATATTGTTAATCGATGACTTTAGCGATCGCGTCGAGCTTCAAGGCAAACTAGAGAGATACATTGAAACACAACTCCCCTCGATAGTCAGGCTAGTCAGACTAAAAGAGAGGCAAGGTCTCATAAGAGCTCGGTTGGCCGGTGCAAAAGAAGCAACTGGAGAAATCATCATATTCCTTGATTCTCACTGTGAAGTAATTAAATTAATACTTTTCCCATTCCATGTGTTGATCACTGAAGCACAAGATGATTATTTTTATTCTTTTGTTATTTTAGGCGACTCTTGGTTGGTTGGAACCCTTACTACAGCGTATTAAAGAAGACAAGCGTGCAGTACTAGTGCCGATTATCGATGTTATCGACGACAAAACTTTAGAGTATTACCACGGATCTCCCGAAAGCTTCCAGATTGGTAGCTTTACGTGGTCGGGTCATTTTACATGGATGGACATTCCAAAAGAGAGATCAAACGTAGAGGCAGTCGAGTGGCACCCACCAACAGTCCCACAATGGTACTAAAAAAAAGAATTTATAAAACTTGCTTACTTTGAAACTTACACAATTTTCTATTTTTGTCATTGTAGGCAGGGGGTCTCTTTGCTATTGATAGGCAGTATTTCTGGGATCTTGGTAAATTGAAGGTGTTATGTTAATTTCAATGAAATGATATTCAAAGTTGTCTTGATGCTATTTCAGGGTCGTATGATGAAGGAATGGACGTGTGGGGAGGTGAAAACTTGGAAATGTCCTTCAGAATTTGGATGTGTGGTGGAAGTCTTGAAACCATCCCGTGTAGCCGAGTTGGACATATCTTTAGGTCTTTCCATCCGTACACATTCCCTGGTGCGTGCAAACCAAAATCTTCCCTTTAAAAAAGTGTATGTGGTTTCTAAACGGAACGTACGTTTGTTTTTTTTTTAAATTCCAGGTAACAAAGATACTCACGGAATTAACACTGCTCGCGTAGTAGAAGTCTGGATGGACGATTACAAAGAACTTTTTTACATGCATCGAGGTGATTTGAAAACGATCGATATAGGTGATACCTCGGCACGCACAAAACTGCGTAAAGACCTGAAATGTAAAAGTTTTAAGTGGTATCTTGATAATGTTTTACCGGACAAATTTATTATGACTGAACATTCGCTGGGTTACGGCAGGGTAAACAAAAACTTTATTGATGGCAACCTGTTCAATTGTTTGTCAGCTTAAAAACAAATTTTGTTTAGGTTATGAATGACGCTTTTGGAAAGAATTTATGTCTGGACAACTTGCAACGAAACGAAGACCAACCATACAATTTAGGACAGTATCCTTGTCATGCTCAAATGGCTATGAGTCAAGTAAGCAAAGTTAAAATTTACCCGTTTAAAGGAAGAGATGAGTTGTAATCCCCTTTGCGTTCAACAGGTTTTTGCTTTAAGCAAACTGGGTCAGTTGCGTCGAGAGGAATCGTGTGCTGAAGTACAAGATAATATTTCTGCTGAAGCACCAGTAAAAATGGTTGGTTGTCAGATGGATCCTTCTGACGATCAAAAATGGACGCTGTCTGAGGTAAACTTTCTTTCATGTCATTTAGTAAGAATTGTGAAATCTAACGGGAGTTTTTCTGTTAGAACGGTGAAATAATTAACCAGCAAACAGGCAAATGCTTAGACAGAGGAGACAACATGGAACAGTCGGATGTCATCGTGCGGGAATGCAACAATGGTCCCTCGCAAATCTGGAAATTTGATCACTTTTACAAACAATGATATACCCAACGCTCTCTCAAAAACAAAGAAGAACTTACCGTTCTTTTTACCTCTCGGGAACTGGGCTCGCATTTGAACATTTTTAAATCCATCTAAGTCATGCGACAGCTAAATTCCAACTTGAATTCCAAATTTAATCAATGTTAACATGTCAAAAACTTTTTTTTTTGCCTTCTAAAACAGATTTTTATCCTAATTAAGTTAATTGGTAAATCGGTATTTTCGTAATCACTTTATTTTCGTAATTCGACTTGAAAATACTGCCAAGTCTTTTTTTTACGATGGTGCCTTTTTCCATCGCTCAAAGTGGCCTCCACATGTGTTTACAGAAATCCGTTGTTTAAACTTTCCATATTAAATTGGTATATAATAATTACATATCACTAGGTGTACGGTTACGTTTCTTTTTTCGCTCTAGCGAAATACACGTAACCGCCAAAACCATGAACAATTTTTTTTATGTTTCCTACGTTTTTTTTTCCGTGAGATTTCGCCTTCAGAATTGCAGCTAAGTTGATACGTTGCTCATGTTCTCAGCAGTTAAAAAGGTATAGAAGTAGGGTTGATCGTGGAAATGATATTCGCTCTTAAAATGTTTGATGACACGACCGTCAACCAAATGACGCCCGTAACGAAGTGCTTCCAGTCTGTCACGAGCAAGACCGACCATGATCAACCAATTCACCAGCTCTGATCCCATAAACACACTTCGATATGTTTTCAAACGTCTCCTGTAATAATAAATGAATTTTGAAATAAAACGTTCGTAGTTTTAAAATAGAAGATACTTATTAGTAGATTTTACCTTTTATCCCGAACAAGATCCGCGATACACTTGTTCATGTGGTATGTGCGGAACTGTTCACAGGTTAGTTTTGTTTCAGGGCTGATGGCGTCAGAGTGAGGTAAACCCAAAGATTTAGCTCCATCCCAGAATTGACGCCACCTAAGACAAAAATTATGTTGTTATTAACAAAAAAGAAAATCAGGTCTTATAATATTTACCTTTTCATTATTGGCGAGACAATCAATTTGTTGTCGAAGCCAAATATCATACAGACCAAAAATCCTTGTCCGTAGTTTAAAACGCCATCAAAGAAGAGCAGTTCAAGGTAAATGCCGCTGACTCTTTCCACAATGATGGTCCACATGCAAAGGGCAATACCCTACATGCAAATGAGATTAGTTCGCGGTAATCGATAACATTTACGTAACCATGCACTTACCACGAACATCGAACAGGATAGGATAAGTAGGAGCACAATATGCCGAAGGATTTGATACTCTTCGTTGGGATCGGTGGGACAAATCGCTTCTTCTGGTTCCGTGGGAGTTGAGTTGTAGCGCTTAACAATTTGCACGCATTGTTGTTGTTTTGTAACGTCACAGTTTGGCGAAGAACAAAATTCTGATGCACCTCTAAGTAAAAGGATAATACTATCAAAACAAGTTTGAAAGAAATTTGTAAGTCTAACGAACCCTTCTGCTTCGCTAGCGGAATATAGATCGGTAGACGATTCGTTGGGTAAATCCTCTTCTGCACTTATCTCCGGGGCCAAGAGACCCGTCGTTTCCTCTCGTTGTCTTGAACGCCCTATATTGGATAATAAATCACTGGATTTTCTTCACACACATCGAGTAGAATATACTGTGGAGAGCTTTACCATTTCTTCGTAAAATATTTCCAAAAGTCTTCAATGTCTAATACAGACGGAGTAGATCGTGTTGGCGTAGGATCACTGGCGTGATCCGATTCGTCATCTATACGGAGCGACTGGTATTCATTGTATTTCTTCCCATATCGTTGCTGCATGATGAGGCAAGTCACGGTAACTAAAAACAAAACAAATACGATGCGATATGAAAAAAATTCGATAGAAATAAATGGAAATATTTTACCTAGGAACGATGAAATAAGAATGACAACTGCTACAATGGCTTGCGTTTGGCCATATTGAAAATTTGGGTCAGATTTTTGGGCGTGATCGGTTTCTGTGTCAACAGTTGAGAGTAGAACAGTCGCTATCACAGCAGGAATACCCCAGCCAATCCCGACAAACCATGGTCTTAGTTTCAACACGAAGCACAAGCTGCGGGTACGAAGGAAATAAAGGGCGAGGGCGAGTAGTGCGGTCCACAAACGTGAACCGAAAACTCCAACTGATATGAAGATGAACTGCAAGTACAGCTGCCAAGTTTTATCACAACACCCAAGCGAGGACCACAATATCACACCAAAACAGCCCAGGAACTAGATAAAAACGAAGCATATTATGAGTTTTTTTAGTTATTTTGAACTTGATAAGGCGTCACTTACTTGCGAAACAACTAGACAGAGAGTGAAGAAATGAGGAATCTTATTACATTTCCTACCCACAATGAAAATGCCTATCACCCATGCCTGTTTAAAAAAAAGATATTAACAGTTATTCATAATCAACTAATCAAGATTATGGAAATTAATATACCGTGGCGATGAGGCTGATAATGCTGATATCAAAAAGGAAAGAATCTAAATCTTGTAGATAGTTGGATGGGTTCAAATTGGTAAGAGTCAACATTTTGGCAGAAATGAACATAAGTGGAGCCGACAAAAAAGTTCCAGCAGTCACTGCACTAGCAACTAGATCCACATCCACGCCAAAGTGTGTAGCGTACACAAATACTCCCGGAGCCGTTGGGAATGTTCCATACAGGAAGCCGAAATTAGAGAGGTCTACTGTTTCATTAGCATCGGCGCCAGCGTCAATAATTGCAACAAACTCTCTGGTAACTATAGGTAGTACTAAGCTTTAGCAAGAAAAAGAAGTGTAATTAAAAAATTGACCAACAAAATTTTACAATTCAATTGATTGAAATACCATTTAACACAAATTAAGAGGCAAGGTATTACGAGATTGGCGCCCTGCAACTGGTGCATTTGACCAACCATTCGTAATCCAAGAAGAAAGAGCGCGGCTGCAGAGAAAGCACTTCCAAACACCTTAACGTTTCCAAAATAAATAATAATATTTTAACAAAAATAAAAAATAATTTTTCTTTTAATTTTCTCATGTACCTTTAAAATTCCTTCGAGAATAATCGGTAATTGCTGATGGAAAACAAGATTCCCAACAATACCAAGGGTCGTCATGAAAACAACGGGATTGAAAAGGACTTTAACTAAGATACTTAAAATTAAGTAACTTGTCGACTCCGTTCTTTGATAGTTTGACGACGTTCGTCTGTTGGAGTCAGTGGAATCAGTTATTTCAGGATTAAGAGACGTCATCTCTGCTCTACGCCTCCCCAATTCCATAAAAAGAAATGCTATAGGATTTAAAATTACCAATGATATTGGCGCCATCAGGTATATATAACTAGGGTATGCTGGATGTGATTTGCTGTAAAGGGCAGCTACAATCGGAAATCCCAACGCAAAATCATTAGATTGGGTACAAAAAATTGCAAGAAGTCCTGATTTGGACATGTCAACAGGTCTTGTGACAAGTAATGTGATCACAAGAACAACAATGAAAACTGATGCCTTTGCTAAAAGAATAGCAAGTAAGAACTGCCAATTAACTGAACTAAGATCGAGTGTGGCCATAGACATAAAAATAAGGGATGGTAGAGAAAAGGTCCCTACAAAGGTGTTCAAGCCTTTGGCTTCTGTTGTCGAGATTATGTTTAATCTGCCAGCTACATACCTGTGAAATAAAACAATGTGTGACATTAACAACATGGAAATTCATTTATAATAATTAAATACATACCCACAAAGAATCACAACAAAACATTCAATCAAGGCTGGATACAAGTTCTCAAATGAAACTTCTCCGCCTGAAGGACTTTCTGTTGGTGTCATAGCAGTGGATGCCATTTTTAAATCTTGTGTTCCAGTCCTACAGCAGAAATAACATGTTTATTTTATTGATAGGTTTTAAAACAGCCTAGATGGAAACACAATCAAGTACTCTAACAGCCATCATCATATGTTTAACTTTCGGGATCTGGACCTACCTTTCACATGAATAAAAATAAGATTTGCACTACAATGTTCCTGGATTTCAACTTCACTATCGGAGTTTAGTTTACTATGTAATGTTGGTTGCCATGATAACAGAATAGTCTCGCGAACTGATGACGCGTGAACAGAGATTTATTATTATATAAATACGGGCAAAACGGTTAAGAACCGCTAGAGCTATTCAATGTAAACAAACTTCCCTTGGGGAGTAGGGAGCAGAAGTCATCTATCGGACAACCTTTGCGGTAATCGAATATATACGCGCAACGCGCTATAATGTTCTTTTTAAAAAAAAAACTCTGAGCACTGAGCTGTAGGTTCTTTTTAAAGTTTGTAACAACAACCAGACAGATCGGGAAAATACAATTGCAAAATCAACTTACATGAATATAAACTGACTTTCCTAATTACTTTACAATGCAAAATCAATTGAACCAACTTACAGAGGATCCAAATATTGAAGTCAACTTCTTGTTAAATAGGAAGTTGGGTTGTCAGAATTGAGAGTCAAATTGTTTGTGTATTATTGCGACTAAATCAGTTAAATGAAGAACGAAACATGAATGCAATACTCCTACAGTCTGCTTCGTAGAGCACTGTAACAAATATCCATAGGGACATTTCTTCTTAAGCCCAATTTTTCGCTTTTACATAACTTATCTTTGAAACCATCAAGTCACGTGATTAGTCAAGCATGCTGCACACACTTACTTGTAGCTAGAATTCGTCATTTATTTCTTGAGTCATTCAACTCCGATCCTTCCAAAATATTTCTACGATAAACAATAAAATAATTGGTGACGCATTTCCTTTTAAAACTCAGCAAGACAACAAACAAACATTTCTTATTGAGTATTTAATCAAACAAGATGGAAAATTCCAATGAATTCTATTTTACGCGGAAAATATTTTATGTCTTTATCATGCTGATGCTGCTGATGAATTTTTCACCTGGTTTTACAGGTTATTTAAAAAGAAGAACATAAACTGAGCGACCACGAGATACAGCAACATCTAACGAATGAGTTCAGCATATTAAAAAAAAAAAAACCTTGAGAGCTACAGTTGAAAAACAGACGAGAAGAACGACATAATTGGAAGGCAAACTGGATGATAAATTACAAGGCGAGGTACCTACACGCAAGTGCAGTGCTGTGTAAACTTGTGTCGTTGACGCTGGGTCGCGTCGAGGGAAAAAGAAACGCATTTGGGAAATAAACGAGAGCTCATCGGTGCCATCATGAGGGAAATTGTATAGCGTATACGAGCGTGACTGATATCTAAGTAGGTGGCCCCATAAATCTTTCCATATAGCATTCGACATTGCACTTTTCATTACCCAGTCGGTACTTGATACACAAGGTCTGACGTGCCATTAGAAAAAGAAAAGGACCTCGATTAATTTCAATGAATAGCGCAGGCTACATTTAGTGATCTGGAGCGCAAAATATATATGGTCGATTGGTGGCATCCAGGCAATCAAATGTCTCATTTGTTTGTTTTTTTGTTTTCTTTCCACGGTAATTCGTTGCTTGGCGGTAATATAACGGAATGAATTACACTCAAGGCACCTAAATGGGATATATTAGCGAACGGCAAGAGGGTAAATAACTTTTTTTTTTTACTTTCAGTTCAATAAAGTTTACTTGTTTGCTGCACAATAGAAGAAGACGGATCGGAAATAGAAAAAAAAACTTTGCGCGATGTCATGATTCAATTTTCCTTTCAACATTAAAGAAAAAAAATCTCCTGATTAAAGTTGTTTTCAAAATCAGACAAAACCGACGAAGCGAATTCGAAAACTATTACAATCAATGTGACTGTTATCATAGTGGCGCAGTTTGTTTATTTTTTTTAAAAAAGGGCAAATTTCTTTCACTTTCCTATTAGAACAGTTACGTAAAGTTAAATGCAAGTATCCGCATCTGTCATTTATTCTTAGAATCTCAAGGCTCAACTTTGCTCGGCAACACTAACAAATTACTATCTGACATCAAAACAGACACTAACCGACACGCGTGCGGAAACTGTTGGCTTTATTCCAAGTCACTAGATCTTCTTCTTCTCTCCAACTTCAGCCTAGGCATCTAATCATCTGAGTGGATGAACCACGAATCTAATTAAAACCATCGTGTGCATGGGACACTAAAGCTGAGAGTCGAATGCAGTTTTTATATCGAAATCCCTGAGCCCTGGAAATCGATCTCATTACCTGGTTTTGGGTTAATACACGCGGATCTTGTATCCTCTCCTCTTTTTGTCTGGTTTTTAATATGATCCTATGGTACACGAAACTCTTTCTCTCTCTCTCTCTCTCTCTTATCTTTCAAATAAGCCATGATTATCGATCAGCTATGGCTCGAACACACATTTTCCTAATAATTTAGCTGTGTCTGCGGTTGCATAGCAACTGACTGTCTAATAAATCAAACCAGATCCACGAGGAATACAAGATACTATATAGAAGACAAAGAGGGAAAAAAATTATAGGACCTCGGCAACTGCATCCGCTAGTAAATTCAATCAAGAGCTTTCTAAGTGAAGGTCAACCACCAAAATGCCTCGCTATCTTTAACTAAAGGCTGTCTCGTCAGACTACACTTTGACGCACAAGTGTGTGCGTCACTCTCAACTCTCCTAATTCCTAGGAAAAGAAAAAAAAAATCGTGAAAGGATGAAAAACGAAATCTGTATTGTGACAAAAAAAAAATTTTTTTTAAAGGGGAATTTCAAGTGCATTTGCCTGGTTACTCCTCAAACGTGTTTTTTTTAATATTGAAAGCTTCGTTTGGTCTGAATATCTTCCAGTATCTGTCGGAGTTCTTCATCTTCAAACCGGCCTTCAAGACTGTGGGAAATTAAATAACAAAAAAAAAAATAAATAGGAATTGTTATAACAATAACGTTTAAGATATCAACGAGCACAAAACGGTTGGGCGGGTTGGCTGATGGATATACCTTGGAATGAGAGATTTGGCTTCTTCGGGACTTTCCGGGCATAAATTAGCCAGAGCCGCCAGTTCAAATTTGTGCAATTTTTTCTGCATCAGTAAACTGAATTTGAAAGAGAGGAAAAAACGTTTGTTGTGTCATTCATTCATTCGTTCCTAGAAACGGTATTCAAGTATCAACCTTCGAATGGCGGCGATAGTCTCACGATTCTTGAATTTACTAAATCGCTGTGTGTAATTAAGCGTCTTCATAAAAACTTCCGACAGTTCCTGTTCGTCCTCTGCGCTTTCATTCTGTGTTTTACGATGGTCCAGCAACATGTGGACTTCAGATATCAGCAACGTTTCCGCATTCTCGAACTCTGTAATAATGTGGAATGGAGACAAGACAAGACAAGAATGAAACCGCATTACAAAGGGATGGACTAACGAAAACAAAAAACTAACCAAACAACCAAACTACTACTAGTACGATGATTTTTCGTTTGCCTATTCATTTGGCCTGCGTGAGCTTCCCGTGAATACAACCAACCAACAAACACACATCATAGTATAATAGTAACTACTACCAGGTAATTCGAGATGATTTCAACACGCTAAAAACGACATGAGGTTTTTTGACTGTATAATGCAAGTTTATTGCTCATCTCCTTTTTCGCCCTCTCACTTTCTGCCCCTGTACAAAACATGATTACAACAAGTGGTGCCATAAATCAAGAGGGGAAGTAGATTAGTTTCTCTTCTAGGAGGAAATCAAAGATCTTGCGCGTCTTGTTCACATCAATCTTGATCAACGTTCTGGCCTGAGCCAGTCGAATGCCTTTGCGGTTGCGGCACTCGGTGATGAGAATGTTACGAAATTCCAAATACGACTCGGGAACGAGACGTGAAACGGAGCACAACTGCCGTTCGCCTTCATTTAATTTGTCGTAACCGGGTAGACCGACAATGTCCAACGGCGGTGCGCTCCTTCTCTGCTGCGGGAAATGGCCAGACGGGGCCAACAAAACGTTGTTGCCGTTGCTTCCTTGAAGCAGGGCTGAAGTCACCAATTGTTGATGCTGGTGCTGGACGGGGAATGCCACGTGCAAGTTGGCAGAAAATTGCTTCCACTGTTTCATGTGCTTCTCACGACGAGCCTGTAACTGTCCGTAGAGTTTAGCCGACGCCAACGTCTTGATGCCCAAGTGACGGTACCTCTGCAACTGCTGGATTCGCTGGCGCATTTCCACGTGACCGTGCAAACCTTCGAATAGACTGCAATGCTCTTGAAATTTGAACACCTGGGAAAACACCGAGAGGCGCTCACAAACGCGATGTGTCAGCGTAGAGTCGTAACGATAGCGAGCCGCTAAATGACGATGAAAATTGATCAACCCGTGTTCCTGGACGACGCGTTTCTTTCGAAATCTTTCGCGCAACTTGTCGTTGTACACTTGGACCACAGCAATGGCCAGTGCACGTTCAAGTTCTAATGTCTCTTGGTCGATTTCTTCATCGGAATCTGGTTTCGTTTCGTCCTGTAAAGAAGCCACGTCCAACTCTGCATTTTGCAACGGTTCCACTTGGAAATCTCCTCGAGCGGCACAGTAACCGGCCATGTCTCTGAAGTAAACAGTTCCCGGGACAGGTCTAGGAGGATCGTGAGTTCCCGTTCTATAAACGATAGGCTGAGGTCTGTAGAGTCGCTCGGGACTTTTAGGTCGTGGTAGTGGCTTCACGGGGTCCTCAAGATACCACTTGTTGTAGTGCTTGGCACACTCTTCAGGACTAGCTTTGGACCGTTTGGCCACTTCTGTCCAATTTGATGGGCCGTGGGCAGACAACTGATCCAGCAGAGTGAGCTCTTCACGAGCAGTCCAGCCATCAAAGAGGTAGAAATCATCTCGCATTATCCTGTAGCTGTGATTGTTTAAATGCTGGTGGCTTTCCTTTCCCTTGGCAAAGCACGCTGGGCAAATGTCCACCGTGACACACTCCTCACACCTGATGTAATTCCCAGTCAGAGGTGTCAGACAAATGAAACACACTCGAGTCTGGGAACACTCTGCCATCTGCCACTCACATGGTTGTTCGTCAGTCGACATTTCTGGAAATTCGTTGCAAATGAATGAAACGTTCACGAAACTGGTTCAGTTCTTTAGGACGGTCTAGCTTTATAGCAAACAACTCGTGATAATATGTTCCCTTTATGAAAATACATGCAGCCTGACACAGGGAAGCTCAAAAACAGAAATGGAGTGGGAAATTGAGTATTTTTTTACCTTTGGGGAACTGCAAAACAGCGGCATCTTCGTCGCTGATCTCAGTAGCGGCCGCCATTTTCAAACAATGTGAGAAAACGTTAACGTTGCCAGATGGCTGTTATTTTTCTCTCAATTCTTTTTTTTCTTTTTTTATATATAAAATATAATTTCCTTTTGCAAAAATTGCGCTACCAGTTTTTTTCCAGCTGCATTTGACCTAGCCTATGAGTAAACTGAAAATAATTAAACGAATAAATTAATTCCAGTACGAACCAAATATAATTCGTCATTCGAACAACGCGATGTCATCTCACGTTTGTTGTTGGATTTCTCAAGTCGCAAGTTTCGCAAGTCAAAGCATGAGAAATGCATGAGATTTCAGATTTCATGATCTTAAACATCCGCCAGTTCTGCACTCGACTGCCTTTGTGGATCATCGGAATTGTAAATGTGAAAAATGAATAAAACAGAGACGAGCGAGCGAGCGAGCGATGCGATGCGATGAACAAAACAGCCCATCCAAGCTGCTATGAAGAAAGCGAATGATTACGAATATTTAAGTACACTATATACTAGGCTTTTTCATACCTCTACAGACTCTCTGGTTGCCATCAATAAGTGTTGGCTCGACTAAGAAATAATTGATTAAGAAGAAGGCAAGACAAATGGAACGAAAGAAGATGGATTATTATTTGATTAGAGTATACGTACGTACTAGGCAGCCTCTGGAATATACACGCAATGTATGCCGCTTCATGATTAATGGACACAGTAGTATAACAGTAACTACGATCCAAGTTATTTTAGAATAAGATTTCCTTGGACAACAAAAAAAAACGGATAATTTTCTAAATGTCAGACCCATATCTTCTTCTTCATCCACATTATACTAAAATGTAAACTTCATTGCGCCCATGAAAAAATGGTTCATTTTTTTGTTTGTTAGCTCTACACTGCATTTCCGGTATACACTGCGATGATGGAGAAACTTTACACTCAAAGAGGAAACGGAACTTTTCACAGACAAGTTTTCCCTTTATATAAAACACACACACACGGTAGTGGTGTAGTATATATTTACTTGGGTGTATGTTCTGTGCTGCGGTTGTGTAGTAACCACTCACTCGACGTATAATAAAGCTCTAAAAAAAGAAAATAGAAGGCACCTGTTGGGTGGACTACATCCATACAAACGACGACCGTGTATGGGGATATAGTTCCTCGTGATATGGTGAATCATCCACTACATAAACTTGTAATCCTTGCGGCGTCGTTCCCTGGGCTCTCCATCGCGTAATCTCTGTGTTATTAAAGGATGATTGTGAGTGTCTAGTAATCCACCATTTTGTTGGCAAAGTTCTGTTCGTATATTCCCCATCCATCCCACATTCCCGTGAAATATCTAAAACTCTAATTAGTAGAATATGAATCTTCTATTGATTCGAGTCTATAGCGATGACGAGACGTAAAATCCATCGATCGTTAACTTGACAAAAAAAAAAAAAGGAAAACGATCGAAGCGGAGGAACAGGAATCGATTCATTAATTAAAAGAACCGCCTACTGTGAGTCTGCCGTTTGAGCCCAAATCAATCGACAAGCGTTTTTAATAATAACAATCAAAGAATTCCCGTTCGGTGGCTTAATCTCTTGTTCTTCTTCTTTATTTACGCAACGGCAGTCCCATAACAATAATGGGACTTTTATTCTATTTTTTTTTTCTTTCTTGTTGTAACGGATTATTCGCCCCTCCCTTAATAATAATATATTGGACTCTTGGGAGGAGGTCCGTGTGTGTCCCCATCAACGATAACACAGATGGGGGGGAAGCGGAAGAAAAGGAACGTGCTTTTTATATAAGCCCCAAAAATATAAAAGAAAGACACCGTCTATGGATTTTATTTCATAATAGGAAATCGTCCAAAATGATATTACACGAAATATACTGTCTTGAGATAACTCGAGTTTACATTTGAAAGTTGTACACGATTGCAATTATTCCTAGAGCCGGATAAAAAAAAAAGTGAACTTATTTCCGCATCAATGACGCCATCAAAGAAAAGTGATTTAAAAGAAAAAAGGAAGTTTCCATCATCTCGCCATAGTGAACATTCCCTTCTGCTCTATCTCTGTCTTCTTTCTTTTTTCCTACATGTGAACGACGCCATTGGCGACGTGATTGGCGTGCTTTCAAACAGATAGACCATACAAGCATGGTGACGTCATCATCACACCAACTCCCGGCACCGTTTTTCCCCCCACCTCAATGCCCTTTATTTATTATTTGTTCCAAGAGAGAGAGAGAGAGGAAAAGAGCAGAGTTTAGAGCTAGAAATTCTTGTAATCTTGCACACACACACACACACACACACAAATAAACGAAGAAGCGAGAAGATTCTCAAAGTATATTATTTACTCGCTCACGTTCGTTTCACGCCAAACGGCACCACTCGTACGGAATAAAACCTTCTCCTTCTTTATATAATATATATAATATATATTGGCCGCTATATACCGCACCATCCTTCCCTTTGGTAGTATTAGTATTGATTGGCCAGCTGGCCAACCAGCCAGCCACACATCCGATAGGGATATATTATACGTACAGCAGTAGGTACTTGCATTTGCTGCATTAAGCAAGTTGAAAATGTGAAATGAAGGAGAGTATACACCCAACCAACCTAGTAGTAGGCCAAAAAAAACTCTCGTGTTGAATATCTTCCTCTCTCGAGTTAATCACAAAAACAGGGCCAGTTTCAATCAGCTAGGAAAACAAGCTCTCAACAGTGTTGTCCCGCTCTATATATATTGAGAGAGAAAGAGTATAATATCACATGCATAGTGCAAACTACACAAGCTGATGAAAAGACTGTTGCTCCGCTTTGATCCGGCCCGGATGGACACCCAATCAGTTTATTTTAATTTGTTTTCTTTTCTTTTCTACTACATTTTCTTCTTTTTAACTTGTCCATATCGATCCATCTTTCTCTCTCTCTCTACCGTTTTTCATGTGGTAATGATCCTTTCCATTTCATTTTACTGAACAGCAACAAACTAAATTTGAAATATGTTGCAGAAAAAAAAAACGGGCGCTATAATATGATGATGGCGTCGCTTATTCACTTGTAAACTGGTGGCGGCCGTCACCCATAATAGACCTTTAATATACCAGCAAAGTATAGAGCTGAGCCAAAGTATCGTAAAGCGTCGCCGAAGAATCGACGCCGATCCATCTTCTTGATCTTTTTCCTTATATACTATATCCACCTCATTTGATTTAGATAGACACCGACCCTTTTATCGAAGAGTAAAATGTCTCCCCCCGTTGGATGGATGACGATGGGCACTGCTGCTGCGCATCTATAAAAGAAATACGAGCGACGTTACATAACGTGGGACGTCAGTTTGACCGCAACGAAAGGGAATGGACGCCATTATTTACAGCTCATTGCCAGAGGTCGATTGATCTCAATAACACTTATAGCCCAAACACACAGTAGTAGATGGCCAAAAAAAGAAAAGAAGGTCGTTAAATAATGACAGGACCACATTTTTGAGTTGACATGTTTCTTATGGAACGGTGTAACTTTATAGCGAAATTCCTAACCACCACCATATATATATAATGATGATGATCGATTATCATCTTTTTCTTTATTTCTAGGAACGCACACACACACAATGCCACTTGTTTTTCTTGTTCCCCTTCAACGAGTCGCTTTTGATTCTCTTGAATTTTATCAATTGCATCTTGATATTCTGAAGACGGCGGCGGGATGGATTAGACGTAATCTTGTATTGATATTCGACGAATGGGTGGAGTTTCGCAGAAAATTATTTGATATTTTCAAAAAAATGAAGTCGACCACATTCGTCGTCAATCAACCGCTTAGTTTAAGCGCGCGCGCAATCCTTTGAATTAGTGAGAAAAATTTCCCAGAAATTTGGACATGTTATCAGCAGAGCTCATAATGGCAATTTGTATTTTTGTATTTTCCCAGAAAGAACTCAATCATGACTGTCCGTTGTCACCTTGAATATTTGCCACATCGTTTTTTTGGGGTTTTTTTTTTCTCTTTTTATTGTTGTACTCAATTGCGTCGACTGTTGCGCGATCGAATTCAAATAACTATCAAATAACATTTTTCCGGGAAAATGCTGCAAATTGCAATCGAGATATTAAGAGAATAAAAACAAATTACCCTGCGACCTTGCATATCGTCCGTGTCGTACGTTTTGCATTTGATTGTTGGCGTTTTTATTGCATCTGCAGCACAAAGAAGCGGATTGCCTTGAAGAAGAAAACCGGTTGAGAAAAAACAAAATAAACAAAAATCAAATTCCAAAATTCAAATTTCTTACCTGCAGCAGCAGCAGCAGCTCAAAATATGCAACGCGAGTGACGTCTCTCATTCCGTCAGCTTCAATTAAAATTCAATAGAAATCGCCAAGCGACAAACGGGCGGAACCAAACGCAGCTGATTAATACAACAGCAGCCGAGCAATCACCAACGTCTTTTGTATAATATACCTAGAAATTGAATTCTTCCCTGATAGTATACGCCAACGCACTCGATATCTATATATGAACGGAACTTTGGTGTATAAAAATATAACAAAAGCAGCGATATGAGATCGGCTGCTGGCGCATTCGTCGTCGACGTCAAGAGCTGAGCGTCACAAATGAATTTGCCATCCTCATCGCAGTCGATCCACTTGTGTGTGGTGGTGCAAACACTTCAGCCCACTCGCATTTCCTGTTTGCCACACACAAGACAAGACGCAGAGAGTCTCTCATCCAAGTTGTTTTTTAAAAAATAGGTTCTAATAAGTAGCTTTTGTCTATTTTTAAAGAAAAAAAAAATTGCCCATGTTTTGAAAATAGATTTTCGGGGTTATTGGTCATCTATGCTAATCCAAACTGTTCGAAAGAAAAGAAAAGAAAAGATGGCGAGTGCTAAATAAGGGCATGTGTATAAGATGTGACCATTTTAAGGGATTTCTTTTTTAATTTAATTAAAAAAAAAAGACAAATTTCATTCTCTTTTCGGTTGTTGTTGTATCGATTGTGTGTACAGTTGTTGGGCGGTTCATATCAGTTGGTTTCAATAGGAATGCAGGAATCAATACAAATATAACCTGGTGGCCGGGTCCCACAAGTTGATGCTATTTATTGCAATATCACCCGCGCTATACAATGACGGACAGTGGTTATTTATAGACCATTGGCGGTTATGTGTACATCATCAAAGTATATTTAGATTTCGTGTTGGTTTCGTCTTCCTTTTTTAAAAATAGATGACGACGTACGAAAAAAGAAACTGATGCAGTTATTGTGTAATTGTACATCACATGAATAATGTCTTTGCAAAAAGGTTCGATATTTATTCAATCACAAAATGGAATCCAATTTTAAATTTCAAAGGCAAACGAAAAAAAAATGAACTTGAATTCAGTTGCGGACTGAATTTGACGGAATAGTTCCGTTTTCTCATTGTGCTGAAGGGTATCTCCTATTTTACTTAAAACCGCATGTACAAACGGTCAATACCCCTTTCCAATCGGAACTATCTGATGGATAACGAACTGTACATAATAAATCTATAAGCCAATGACACTTTCTCTATGTATTTTTTTCATTCGAAAAAAACTCCCAAGGACATAGGATCATCATTACTATCGCTAGAGAAAAACAAAATTCGTAATTACAATGTAAGGAAATAAAATTCCTAGTCATCAAAGAAATGATGACGAATCGAGTGAGAAATAAGAAAAAAACAAAAAAACAACAGAAAGAATCAACTAACCACAATGAATTTTCAACAGTTACGCAATCTATACTTGAATATGTATTAATTCAAGCATTTCGGATGGGTTGATATCCGTCAAAGCGTCAAGGAATGACTGATTTTAAACATATAAAATAAATAAATAAAAAGACGATCCATTGGCACGGACTGTTGCCTGCGTGCGGAATATTGATCTTCCCTACCTCCAGTGTCCACCATTACAGCCTCTCTCTTCTTCGTCGTCTCTATCTTTTTTTCTAGACGACGATGACTCTCTACTGAACTACTACTGTATAACTCCCGTCTCTTCTCAGCTGCTGCTCGTTGAGCACGTTTTCGTGAAAACGTTCGTGATGTATCCGTGTCACGTCCTGTACCCTCCTCCTCCTTCTTCCCACTGCAAAAACAAAAACAGAATATTGATAAAAGAAAAGACTTTGAACTAAACACACGGAGATGACGAACTTTTTCGTCTTCTTCTTTTGCTGCTGCTGCGGTCGTGGGATAGAAACGAGACGCTTTTTTTTCTACTTTTTTTTTAAATATTGGCCCCTTCCTACGTAGCGAAACGTTACAAACGAATACGCACTGGCACAAGTCTAAAATGATCATTTTCTTTTTTTGGATTTTAATTTTCTACTTTGATTTGATCCATGGATGGAAAGTAAAATTTGATGTTTTTTTTTTCTTTTTCTCTTCGTTGATAGGATCAAAGGAGTTGGAGATCTTAACGACCAAAGGGTTTTTCGCACACCTGACCTTAATAATAATAATGCATTCCGTACACGATGTTAATGAACAAAGATGGACGACGAAGAGAAAAAAAGAAAAAAACAAAAAATCTTAGTCCTAGAGAGAAGAGCAAAAAATAATAAAATGTGATTCACAATTTATTTGTTGACGGATCAAATAGCTTTTTTCCATGAAAAAAAAAAAAATAAGAAGTTTTCGAACGAAGACGATGAATTTGTAAAAAAAAAAACAAAAAAATATTTGATGATATCCAATGAAAACTGAGAGACAGGGGGACGCGCGGTAACTCAATTACTTTCACTCAACGGGGAAGATCAGTGAAGCTGCTTTTCTTCTTCCTATTATTATTGTCTTACTGAGAAGCAGCAGCACTGCATAGTATATCCCCCCCCCCTGGAGAATGTTCTCAAAATAAGAAATGGGACCAAAAAAAAAAATAAAAAAAAAAAACGGAAATTTCCGGAAATTTCAATCTTTACAGTCGAAACCGATTCCGCTACTTCTATACGTACACTGTGTGTGTGTGTGTATAGATTGCACTATATAGCCGCTGCGTGTTTTCAAGTGGGTAAGGGAAAGAGCTGCTGTTGGCTGGATGTGAGACTCAGTCGCGTCCCGACTTTCGGACCGTGTACAACACAATTTCAAACAGCGCGCGGCACCGCTCAATTTTTCTTCTCAATCAACTCAAACACAACAGACTCTCTCTCTCTGTGTGTGTGTGTGTGTGTGTACAATGTCTTTTGATGAGGGAATTTCTAATCTATTGAAGGGGAAATGTTGAGAAAAGTGCGATTGTCTTTTGTGTGTTGTTGTATAACAAGTGTTGGTGCTCATCATGTTGTTGTTATGTTACGTGTCAAGTTGTGGTGCAGTAGGTGAGCCATTTGATTAAACCGAGTGATCCTTTCGTCTACGGGATTTTTGTGGGACGGCTGAGGGAGGGGGGGGGGGGCCGATATGGCGCATGCGGAACTTGATATCACAACAATAACCAACAGCCAGTCGACGACCAGTTTATTGTTGTCATCCTATTCTCCACCGCCATCATCAGCGATCCTCAAAAAGAGTAGTCCAACGCAACAGCAATCAGCTGGATCGGCGAGGAATTGCGGAACCAACGTTGCCATCGCATTGAATTTCAACCGACAGCAGCAGCAGCAGCAGCAGCAGAGACGAAAGACCGTCTATTTTACTGTCGGCCAACGTCAAGAAGTGGCCATCTTCGAAGACTATACGCCTTCCGAAGACATCAAAAGTAAGAGAGTCACATCCTGCCCTATGTATGTATGTATAAGACCATCGGTGACGTAACCGTCGCCCACAAAATGCCGTCATCACACACCGTCCGTGTTTATTTGTCTTCTTTTTAAAAAAATAAGGCAGTCGTTAACAATTTTTCCTGTCATAGAAAGAGACCAACAAGTTTTAGGAATACAAATAAACAAATGCGCAGTATAAATGATATCATCTCGCCCACATTCCGGACAAAAATGGAGAGAACGTCACGTTTTGTTCAACTCTCCTCCCTACTAATGTGCGTCCGACATTGCGATCTTTCGATTCTACATCTTCTCTTTTTTTTAAAATAAAATAAAATAAACCGCACCCTCAATACTCATACTATACGAGGCCAGTCACAGGGTCCTAGCGCTCCTGGTAGATGATAGACAAAAAGAGCAGCTCCTTGACTTTCTCTCTACTCCATTTAGAGACTCCATTAAAGATCCTTCCATGCACCCAACGGGAAGAAGAACAACAACAGAAAAAGCTCAGTTCTCGAGAAATCATCTAATAATAATAATAAAGCTCTTAAACGGTGATCCGTTCTTCTTTAAGGAGTAAATCGTATCAGGGCGCTCTTTGCTGACTCTCATTTATATCAAGTTGATTGCTCCCGGAGCGATGTTTTTGACTCCAATCGTACGTTTTCCTTCTTTCATTTTAATTCCCGAACGATATATATTTTAAATTATGTACGTGCACACAAGTAATAATTAGTGAAGACGGGAACTGAGAGGAGGGTTAATTACAAGTTGACAATGGACGACGACGACACATTCATCAGACCCCCCAAAAAAGGATTCCACGCGACGATGAGAAAATCTAAATATTTGATTGTTAATGTGTAGAGTTGTGCCTCTCCGAATCGATTCTCTTTTTTCATTATTAGATTTCTTTCTTTAAAGAAGGAAAGAATATCGAGCGATTTTTACGATCCATTTTACGATCCAATTTTTTTTTCCCCTTTTACTTGAGCTCACCCATTTATAATTGGAACACGGGGAACTGGCAGATGACGTAAACTCTCCTCCGATAATAAGAAAAAGGAAGAAAATTAAAAAAAAAAAAAACGAAAAGAACACGTAATGATTTCCCCCTATTTGTGTTTGTCCCTCTGCTGTTGATGTCACGATTCTTTGCGGAAAATGTATGTACAAACAACTCCTCCTCATTGTACGCAGCAGAAAACAGCCGATATATTCAAATTGCGGTGGATTCGTTCGTTTGTTGACTTGAAATTTCGTAGTCTTTTGATTCTACAAGCGAATGGCGATCGATTTCTCTCTTATTGAACGCAAACTGTGATGTTCATAATTTAGAAAAGTGGGAGACATTGAGAGAAAATGTTGTGTTTACATTTGGTGGTCGACCTTGTGAGTCTGTCGGCCTTCATTTTCAACGTAATAGCGAGGTCGATATCATTTACTCGAGAGAGAGAGAGCATCGTCCAGACATGCCGTCTACTATTTTTTTTACAAAAAGAAGAAGAAAAGTCTTAGGGCCAAATTCACGATGAGACTGAACGTTTGTTTTTGAGCGCCGGGACACAAAAGGCCGACCACATCCATAATAATAACGTAACGAATCGCCGTCTGCCAACGTTGGAATCAAATCAAATAAATAAATATCTTATGTAGGGAGCTTACAGTCATGAAGTAGTTTTGTTGTTGTTGCTGCAATTACTTTTTGTCAAATTCCTGTTTGATTTACTCAACTAAAGAAAAGATAGAAATAGAAAAGGATTACTAAGTTATTGAAATGGGTGGGGGGTAGGGTTTTTTTTTTTGTCTGTCGGAGAAGCAAAACTGATCCTGCGAGACACCCTAAGACGATCATCGAGATAAGATATACAAAAGTATTGTTACTATGGCAACGCTTCTTTGCATATATGATTGTCGCTCCGTCACCCCGTTATAGAATGAGAGTTCTCGAGTTCAAAACTCGTGTGCGATCCTTGTCACTCGATTTCGTCCCATAAAAGGAAAGAATGAAAAACAAAATCAAAAGAAACAAGAATTTCAGTGTTAACACACCAAAGGCCATGAGGCGAATCGATTTATTTCTCTCCTTTTCTTTATTTTTGATGCTTGAATCTAACCTTCCTTATTTATTAACTGGTTATTGACCAAAGTATTCAACAACAACAACAAAAAAAGAGGCAACAAACTTGGATATTACAGATGGTTGGCCATCAATCAAAAACCGCTGGAGAAATTTTTTTACAAAAAGAAAAATGTTGAACCCAAAGAAAAAAACCTCAAATTTCAAATTGTTGTCTGAGGTTGTTTTTTGACGTGTGTGTGGGCCATTCCCAGTGTGGACGATTACGTTGCTAGGCGAGAATTTGGTCTTATTAATGACCTTCGTTGAAACTGGTGTGTTAATCAATGCATCTATAATAAGAGTGCACGATTGCTTGACACGGTTTATTAGCGACATGTCCATACAGTTTGTAACGTGTCCACGGCAATGAAACTTGTTTTTATTTTGACCCATTTGTTTTTGAAAATCTGATGATGTTCATTCATCCGTATGTGAATGTTGTGTACACGTTTGTTTGTGTGTGTGTGTGTGTATAGGTTTGTTTAGTAGTGCAGCTGAAGCCGGTCCTCACGACATTCTCAAAATGTACACACCAGAGGGATCGCTAGTCAACATATCAAACAGACTCGAAAGTAACCGACCTGATGCTCCGTATCGACTCGAATTGGTCGCCGCCCATTTTAACCAAGGTTTTTAAACACGCCATTTTTATATTTAAAAAAAAATTTCAAAAAAACAAAAACAAAAAGAAATGGATGAATTTATTATGGATCAGGATCGTTGCCGGACCAATTGAGAGCTGAACTTGCCCTACTGGAAGAAAGGTAACTCAACAAACTCATTTCTGTGTTCAATCAAATAACGTGTTCAAGTCCTTGGAAAGAATAACAACTACGATTGAATTTGTCTGTGTCTGTGTGTGCGAATGGCTAATAAGGGTCTCGGATTTGGAGCGGCGGATGCACGACCTGGCCACACTCTACCCGCAGGACGTCCAATCCATGCGGGACGAATTGGAACAGCACAAACAAATACTCGGTAATGCACGAGACTAGTCGGTAGTGGTTTCATTTTCTTTTTGTTTTTCGAGAGGAAAATGTACACAAAAAAACCAACAAACAAACGGGCAACGTATACGGCACGTGAAGAAAATAATGAGATTCTTTCTCTCTCTTATTATTATTACTATTATGATTAGACTTGTTATATATTCAGACACATCATTATTATCATTAGACTCTATAAACTGGCAACGTCAATTGCGGGTCTCGACGATTTTCAGATTTTGATTTCCCCCATTTTTGGTTTGGTTTCTCCGATGCCCCCAAGTTATTTTTGGTTTTGCACAGGGTGTGGAGACAAGCGATTCTCCAACCCGCATTTGTTTCGACGTAATTGCCATAGTGAGACGCCATGATTTTATAAATTTACTTTTTTTTATCTGTAGCAGTGGGAAAATAAAGTTCTCCTCCTTGTTTCCCTGTGTTGTGTTGTAATTGCTGTGTGCTCTATTTGTTTTCAGCTTTTTAAATAATCAACTATATTTATAACGTGACAAAAAAAAACGCAACAGGTTTGTGCAGAGCCGGAACGACATTTCGCCACGCGGGAATGGGCCGTCCTTATTGGAACAGACACAAAGCCAGACGGAAATCTGAATCGGAGAAACGACTCGTCTGCGAGAAATATCTTCACATCAGGTAAAAAATATTGATCACCCAAACATTTGTAAAATATCTTCAGATCAATGTATGATTTAATGTTTTTTTTTGATAATTAAAATCGAAGTACGATGACATTGACGGAAGAAATCCGACGATGTCTACGGATGCCGACGTTCGACAATTGGCAATGGGAAGACGAAGAGATTTTGCTCCTATTGCAGCAAATGTACGTCGATTTGGATTTGTTGAGCAAATTCGACATTGATTTCGACGTCCTGCGCAAATTCCTCTGTCAGGTCTACATGAACTACAACGAGGTGCCGTTCCACAATTTCCAGCACTGTTTCACCGTCAGTCAAATGGTAAGACAAATCAAATCTCCCGCCACCGTCGTCTCTATTGCTCGTCGCTGTTCCTCTCTGCTTAGATATAAGAGAAACGCCAGCGGCCCTGCTGGTCTCTTCTATTGATCGACAGAGTAAGGAGAAGAAAAGATGATGGCGCCCGACCCGTGTCAACCGCAATAACAAAACTCGTATACTGTCGTACTACTACAAGTCCAGACGATCGTATCGTTGAACTCAGCCAAAATATGGAAGGCGAGGGGGGTAGAGCAGCGGGTTCAACTACGGCGTGAACTCGGGATACTTTTTGATCGGAACGATAATAATAATAAGAACACGCAACAATTGGTAACACCCTGCTCAAAGAATAGAAGATACACATCGGGATGGGGAAGAGATCTCTAGAATATATATATCAACTCGTTCAGATTTCCTGTAGCAAAAATACAGAGAGAGACAATCGACCAGTGTAGCGTATACACAAAATATATGAAACTTTCTCCTCTTTTGTCGGTTAAAGAGAGAAAACACATTGATACAAGAGCTACTTACTTTTAAAATAAACAAAAAAAATCGATTATTGCCAGTCTGTACACACACACACCACTATACATCAGAGTTGTGTGTATAGTCTACCTAATCATCGAGAGTGAATTGAAAATTTGACTCGTCTCCTTAAAATATTCTAAAAATATAAGAGCTCTCTTCTTCTTGTCGAAACTACTGCATAGCAGACTCGGAATTGAGATAAAGACAAACAAAACATGTTGTGTGTGTGTGCACTGCACCTTCATCGCCATATGACGGGAGTGAAACTTTAATTACGTTGCCCTTTTTCGTGGCAGATGTACGGCATCATTTGGTGTTTGAATCTACCGGACAAAATTGGCGACCTGGAAACGTTGATCCTCTTGACTTCATGCATTTGTCACGATCTCGACCATCCGGGATTCAACAACATTTACCAGGTCTGACTCCCACTTTTCATTTTCAATATTTCACCGAGTTCTTTTGTTTTTGCTAAAGAGAAAGTAAAACCACGTCAAAACAGAGAGAGTGGGAGAGAACTCGGTGTTAAAACATTTTAAAGTACCGAGAGTGGTGGCAGAGCGCAAAGGAAAAAAAACGTTTCCTAGAACATTACATTCGTAATGTCACGAACGAACACGTAGAAAGAGTCACGGAGCGAGAGCCTTCATTAATTACTAAAGCAGCCTGTCGTGACTTACTCGACTTGTACAGTCTCTCTGTGAATTTCACTTTTATATATACACTATGTATACACTATGTATATATATACCTCCTCGTAACCTGCTGGTCTAATCGATTCTCTCTCCGACTTTGTGTTAGATCGCCTACGGGTTTTCACGTCACATCAATAAAGAACGAATTATCCATAGAGCCAGGATGTTTAAAGTCAACTTTGAAACATTCAAAATACTATAACTTTGAAAATGTCCTATAAAATAGAATATATACATGACTAATAATAAATGAATTTACATCAAACAGATCAACGCCAGGACGGAATTGGCTCTACGTTACAATGACATTAGTCCACTTGAAAATCATCACTGCTCGGTGGCGTTCAATATTTTAGAAGATTCGACAGCCAACCTATTTCGATCCTTCCCGGCTGACGTTTACAAAAGCGTCCGCGAAGGAATGATCCGATGCATTTTGGCAACGGACATGGCACGTCACAACGAGATTCTCAATCAATTCAATCAAATCGCTCCAGAGTTCGACTACGACAATCGAGCCCATATCAATTTGGTAAGTTTGTAACTTCTAGCTCTACAATGATCTAAACATCTAGTTATTACCCCAATAGTTGGAGAGAAAAATGTTGTATTTTACCTTGTCATCAGTCGTAGAAGTTAGTGATTAGTCGACAGGAAATGAGTCCTGTCAGGCTTCAAGTGTAGACATTTAGCACCATATAAATGTCCTTCTCCTCTGCTGTACTCTATATATAGGAAATGCTGAAACACTTGAACTTTCTATTAGCTCCGTGTGTCAGTTTCCAGGGGCAGCAGCCACTTGATGAGTAGGTAGCGAGGCCAAAATGAATGAAACATTGATCAAGTCTGACGTCAAAGACAGCAGTGATTAATATACAACTAAATAACAGGAGAGAGAAATTCTGGAAATTGGGAGCACTTTGTAATAGTTCAGGCAATCGAGAACACAACTCGACATCAATTGGGAAAGAGACATTCCAACTTTTTTTTGCAAATCTGCTGAACATTTTGTTTAGGAAAGAAAAAAAACAAAGTGCAGACGACGACGTTGCCCAATTTTCATTTTCAAACAAATTGAATAATAATATAAAGAAATAGAATTTGTCGACAAAGAGAACTACAAAGTTCACGTGACATTTTTTCTTTGTGCCATAAAAATGTAAAAGAAAAAGTGAAATTCCGGTGAAAGTGGCAAGTGTTTGCCCGCTAGATCAAATTGAAATCAATTCCAGCGATTTGATTGCAAAGTTAATTCGTTTGGCGATAAGAAACTCTTCCCAGTTTCAGAAAGACGAACGACGCATTAGGAAAACAATAGCGACTTTGTCTCGAGATTGGAAAACAATTCGTCATTTGTATAATATTTTAGGCGTCTGCCGTCTGAATTCGTTTGCCGACGACACTCGAGTGTCTCTACCCATCGACTTTATAATCACTTTGTCGTCGTCGTCTTCACTCTGCTGCTCTATTTTCCTTATTCATATAGTCTCAGCAAGTTCAACAAAGGGCGGCTCTGCCAATAGGAACTCGAGCGGAAATTGTTTCACGCGTTCGACAAGTGGATGATGAAACGGCTTTTTGGCCGATTGTATCAAACATCAAACGAATGGGGTAGCGCAGCAGTGTCGTTTTGACGTCCTTCTTCTTTCGTCTTCTATACAAAACAAATCTATTCCTATATTATACACAGCGCTCAGAAAGAGAATAGGATCTCATCATTTCTTTTAGCGCTAAAAGAAAAAGATGAGAATTTAACACATGCTGCTGTGCGACACAATATAAGCAGCTCATGTTCAAATGTTTTAGCGCCATGTTTTCCGCTTGATCTCTCCAAATCGAAATGAAACAAAAAGCCGATTATAATTAATTTGCTAAATAGGATTTTGTCAGCAGTTGATTCCATCTTTTTTTTCTCTCTCTCTTATTTTCCAATTTTATAATGATTTAATATTGATTTTTTTTGCTCTGTCCGGAAGTCGGCGAATTTAAACAAATGAAAAAAGGGGGAAAAAAATGATCGATTTTTCTCAACCATTTTTCTTTTTCTTTTGATTGCCATTGGAATTTTGTTCACATTCAGCTGTGCATGGTTCTGATCAAAGTGTCAGACATTTCGAACGAAGCGAGGCCAATGGATGTGGCCGAACCGTGGCTGGATTGCCTCCTACAGGAATTCTTCGAGCAGAGCGATCGTGAGAAGATGGAAGGCTTACCCGTCACGCCTTTCATGGACCGGGACAAGATCACCAAACCGTCGTCGCAATGTTCCTTCATCGGATTCGTTCTATTGCCTCTCTTTGAGGCCATTGGTCGCCTTTATCCGGAACTAGATGTAAATAGAAATTCTATCTCAAAATTGTTTATTTCATGGAATTGAAAATTGACTTTTTTTCTTTTTTTTTTCATTATTTAAATTTCAAAAAAGACTCTAATAGTAAATCCGGTTAGAGAGGCTTTGGATTATTATCGAAAACTGAACGAAGCCTCACGTCGCAATCTGGAACAGCCGGCAAGTCCGACGCCAGCAGCTGCATCCGCCCACGACATCCAGGAAAAAGAATCCAGTCCTCCAGCAGCAGCATCAGCTGATGAATCAGCAAACAGCAAACAACAACTTCAGAAGCAGTACAGCACTACTATATCCAACAGTATTGAAGATGAAAGGAAAAATAGTCTCCAGCAGATGGATCATCCGATCATAGTTGGCGCACGCCCAACGACCCCCATCAGTCGAGAAAGGTATTATTATAACACGGGGACGGTAGCCTTTTTATAGTAAACAGTTGATACCTTATATTCGAGTAGAATATGACGATATTATCTACCTTGAAGCTGGACTTTCTTATTAATTATTCCCTCCTGATAAGTTTCATCATAATAAGCGATACATCCGAGTATTAGGGATCCACCAGCAGCAACTTCCTTATCTATAGATAAAATATCGAGCAAGGAAAGAGAGAGGCCATCTCGAATTTTGTGACATATCGTCCGTCATATCCAGCTACGATCATAATAATACCGGTTGGCCAGCAAATATACCCAAATTATTATGATATTAGATGTGGGCCGATCGATAAACTTTCCTCTAGAAAAGGGCAAAAAAGAAAATTCAAATAATAAAAGTTTTCTATCCAAGAAAAAGAAAAAAAAAGACTAGTCGGCGCTATACTTTTCTAGACCCCCATGGCATAATACACACAATCAAACACATTTCTAGGAATCAGCAACGAGCCTACATTATATAGTAGAAGAGCAACTCTCTTTTTCTTGCTTCCAACCAAATATGACGAGTTGTCCAGTGAGTTCTATGACGCCCCATAAACAACTTGAGATTCAGGAGAAGCTTTTTCGGTTAACTTATTCCTATATCTAGTATAAGAGAAGTAAAAAAGTGAGAGAAAAACTTAGTATGTGTCCTATTGTGTGATATATAAATAGGATAAAGCGGTTATATAGGTATATATATAAAGACAAGATGATTCTTTTATGGCGGTGATCAACCCGCGCGTCAGCTGTTTGTACTGCGGCTAGTAAAAGAAAAGGAGAATAAAAAGACAACCAACGAATATTATATAAAGAAAGAACATGGCAGTCTTCAATTCATCAGGCAGTTGATTAGTTGGCCATTTCTTTTCATCACGATCTAACTATCAAAATAATTTAACGATCGACTGAAAAGATCCTTACATACAACCACGACACAAAGTCCTACCCCATCAATTGGATTCAATTGAAAGCGAATGAAAAACAACCCGGTAAAGAAAGAAGAATAACCAAAAAAAAAAAAAAAAACTTCGAAACTTTTTCATCTTTTTAGTCGATTCTTTAAATATGCGGATCGATGAGTCTATCGATTGATTACCTACGCCGCTACAACAACACACAGTCTGCATTTATATCAAATAGAAGAAGAAAGTTGTTGTAAATCCCTGGATGGAAAAGAAGTAGGAGCATGAAAAAGGGCGGGCTTGAAAGCAAGTCCCAAGTGAAATGACTTTCTTCCTCGTCCATACGATATATAGCAGTTCTGGCGTGTTAGTTGCGATTTTGTTGCAGTCAGGATCGATCCTAGTGTATTCATAAGACCCGGTCTGATGTAGTACTGTATATCCCTCTGCACAAGGGATTTGAGATTTCTGCTATTTTTTGTCTTTATATATTATATCTAGGCTAGGGACATCAGAAAGAATCAGCCGAGTAGATTTGAATCTGGTCTGATCTTCGATGATGTACTACATTGTACTAGTCGCATCACGGGATTTGTTTGTCAAGCCTCTCGCGCCTTCAGCGTTGTTCTAATACACTTTGTATACTATAACTAAAGAGCTAGTGCTCTATACTGATGGATAATATCGTCTATATGAATACAAAGTATTAAAGCTTCGTTCTAAAAGGATTTTTTCTCAGCAAGGTCTAAGATATTATGTACAACGCTGCCGGATCATACCGAAAACTTATTTTACTTTCTTAGATTTTGGCTGATTTCTCGCCCACATTTGTATAGTACGTCATATCTGTGTAATAACTTTGTCGATCTCTTGGCGGTGACAGGTCGTTCTCGCAAGAAGAAGAAATCCGACGCTTCTCATTCGGTCTCGATCCCGACACGTTCACTGAAGTAGAAATCTGCGAGAAAACGTTTTCGTTCAAAATCAGTACGGACATTAGACCGTTGCCGGGATGGAGTAGCAGAGGTGGTGGAAACGGGAGTTGCAACGGAAGACAGCCATCATCAGCCTTCCGGCGTGCATCCCTGGCTGTCATGTCAGCTTGTAAGTCGCTCCTGAAATCCTACCCGAAAAAAACTAACAACAACAAACATGGCGGATCTTAAATTTGGTATTTTTTTTCTTTTTTTTTAGCTCTAGCCGAATCGGCTAGGATTTTAGCCGTAGGGGCTGCGGCCCGTAGTGCCACCAACAGTCCAACACAATCAGGTCCGAGTACATATCGTGGGACTACCATCCAGGAAGAAGAGGATGAAATCCCGTTGGAAATGCCATCGACGACTACTAGTACGACGACATCGTTGACCAATGGCGGATACATTTTCGACGTCGTTTACTGCGGCAAAGAGATGACGCCATCGTCAGTTGAATCGCCATCGTCGTCTCGACACAACGGTCCATCACCAACAAACGAAATCACGACCGCTGTGGCGCCATTAGCTTCGCTCGAGGATGTGACCGATTCTTCAGTTAAAGAAAATTCTTCAGTTGATGTGCCGACATCGTCGTCCAAGAGCCGCGACAATTCCATCCTAATTCGATTGCGTCAATGGACGGACCGATTCAGTTTGAATCCTGTGCGTCCGGCTTCGGCCGAGCCTCCGGAAAAAGAAAACGGGATCACATCATCATCAAGCGACGTCGTTCCCAAATCTCCAAAGTTGTCGGGTTCTCGTAAAATCGTTTCCACCAGTTTATCTCGTCTTTTTAGCCGTTCACCATGTCTCAAAGGAGGTTCAGAGACCCAACAGCAGGAGCAGCAGCAGCAATCAGCAGCCAATTTAGTTGCTAGTACAGAGTCGAATCATCTGCTGTTCCAAGAATCTTCCACTGGCCATCGATTGTCGAAAACAATCAACAACGTCGCCGCAACCAGCGCCGATGTATCGCGCAGTTTGGACAACGTCACGGCCGCCGCCGCCCACAAGAAAACCGATTCGACCAATCATCCCACCCAAACCGCTTAGATCAATGTGTCTGTCTCTCTGTTTCTCTCTCTTTCTCTGTGTATGTATATCTCATTAATTCAATTATTTTTCTCCCATTTTCTCAGCTTCATTTATGGAAAACATCAAAATTCTGTTGGAAAAAAACAAAAAAACTTGACATTCAAATCTCAAGTGTTTGTGTTTTCTTGTGAATTTGATTGTCGTCAACACGGTAAATATTCAAACAACATTTCAGTTCGTCCCTGTTTTCATCACATTGGAAAAACAACACAAATCAAATCCCTAAAATCTCATGTTTTTTCGTTTGCGACATTGTTTTGCCAACATACGACCATATCCTTCCTCGTTGATCCCTCGAAACCGAAAAAACCAAAAAAATACGATACATATTATTATTATTATTATTATATATATAAATTGATATATATAACTCAATTTGATTGAATTGAAATAAAAAAGACAATTCGTATCCACATTTCTCGTCAGTGTGTATGTATAGATTAACCATTCAAAGAGATAGAGAGGAGTCAATCGGGGGTGGTGGTGTGTGTGTCGTCAATGTGTCACAAGAAAAACAAACGAGAGATTATAAAAGGGGATGAAAATAGAAATATACGGAATTTCGGGACACACAAAAAGACTTGGGATTGGCCAATCCGTCACGAAACCGAAAAAATAAAATAAAAATAAAAAATGAGAGAAAACACATTTCTAAATCCGCACGCAAAAAAACTGGCGGGACGTTTGCTGTTTTTGGAAACATAATGGGAAAAAAGATGGGCACATACAGGTTTTCTTTTTGTTTTTCTTTCTTCATGTTCTAAAAAAAGATCGGGACGACGGGAATTTGTTTTCTCAATATATAGCGTAAATAGAGGATCAACAAACTTTACAGGATGTGTGTGTGTGTGTGTGTCTTTGTGTCTCTCACAAACTCTCTCGCACAAAAAACGCCTAAAGAACAATCGACCACACAACACACACACACACAAGAGGCGCATAATAAACCTACACATTCATTCTGTACACGGTGTTGGTGGAATATGAAGACAGAGAAAAGGGGAGGAGCTGGTAAAGGGGAATTGATTATTATTTTTTTTAAATTTTCTTGTGATGTTTTCAAAGATGATGTCAAGCGGAGAAACAAAACGGGATGAAAAAAAAAACACAAACAAACACTTTTGGGACATTCAAAATAGATTGTATGTTTATATATATATATATATATACCATTTGCTAAACAACAGGGGGGGGGGGGGAGGGTGAGAAAAATTATTATTATTATTTCTTATTTATCAACAATGTGGTTTTTGTTGTTTTGCGTCTTCTCTGATTGGTGGTGAAGTATTTGAAATTGTTTTTTGAGGAGAGAAAATGGGGGACTTTTCGAGGGAATTGTATATCACTACGCCGATAGTCAACTAAATTTGTCGTCTTTTTCTTATTAATTAATTTTTGTCCCGCTCTTGCCCGTTACGCGCCGTGCGAACTCTTGAGCAAAAATGAATTTGACCGTTTTCACTTTTCGTCACTCCACAAGCGCCATCCAACAAGAAAATGGCTACAAATTTTTCCTTATCGACAACACTTTTCAAAAAGTAAAACAGAAAGAAAATTGTCTCGAGGGGATTTTGTCAAAGAAAAAAGTAAAGGCCATAATAATAAGACAAGGGAGGAGATTTAATAAAAAAAAAAAGAAAAAAAATTAAAAGTCAAAAGTTTTCTGAGACGAAAGTAAAGGGATCATGCCACTAAAATTTGATTAGCTCCTCCTCGATATTTTGACGTTCCTACATATCTCGTCTAAGTTCATCCATAGCCGGCTACAGCTGACAGAGGGAAGTTCTCTCTTATTTTGTCATCATCAAGTGTCCATCAAAAAGTGATTCTCAATATTATTATAATTAATATATATATATAATATTTACTGTATATATATGGGGATGGTGTAAATGTTTCCCAGAGGAGAGGCGGGTACGTAGGAAAGAAAACGGGAGTTGTTTTTTTTTTATTACAAGCAACCCAGCAAGGGACGACTTTTTAACGAAGGAACAGAAAACCTGACCAAACAAAAAGATTTCCGGATTTCTTTGCATTTGTAAACGAATTATTATTATTTGCTTCTCTCTGTCTAATAATTGGAATTTTGGATGAAAAAAAAAAACATCAAATCGGCCATCTTTTTCTGAGAGGGAGGGAACTGTAGTTATGGAAGAAGAATAGGGGCGGGGGGGGGGGCCTCCAATTTACCTCAGAGGTTGTCTGTAATTGTTTGTTATCAAATCATTTCCTTTCATTTATGGTCGTTGCTGTTACGGTCGAGCCAGACGACTGGCACCCATTGAGGCTCGCGCTCCAACCGGTTGACTTCGCTAACCAATTGGCTGTAAGTTCGCTCCTCCTCGCCGTTGACGATGACCATGTCGAAAAAGTGTCCGTAAACGTCTTCCATTTCACGGGCTTTTTCAATGATTTCCTTCAAATCATCGTCCTATAAAATCAAATCAAAATTTGTTATAATCAATCGATCGATTATCTTTTAGGGAGTTGTGGTAAATTTACTTTGACAGTTTCCCCTTTGTCCCGTTTTTTGGCTCTCAATTTCTCCAGCGAAGGTGGTGCCACGAAAACGACAAAAGGCATCAGATTCGACTCTTTGAGGATCTTGAGGGATTGCGGGTGTAAATTGAGAACGCAAAACTTGCCGGCCGAAACGACCGTCCGAATGGCGTCGAGCGTCGTACCGTAGTACGACTTTTCATACTCTCCGTGCTCGACAAACCTTCGGTTGACAATGTCAGCCTCAAACTGAGTTCGAGAGATGAAATGATAATCTTGGCCGTTGATCTCGGAATCCTTTTTCGTCCGGCTAGTGTCTAAATAGAGAGAGAGAGAGAGAGATAATTTACCCGAGTGAAAAGTTTGAGAAGAGCGACACTGCTGGCAGCAAAGTTTGGTTTGGTTTCTCTCCAGCTTCATAATAAAGAAAAGTTACGAGATTCAAACTTACGAGGAACGGCTGGAGCAAAACGTTCAGAATCCTGCATCAACATTTCTCTCAACTCCTTGCGGCCAATATTGGGCGGACCGATAAGTACAATTGGCCGTTTGTGATTGGCACGGGGGTAATAGAGTCCAACTTCTTCATAAGTCAGGATTTCTTCATTGTCTTCTGCATATTACAAAGTTGAAGAAAGTCAAAAAACCCCGCCGTCAATTATTCAAAAAATAAAAAAAATAAATGTGTGTTACCTTTGCCGTAATTGGATCTGAAACTAGTTCTCTTCTTTTTCTTGTGTTGCTTTTTGGCACAGAGTAAGGTGCCGGCCTTGGAGCGCGTCGTGATCTCATTTTCGGTCGTGTCAATGACCATGGCCTGTTTCACCGCCTCTCGCCTACTTTGATCAAAGACCATTAGCTCATCGACAAGATTAGACAAATGGAAAAAAAAATATCGATCTCACTGTTGCTGGAAGGATCGACTGGGAATGAGTCCAGCCAGCGTTTGATCTTCTTCTCCTTCACGGAATGCTTGCCACCAATTGGCGTCCTCTTGTGAAATGACGTGAAGGATATCACCCTTCATAAAACTGATTCCGAGCTCCTTGCAGGGAATGTAGAGGTCATCTTCGGGATCGTAATCGAAATGCGCCTTGAGATGCACCACAGGATTGGGCGGCAGGACGCCAGACGGCGATTTGGCGCTGGATCCACTTCCAACGGGAACGATGAGGAAAGTGATGGTTCCCGTCATCGATGCCACCAAGTCGCAGACGTCATTGATCGACTTGCCACGCACTTCAACTCCATTCACTTCAACGATCTCATCGCCTTCGTGGAGTAATCCAGAACGTTCGGCAACGCCGCCGCGTACAATTCGACCCACCACCACGGCCTCTCCGTCATTTCTCACAGTGGCGCCCTATTTAAATATTTAAATATTCAATTATTCATTTTCTTTTCTCGATAAAATAACCAAAACGAGAAAAAGAAGAAACTTACAAGAGGTTCATTAGATTTCTCAAGGGAAATGACTTTGAATGTCCTGTCTTGATGATGTTGTGAAGATCCACCGGCCGAGTGGGCGGGAGAGTGTCCCGATAAATGCGAGGAGATGAAAGCCGATTCAGGCATCGCGTCCGCGTCTTCGCCACTGAGGTTGGCGTCGCTCAACGGGGCGGAACTGATGGCGCTCACTTCTGCAATTCGATCGTGGGCGTAGAGGAGTCCTTCCATTTCGTAGCGACCCAACAGCGACACTAGCTCCACCGCCTCCGGCCGACCGCACTGCTGCAGTCCGGTCAGACACTTTAAAAACAAACATACAAAACAGATGCAAACGAGAAAGAAAAATCAACACACGTAAATTTCACACTCCACACACACACACACTCACAACAGAGCGCAAATGGAAATTTTTTGATGCGGAATAATGTGTGCAACTCCCTGGACGGTGAAAAGAAGCATTAGACCTTCCTCCTTTTTTCGTTTACAAGCGCAAAATGTGTGTAAAACGACCAATCCCGGAGACCGGTTGTCTCAAAGTGAAAATGGCCGCAGAAGGGAAAAGAATAGCGGGGAAATGTGTGCCACAGGGTTAAAAAAAAAAAGCTACAACAACAAAAAGGGAATGGGAAAGAAAGTTCAACGGTTCCGATTGGTTGCACGACTTTTCTTTTTTTAGTTTTGCGATGGGAATGGGTGGGTTTTAAATCTTGATGACAGCACTACTTTCACTTTAAATCCCGCGTGACTGGCCATGAAAAAAAAGAAACAGAAAAAAAAACAACAATTATTAGTTAACATACCTCAGTGACGAGCTGTTGGACGTTTTGGTGAGACGACAAGGTGGGCTGGCCACAACACCACACTTCCTGCACTTTGGAGTGGATCGTCAAAGCCGATCGAAAAGCCGGCGAAAGTAATAGACTCTGAACAGCAGCCAGATCCGCCTCCACACCCTGTCCAGCGTGACCATTCTTCTTCAATTGCTGCTGGACTCGTTGGAGAGCCGCAGTCACGTCTTGTAAACCTTTAGAAAAAAAAAAAAAAAAACAATTATTGAAATGGTCGTAGTCAAAAGCAATTGAAAAAGTAATCACGTCATTTACCGATAATCTTCTGCATGCCACTGTTGAGCAGGTAATTATTCTGCGCTAAAGCGGCCCAAGCGAGACCGGCGTTGGCGAAACCAGGGTCGTTGGCCACGTCGTCGTCGTCGTCGTCTTCGTCGTGCCCAGTGTAAGCAATGTTGACCACACCGGAAGCTCCTGATGCTCCTCCTGCCGGATGAGACTTGGTTGTACTCTCTTCCAGGGCTTGGAGCTTGCGCGATCCGCGCAGTGAAGAGCGCAGGAACTCCTCCTCACGGGCACTGCGCTCTTCCCTTTCGCGTTTTCTTCTTTCCTCTTCCTGGAAATTTCCAGGGAAAGAGAAATAAAAATAAAATGAATATATATAAGTTTTCACTTTACGACCGACGGATGGTAGTAAAAACAGCGGCAGACAATAGCGAATTTGCATGTCAAGCATTTGACATAAACGAATCATTGTCTTTTGTCTGCTAAAACGGAAAAATAAAATAAACGAAAAAACTAGAGCTACCCACAAATTTCCCTAGAGTTGTTGGTAGTTTAGGCGGACAGTGAATAACATTGAAGTCAAAGTTAACTACTTCTACAAGTCTACAGCAACAACTACTACTTTTACTTCTAGTTAGTTCCAACTTCCATTCCATAGATCCTTTGAAAAGCTACTACTCCAGTGCACAAATCGCGTCATTCCTTTTTTATTCTTTTGTACCTGATATTTTCGTATTCTTTCCTTCTGATCAGCACTGAGCACATCAACTTCAACGCCCACAGATTTCGCCGGAATTGTTGTCTGGTGTTGATCCGGTTCGGAAGCAACTCCTTGGAGTCGTGTCGAATTCTAGAGAATTCAGGAACGAAAGGCAAGGAACAATAGTTGAATATGGAAAGTGCGATTGAAAGTGGATGTGCATTGTGTTGGTTGTTATCTGGGGAGAATGAGGAAAAGGGGCACAAATGGAATAGCTAAACGGCAATGCAATATTAACCTGAGCAGATGGAAGAGCAGCAGCAGCAGCAGGAGGAGCTGCGTGATTGATGACAAACGTCCGCCCGTCATCCTCCATTCGCAAATGATCTCGCGACGGAGGAGCCGGTTTCATCATTCCGTTGGAAGCCACTTGATTGGCCTGGGCAGTGACCACCTTTTTCCTCAGTCCAGGTGAATTATTGTTGACGGGCACAGACGTTGTGTTGTTGGCCACGACAGTCGACGGCTTGGGCGGAGGATAACGAGGCGGCGTCTTGGTGCGACCGACAAATGTGTCGGGCACATCGACAGCCATTTCTCTGTGAGGTCCAGTGTCGTGAGTGGCCCAGTCGTTGCCTCCTTCGCTACTGTGACTGGTGCTGCCACCACCCACACTCCGTCCGCTCGTTCCACGGCTACTACCTACACAACCAAACAAAATACCCCCAAAAGTTGGAAAAACGTTAAACCAATTGAGCAAATTCTTCTTTGGAAAACAACAAAAAAAGAGAAAAGTGAAAATGTTATTTGCTTTGAATTTGTTGTGTTACCTGCGCCTGTGCTGCTACGCATGGATGGATTGCCATTCATGGCACCCATGGCGGACGACGTTGTTGAATTGGGTTGATCTAATGGATCACTGCTGCCCCATTGGCTGCCGCCTGGCTTGACGCTTTCCCGACTACCAAACGGCTTGCCCGATTTCAACCTGACGAAAAGGAAGAGACAAAATTGATTAAAACAAAGAAGTTCATCAAGTGAAGGTGACGAAAGCAAACAACAACAACAAAGAAGAGCAACGTAGACGACAACATGTTTGGTCATCACATCAAAGAAAACTTTCAACAGAGACACAGTCGGTGTATGACGCCGGTTTCACGGGGTTTGTGTTTAAAAAGCTAAAAAAAAACCCTTCAAAATCAAGAGCACACAAGGTTTTGCAGAAGAAGCCACACAACAAAAAACACAACGGCAGTAGTACGTCACGTGTTTTCCCGGTCTGTCCCGGACACGAGCGAAAAGAAAAAACAAAAATCAATTCCCCCAACCGTGACCTTAATGAAACAAAGCCAAAAGAGATAAGAGTACCGGAGAGATACAAATCGTGTGGAATTTTCTTCTACCTCAACAAATAACCCCCCCCCCCACCACCACGTATTATTATTATCGTATATATATAAATAGAAATATATGAAAGATGGACGCGGGAAATCTATTGACTTTGATATGCGCCAAAACCACATTGCCGTAAGGGTAGAGAGAATATAAACAGTAAACTTTTAACGATATAAAGTTATGCGTGGTGTTTGGACAACAGTACAACACACACACGGACACACGATCACGTTCCAAACGGCTGGGCACGTCCACCAGGGAACTCACGGAGCCCTAAAATTACACAAAGGGGAGATGAGGAGGGAGGAATTCAAGCTCATCTTGTTTTCCGGAACACGTACTGTACGTAATACAACCAAATAATAATAAAAATACTAAAAGAAGAAGCCCCTTGAAAAACACGAATAGGGGGGGGGGGGGAAAGATATATTCGATTTTGTTGATAATGCGGATGCCTTCCGGATGTTGAAAAGAAGAGTCGACCAAGCGGATAGATTCTAATAAAAACTTAATATCCGCTAAAAAAAAAAAGATTTTTCTTTTCCTTTTCAACTAGCAAATAGAAAACGTTCAATTCGTTGGCTCATCAATGGAACTTGGTTTGTTTACAAAATGATACAACACAAACAAGGAAACAGCAACAACATCACAAAACACACGTACGTACAGTATAAAGAAAAAAAAAAACCAGTCAAGCCTTCACTCGTATTTCAAAAAGTAATAATAAGAAAAAAATAAGCGGCCCAAGTGTGTTTGTGTCGGCGCAAATACACACGAGAACTTGATTGAGTGGTGTGTGTGTGTGGACAAAATGAAATAAGCACAATTTTCTCGCTCTGCAACACATCAGGGACGACGTTATTGTTCAGCGAATCTCAGCGTTTTTTTTTTCTTTCTTTCAATCAGCACAAATTCTAATTTGAGAAAACACACAACATTTTCTCCTCTTTTTTTTGTTGTTGTTACCGTTTTGTTATTCGACGGATGGCTGATTCCGCCATTTCTTTCTACAATTTGTGTTTTTTTTTCTTTCTCGTCAACAAACTTCCGTCATTGAATCGCAAATTCTTCCGGCCGGAGTAGTAGACGATCAAACTTAAATTGGATTTAACTGGAAAAAAATGTGGATAATTTTTAATGACATAACAGTGTTTATATAAACATAATATAAAACGAGATTCTGCGGCCATGACAAAGAAGAAGACAAACATAAATTTGCTGCTGCTGCTGCGTGAGTTGTTTCTTTTTTTTTCGGTTATATCGTGTCAAGGATTCCCGGTGAGTGGAGGGCAAAAAAAAAATTTTTATTTTTCAAGGACAAAACTTTCCCTAGCTAACAACAACGGCAGCAGCGACTTCTCTGATATTCGGGGGCCTTAAAATGTTCGTGCGCGGCTATCGGGAACCATCGAAAACCATGAAACGTCAACGAAATGGAAGGGCAAAATAACAACAAACCATCCAAGGGTATAGACTTATAGAGTAGTAGAGAAACACAACAGTATGTGGTAGTGTCTTCGCGAATGAGCCCCAAACAACAATTTCAAAAGTGGGGGGGGGGGGGGAAGGAAAAATCTCGGAACTAAACGAACAGATGGAATCTTCTTCTTTTGGTAAAAACGACCCTGTCTGGTTGGATTGCCTCGTAAAGAAGAAAAAAAAAGAAAATGATGTTTTTTGGTTCCGTCTCGTGAAGATTTCATTAAAAAACAAACAAGAAAATGCAGAGTCGTCTTCCTTATAATGTGCACTCAACATTTTAAGTTTCCCCCCTTTTTTTTTGGCTGAAAAATGTTTTTTTTTTTTTTTCTTTTATCTCTTTTGATTCTTGTGACTTTCCGTTCCGGTCCAACCGGAATGCGAACAAGATTCAAACCTGGAACGAACCGAACCAAACCAAAACCGGACGTTAATTGAGTAAATTTTTTTTTTCAATTTCGACCGACATTCCTTCTTTTTATCTTGAAAATTATCAAGAAAGTTGTTCTACAACTGGAAAATGACTCAGTATAAAAGTCCAAATGAACTTTTTGGCATCAGATTCGTGTCAACACGTTTCACAATCTAGTTGGCCACCTGGATGATCTCTGCCACACAAAACATCAGAATCTTAAAAACAAAAAAGAGTTGGAAAAAAAAACATTACAATTTCAAATCACGGATTCTTTGGCCAATTGACACAATTATCATTCTATGGGGAGAATATTTCACCACAAAGACAAACAACGTTTGCTACTGAACTGATAAAACCAAAGTCTGAAAACAACCAAATAGTTCTGATAGTAAATAGAAAAACCTCACGGCGTTTAGACGTTCCCGATTCTCCCCAGTCAGAGTTGACATGGTTTTCTTTCGTGAAAATTTTCAAAGATATCGAACACCCCCGCAGTAATGTAATGACACGCATTCAGAAAGTTCTTTAGCATCACATTTTCTGCCATAATGAAATAATACACCTGAAATAAGACCACCACCACCACCACAAAACGATGATGAGGCCCCCCCAAAGCAGAGAGGAGTAGCTTTTTTTAAAAATATAAAGAGCCGAAGGGGCCGCACCTGTTTTGGGTTGGCTAATTCACCACCAACACACAAGTGGATATAGGAATGGCTTCATGGTGTGTTGTCTGAGAATAGAAAATAATCAACTTTCTTTCAATCGAATTGGGAATTTTAGTACAGACAATTGTGTAAGTTATTCGTAACGGAAATGCCGACTCACTTTGAAAATATTTTGAAGATATAAGATTCACACGAGTTCTCGTGACACTGTTCGAAACAACACTAATTGAAAAAATCGGATCGAGATTTGGTCCCAACTGATTTGTTTTCCCCGAATAGAAAGGTTTGGCCACCCAAACTGGAAAAACGAAATCGAAAAATATGCAAATTCGACGATATCTTTTCTTTCTTTTCTTTGGTTAAAACATTTTTCAAAAATAAGAAAAAAAAAGGAAAACAGCGTTAGAAGCAATACACAACAATGGCCGCCAAGGCAAACAAGAGTCGGGTTTTTTCTTCTTCTTCTTCTTCTTGTTGTAATAGTTTTTTGTGTGTGTGTGTGTTGCCGTTCGGGATTTTTGGAAAAAACAAAAAACTTTCTTGCTAAGTTGAAAAAATAATCCACCACACCTTTTTGGAGAGAGAGAAACAACAACAAACCAAAAAATTGAAAAATGTCTTCACTCACTTTTGGAAATCCAGAATCAAATAGTTTTGTTGTGTGAAACACACCACACCTCGAGTCGGAATGAGAGGCAGACACAAACACACACGCACTAGACAAGACACACACACACACAAAGATCAGGTGGAGGGACACACACACCTGGTGGTGGATGGAACGCTGAGGGGCCGAGGAAGAAGAGACGCGAAGAACTCAACTACCACACGGCTTACAGTGAAGCTGCCAAATATTTCACTGGGTAGTAGAACAATTTTTTTTTTCTCGTTTGCCTTTTCGTTTTGAAAAATGTGAAGGAAAATAAAAAAAACCTCCCCTCCCCCTGCTCTCCCCCCTTGGCTTCGTCGTCGTAAGTCCAGACGAGCAACAAACGAATGGAGGTGGAAATCGGGCTAAAACTTGATGAAAACAACTACCAAAGAAGAGGTGAAAGAATGCCAACCGCACACACACACACACACAGGCCGTCCACAAGGTGATTTCTTACCAAACCAGCCATATTATACCTGCCGGCAGGTTGGGGAAGAAAAATGTATTTACAGGTAAAAAACCTCAATTCAACACCATCTGGCGGTCAATTTAAAAACAAACTATAAAGTTTGGAAATGTTTTTTCTTCTTTTTTAAAAACACCTAACTTTTAAAAAAAAATAAAGAGTATATAGTTAAATGACAATTTGCTGTAGTTCCCCCCCCCATTAGTTTCCTAATCGTTTTTCCAACTAAAAGCTGACAACAACAAAAAAAAAAGCCATTTAAAAATTGGGGGCAAATGCTTCTTGGTTTTAGTAACACGATCTTTGCCTCGTTTTTTTCTTCTTCTCCCAATAGAGACATTTCTTCCATGACTCGACTACGTTCCTTATATTATAGCACAAGAGAGAGAGAGAGGGGACAAGCTGACAAAATGTGTAACGTCGTGCTAAACGACAGGGGAAACGCATTTCCACTAGCATCTCTTTTTGTTTTAGTAGAAAAAGCAGAAACATGTCTCTCGTACTCTATAGAAAAATGTTGGTTCCCCCTCTCCTGTGTCTTTCACCTTGGAAAAGAAAAGAAAAACTGGCTGGCTCCATTCCATTCCTAGAGAACTGCAAACATTCGATGGAGAGAGGACAAGAAATATAACGACAAAGACTCTGGTTTTTCTTCCCAATAATAACACACACACACAAAATAGGCAGAAGCAACCAAAAAAAAAAAAAAAAGAAAAATAAATATAAAAGAAAATGGCGTCGAGTGGCTGGACCGAGGCCAACATTTTTCACGCAGACACACACAAAAAAAAACTATTATAACTAAGAAAGAAAAAAAAAAAGAGTCTGCTTCTGCTCGTGTATGTACTAGTCAAGTGAGTCACGAATAGGTCACGACCGTTACGTCGTGAGATCGTGAGTAGCATCAAATCTCATCGCTATTTTTTTTTTTTTTTTGGGGGGTATATATGGCCTTGGTTATTATTATGGATCCTCTAGCCCAAAGGTTTAAAAGCCTCATGTAAAAATCCGTGACGACACTCATTATCACACAGACAAGAGAATACCGGTAACAGTGCAGAAGAACAACACTCTTCTCCGGCTATCATCATCGCGTTATTTCCGGTAGATGAAAGAAAGAAGAAGAAGAAAAACTATAGTAAACTTTTTTTTTCTTTCTCTATCCGGATGACGAATGTAGTGGTTGAAGTGAGTTTTAAAAAAGTTCCTTTGATTCGAATTGATACGATGGATATCCAATCTTGCATGTGGCTTTTACTTTCTTCTTCTTCTTCTTCTTCATACATGACGTAATATGACTACAATTTCATTGAATATAAGTTAAACATTATCTCTTTTTTTCTTCCAGAGTTATTCAAAATGTTTCTCCTTAAAAGGATTTTTCATTTTCCTTTTTTTTTTTCCAAACAGAAACTTTGTGTGTGTGTGGTAGAAAGGGAAGGATTTGTCAAAGACGTAAAGTTATTGGATCACGGGCTTCCCCCCGTACGTCTTTCAAAGGCGGAACCAAAATCATAACCTTTTACTTTAATATGAAAATCAAGAGAAACATAAAAGATATTCAAATAGGATGAACGCATAACCTATTCTTTTGTTGTTGTGTTTTCCGTTGCATCCCCCCCCCCTTTGTTGTTGTTGTTGGGATTTTTCATTTGATCTTGAAAGTCAAAAAGGAAATGAACTTACGTGGATTCTTCCTGGGCGCTCGTATGTTCAACTTGAACGGCAGTGACGTGAAGTTTTTCCCGCGAGCTGCCGGATTTGTTGATGGCCAACGTTGTCGAATTTGAAGAAACAGCCAATCGTGTGGCCACCATCATTTCGCTTTGATCGCGATCTCCTCCGCCTGCCATTTCTTTATCTTGTTCGACTCCATCATCATCGCCCGTCACTTCCGCTTGTCGATGCGGGTTGCCACGACGTGAAGCGCCGCCACCGCTCGTCGTGGATTCTGGCGTCAAAACGATGGCGTCTACCCTGACTTGTGTCACATGATCGCCGTTGATGTGAACGTTGCTCGTCTTGTCAACAGCCCCAGGACTAGGAGCGATCCAACCGCTAGGAGAACCAAAAGGCGAAATCACCGAGACAGACGCAGAAGTGGATGAAGGTGACAGGGCGCCAGCAAATGCCGGGGGTGGCGACGTCACAGAAAGACGGACACCACCATCTCTTTTGGCAATGGGCGTTTGGGGCTGTGCTGATAGTGGTGGTGGTGGCGTCCTGCTGCTACTGCAATGTCCTTGGCTTATGACCTCGTCATCCTCCTCATCGTCGTCATCATCAACGCCATCCGTCTTCTTCTCGTCTACTACGAGCGATGCCCGGTTAGTCTGTGATGCCGATCCACTGTCGTGACTCAACTGTCAAAAAAAAGAGAGAAAAGACAATAAGACACACACGTCCATTCATTCCATCCATCCATCCATCAAAATAACAAAAATGAATCCCCCTGAAAATCGTCGTCATCCATAACAACACGATGAGTAAGAAAAACCATGAAAATTGTATGTATCCATCCGTTAAACTCTATATGCCGCCATATACTCGCAATAATTGACTAACATGCGGATGTATTTAAAAAATTTAAAAAAAAAAGAAGCGTGTCGTTCACATTTTTTCTAACGTTAGAAGAACAAGAAGAACTTGGCAGATGCGTGACACTAAAACATCTGGCATGTAAGACACGCGGGTGAAAAAGTAAAACAAAAAAAAACAAAACAAAAGAAGAGTATTGGACATTATTCCAGTTGAGATGAGCGGTCGGGGGGGGGGGGGGGGAGACTTTAGGCGATGCGGGCCAAGTTTCAGATCACGTGATGGCATCAGTAGTAGTAGCGCTCTATATAACGCACATAGAGAATGTCTCTCATAACAATAAATAAAAACTCTTTTCTTCTTCGTCTACTTTTTTACCTTTTCACCCAAAAAAAGAAGCTGAAGCGAAAGAATCAAAAGAGAAGGCAACTTTACAGCCAAAAAGGCTGTAGATTACACACGGCTATATCTGTGTGTGCTTTTCTATCTTTTTAAAAAATAAAATATAAAATCGTTCAGCCGTTTTTTTACAAGGCAACAGCAGCAGCAAACAACGACGTGTTGTTGGGTGGACTCTGCTGTGTATAAAAAAGCAAAAGTCTGGAAATAACTCGTCCCATAGTTGTGGGGCGCTACTCTCTCTCCACATTGGCTAAAGTCTATATTCTCTGCTCTCGACTCTTTGTGCGGATGTGAGCAGAGAGAGAGAGAGAACTAAGAGGCTCGACACGAAACTGGACAAGTCGGATCTCTTCTTTCTCTCTCCACTGCTTCTTACAGACAACTCTAAGACGAACTGTGCGCCCGGTTACATGAATTATTGATTGGCAGACGGGCAAAGAAGGAAAAAAAAAAAAGATAAAATAAAATAAAATAAAATTATCTCTCCCCTTTACAAGACGATGACGATCGATACCGTCTCTCTCTCTCTCTCTTTTCGCTTCACTAGTCGTGAGAAAAGGAAAACCTTCTGGAGCCGGGCAGAAAATTGGAGAGAAAAAAAAAATGATGATTGGGAACTTGTACTACATTCGAAGTCTCTTCTTATCGACAACAAGACAAGAAATCATCAAAATCCAATAAACAAGACGACTACTACTACTCTCTCTCTAAAGTAATACTATTCCCCTCTGATGTGCCACAGCAGATTTTTACAGGATTTTTTTTTTTCTTTTGCCCCTCATGAAAATTCTCCACTTTCATCAGTCATCACACATAACCTGCTTTTTTTCCCGTTAGTCTTCTTCCTCTTCCTACTATTTTGACTTTATTTAAAAAAAAAGTCTATCGGACACAGCTATAGAAAGAATGTAGTGTGTGTGATCTCGTTTTATTGAAATGGTTTTGATTCGATCAAGGAAATACCAAATAAAAGATCTAAAAAGATGTGAAGGGCAAAAAAAAAAAAAAAGCAGAAATTAAAATTGGCCATTTATTTTTGTTTACCTGTTGAGAGAGTTTGGTCATGTCAACCGGTTTGATCTTCTTCAACGCCGATAGCCGTTCCAGTCGTTCGCGAGCTTGTTTCTCCACAGCGATGACAAAGGCATCTTGCACGTTACTATTGGCCGCCAAATCTTGAGCTGTAAAATGACAGAATAAACAAAATGAAATCAACTTTTTTTCTTCAATGTCCTCTACTCCTCATGGAACAAAAACAAAAAATGGTGTACAAGAATCGACAGAGAAGTTGACGGAATTGGACGATGATGAATAACACGATAGAGGCGGAGGTGGAATAAGTAAACCCCGTCGTCTAATCGGCGGAGTGTCAACATCTCCGATCCCGCGATTACGCCAATAGCCGGGCGTGTCCGGTTGGTCATCTTGAGCCGCGTGTTCCAAAATCTTTTCCAACGAATCGTCAGACACTGAAGAAGACTCTTTTGGATCGATTCTTTCTTCGATTGACGATCCTTGACGAGATAAAGGTGCATCCGTCAATCGTGAATCCACCGGATAACAGCCTCCCTTATTACTAGACGATCCACCTTTTCTAACAGCACCTTCTCCATGACTGGCAGTGGGTAATTCATGTCGACTTCTTTTATTATTCCTTGATGATGATCCTGAAGGCTTCCGGCCAGCGCAGGATAAACACAATCTGAGCGAATCCATGCCTAAGCACCGACTGAACTTTTTCTTTTCTTTTACAACAACAACTTGACTCCTGCCATGTCGTCCCTATTTTCTTCGGATCAGTCTGGCGGACTTCTCGCACGCGTGTCTAAATTAAGACGCTGTATAGACATTCGCCCTTAAACCCCCTCCCCCATCTCCATCCGCCAAGGCTATAACCAAAATAGAAGTGGACTAGAAATTCCGGTCGCCAGGTGGCGCGCAAACATTCGCGTCCAAGTTGTTTTGTTTTTCGGGGGGAAATAATACAAAGAAAAGAAATACTACGGGAAAATATTCACAGAGAGAGAGAGACGAACGCAAGAAATGTTTTTCAAATGGAGGAAAAAGAAAGTTTGAAACTTCCGTTACACACGGGTGCGGACAAGGATCTTTTTAGGAGGGTGTACAACCTTCATGTTTTTTTTTTTGAAATTCCAATCACAAAAGAAGACACTCACCTAATTTGTTGCCGCTCTTCCGCTTGACTCTGAGGCAGATTGTCCTCGACCGGATGCACTGTGTCATGAATGAAATAACAAAATGTATTTTAATACCAAAAACAATTTAAAAAGACATTTCTTTCTTTATAAAAACTAAAGAGGATCGAGCAACTATCGATCCTTGTGAATAACTTTGGCCAATTCCGGTGCCCAGTAAAAAAAAGTGGACCAAAAAAAAAAATAAAAAAATGGTAAGACCTGGTGGATGTGCGAGATGACTTCAGTGTGAGTTGCGCCATCCAATGACTTGCCATTGACCTCGAGGATTTCGTCGCCAATCTCCAGATCCGCCTTGTCAGCCGGGGATCCTATATACAAACATTTAAAAGAGAAAAAAAGTTAGAAAATAGGACATTACATCTTCTTGATTCTTGATTACGACATGATAGCGTTTGCCCAGCCAATAAGAAACAATGACAAAATACACACGCGGGTTTGAAAAATGGGATTCTTTTTCAGGATCCGTCGATTAACACATCCCCCGCACACACCGTCTTCGATTATTGGTGAAAAGTCACGTAGAGTTTTGTGTCCTACATACTCCTGGCCGTTACCGCCCCGACGTATAAAATATATTGTATATGTCTATAATATCTCTTTGATCGACTGACAATGTTACCATTCCGTTCGTGACTCGCATTTAGCAATTGAACAAAAGTCATACAAGGGGATGGATGAGGAGTATAGTAAGTGGCCAATTGAATTGAATTCCAGTCTCGTCAGCGTGTCTATGCAGGAGAAACAGGAGTGTGATGTGTGTGTGTGTGTCTCTTGTTAATAGTGTAGGGCCGCAGATGAAAGACTCACAAAATGGTTCTTCATGTATCGACCACCAGGAGTAGTTGGAGGCGAGGACCAATGGACGGGGGGGGGGGGGGGAGAGAAAAAAGGGCTCCTTTACCACCACCACCTTGGAGGATTGTGTCCAATTAAGAAGAAAGGAAGAAGCTCCTTCTCAATGTGCACTCTGCTCACGTCGTCCCATTTCGTGAAATGACTGGCCGGTTGTTGCTGCTGCTGCTGCTGCTGGTCGTCGACGTGTATTAAAAACGCGACGACTATTTTTTATGATTTTCATCGCAGATGAGAGAAAACCACCAAGGTCGACGACGTCTTCTTCTTCATCGTCGGTTGTCGTCGAAAGATGATGGGGGTAAAGAGAGAGAGAGAGAGAGAAAAAGATCCGCTGACTTTCATCCGCCTCTCACTTTCCTCATCTCCTCTTTTCATCCGCCCCCTCGCCAAACCTCTTCTTCTTCTTCTTCTTTTACCTCCCTTCTCTTCCAGCCTTACCAATCAATACTTGGCCTCAGCTACGCAGCATCCTCGCTCTTTCGTGGCGCAGCTCCCACACATATCGCTACTACACCAACTACACGTCCTACTATTTACTGAAATAACTTGGTAATGGGGTTTGTTTTTGTTCTGTGTGTCCGTTCAAAATCGTTCCTTCCAATTCCGAGTTGCATTTTCTTTCTTGAATGAAATCCTTTTGGCATCCATTTCATAAAACAAAAAAAAAAAAACAGTCAATGGTCTATCCCCCGACCCAAGTTGGGTCTCATCTCTCGTACGATGATCAGAAAATGAAATTTTCAAAAGAATCGACGGTAGATTCAGCAAAGGGAAGATGTTGATGGATGCGGGAGAGAACGGCAGTAGATTGTCGACATCCAAGACGTCGGTTGTCATTTTTACGTGTCGAAAGAAAAAAAGTTTTCGTTGAATGTGTGATGGTTTTTTAAACGTCAAGTTTTGCAGACTGGCACAAAAGGACGATGTACCTGGGCGTCTTTTAAAAAAAAGATTAGACACACACACACACCGGGTAGATGAATTGGACTGGATATCACCCGCGCCTTAATGACAATTTTTTGTTCTTTTTTTTTCAAACTTTTTCTTCTTCTTCTTCTTGAGATCCATCAAAACTTTACATCGCAAAAAAAGACCCACATCCACCACCTTGTCATTAGCTCAAAATTGGGCGTCCTCCCCCCCCCCCCTGTATTTGATGTCTTCGTTCCCCGTGACACGACAGTTGCCCTTCTCCTCCTTGACCGAACTTTTAAATTGCAAAAGAAAAAAAAAGAAGGCGAACGAACCAACGACAACAAACAAGCGGGTCGAGTACGTTATTTACAAGATAAGAAAAGGGTTTTTAGGTGGGGGGGGGGATGGGCGTCGATATAAATATACTCCCGCGTGTATATAAGTGAAGAAGAAAAGAGACGACGATAAACACACCCAACACACAGCGAGATACTAGGCGAAGAATTAGGGGGTAGATAAAACAAAAAAAAATGAAGGGTGGTGGTGGGTTACATCGCTTCGTTTTATGTAACAAATACGGACCGTAGAGTTTGATCTTCTGGTCTCTGGTCTCGACCAAAATGATGACGTAACCGCCAAGATCCACCATGGCCGTCGTCTGCGTCGTTTTTTTTGTTTTGTTTTGTTTTGTTTGAAACAAAAAAAAGGTAAAAAGACGTCGGGTCGTTATAAAAAAAAAAAGAAGAACTGACGGCACTAATTATCCGCCGGCCGAAGCCACGGCTCTTGATTGCGACGGCTGAATGGATCGTTACAAAAAGACATTTCGCACTGGAAATTATTTGGGCTACTTGCTGGGTCGGTTGTTGATGTCTTGTTGTTGTTAACACATCACAGACACTGGCAGAAATCCATCCGACAGAGCGACAACAACGGGACCAACGTCCATCACTTGTTCTTGAATGTTTTCAATTGAAATTGAATTGAATCTCAACAGATTGGCCAATCATCTTTTCTCGAAATGAAATGGCCGGAAAACACACGAAAAGAAAACAAAAACCGTTGGAATGTGAAAATCTTTTCAACTCTTTACTCCCACTGTCTCTCGTTGGTGAGATACTGATCAATATTATAGGGTACAACGCTCCTCGTCGATCCACGTCCTGCTATCCTGCGTACGCGTCTCAGTGTGCGGCCCCAAATGCAACCGTCGCCGGAATATACGGGAAAAAGGGAAGAGAGAGAGAGAGAGAGAGAGAGAGAGAGAGAGAAGACATGGATGGAAAAGAAGGTCTCCATGGCGACTGGGGGGGGGGGGGGGGGGGCAGCATCTCGGGCATTGCTCTTCCGCGCAGGATCTTTTCTTCTTTCTTTTCTTTATACTATTTTATTTACTTTTATTTTTTCGTTCCCTTTGGCCAGAGAGGTTAGATCCTGTCCGTCTTATAGTCGTTTCGTACACACACACACACAACATCCATGAAAGAGATGGAGATAGAGCAGCAGTGGGAGTTCAGGATCACCTAGTACACACACACACACACCAACATCCGGCGTGAAATACCTACACTAAAGTCTTTCTAGGTGTGGTCCTTTTCCCTCTTGAAACTATCTCATTCAACCATCGATTTACCGCGCATCCTCCCCTCCCATCCAAAGTTTGTTCCCTATCTTGTAGGTGAAAAGAGATATTAACTGCTGCTACACTAATTATCCATCCCATAGAGACAAAAAACCCCAAGTCGTCGGGTTGTACGGAATTATGACTAACGATTCTTTTAACGTCATTCATTCCATTCAAGAGCCTTGAAATTGCGATGTAATTACGTCAATTGGATTGCGGCCAGAAGGAAATCAAGTGAAATGAAATCTAATTAACTTTTTTTTTTCTTCCCCTTTTTATATGTATACATAGTATATCCCTCTTCTTCCAAGGTTTTCTCTTCAACACACAAGAAGAAGATCGTAAGAAAAAGTAAAAAAAAAAAGATTTGAAAAAAAAAAGAAATCAAATCAAATGAAAAAAAAATAAAAAAAAAAAGGACTATTGCTCCGGTTCTTCTTTCTTTTTTCCCTAACCAAAACCGCAACCTTTTTTTTCTTCTTCTCCTTCTACCCTAATTTCATTTTCCGGATGAATACCGGAACCGATCCGACCGTGTACACTGTACAGCACTAGTCAATTAACGTGTAGAAAGAGAGAAGAGAAGAGAGAAAAAGATCGATTGCAATCGACCGACTGAGCGAAACCAGAGCCTCTTTCCTATTCGCTCCTGATATAAACACACAACATCTCTCTCTCTCTCTTAATATCCGATCCCCCGACCGAGAAAAAAAAAAGAAGACGAATATGAAAATAAATAAATAAAAAATCCTCTCGTTCTCTCTTTTGACGCTGCATATAAAAAGAAACGAAAAAAAAATAAAAAATAAAAATCAATAGACATGATGGACGGATATATATTATATGGCAGCGGCTGTGCACAGAGTCTAAAGAAGAGAGCCCCCTCCCCAGAGTCTATTTTGTCTGCGTTCATATCTTCTCTTCTGTCTGTTCTTCTTCTTTATTTTGTTGGAGCAAACACTCACGATCCAGCACATCATATCCATTTCCACGTGCCTTATCTTATCCATCCCGTTGGCAACTCGACCCCTGGATCCATCTTCCCATTTCCTTTTTTTTTCTACCCTTAACCCGAGAGAAACACAGCACACACACATAGTCTCTTTTTGTTGTTGTTGTTGTTGTTGCTATTGTTGTTAGTTGTTACCACCTGAAGATATTTTAGAAAAAGAAAGAAGAAACGTCGGGGTACAATGAACCGATGATCAACTGACATTTGAAAAACGTCGTCACGAGAAACGATCACGAAAAAGTTCACGCCGACGAAGAGGGAGGAAAGATGGCAGCTCAACTAATCCACTTAGTTCAAAAAGGGGGGAAGAGGTGGGTTCCTCATGGGGATAGAACGGGAAACGGAATCCCACAAAGGCGGGAAAGGGAAACGAGACGATAGAGAGAAAAAATAGAATAATTCTAGATCCAATTAGAACAAACCAAGTTTGTTGGTACTTGGAAAATGACAGTTTGTAGCCTTCCCATTTTTGTTTTTTTTTTGTTTTTGGCTATTTTTACCTGGTGCGATTTCGTCGATGCGAGGCGGGAAACCTTCCTCCAATCCTCCCACTACCGAAAAGCCGAAACGACGGTCGTTGTGACCTAATGTCACTTGAACGACGTCCGGATCGACTGCAGCAGCAGCGTCATCGTTGCCATGGCCGTTCTACATGAAACAAAAAATTGTTTTCTTATAAATAGAGAAAACAAAAACAAACAAACAAAACAATTTAAAATGTAATTACCAAAGAAGTTTGTCGACGAGTTTCGATGCGTTGCGGATGATGAACCGTGAAATCGGCGGCTTGGCCCAATGAACGCGAGTGGCCGTGAGTCGGCGGCGTAGTTCCGGGTAAAATCGAAAGTTTCACTCCGCCGCCGCCGCCGCCGCCGCTTTTATTGTTGTTATTAACCGATTGGCTTCTGCTGTTGTACTTGTCGTCTTCGATCAAAGACTTTGAATGGGCGTGGTGATGCGAAGCCCCGCCGCCGGAAGACGAAGGCGATGACGAAGAGGAGGAAGAAGAAGAAGAAGAAGAAGACGATGAACTACTAGATGAAGATCCGGGCAGTGATGGATGTCTTGGAAATGTCTGGAAACTAGACAAACTCCTCGGATTCCAGCCGTCGTCGCTCTTTTTAAAAATTAAAAATGAAACCAATTTTTTTTTTGTTTTCTTTTAAATCATAAATTTCAAAATGAGATAACGCAGAGACAACAACATACCATGGCGTTCCAGGCGAGTGGCTGCTGTTGCTGCTGCTGATGAAGCATCATCGTACCAACCATAACAAATGCTCACCACCACAGATAGCGGCAATCTGTTGTGTCACAAATGAATATTTTTTTTTTTTTTTTAAATGATTATTTCACAACAACCAAAAAGAAGAGACACAAAATGTTTGTCACGATCAATAAAACTTCAAAGATGTAAATAAAAAAAAAAAAAAGAAGATTCTGACAATGTGGTAAAAGACAAGAAGGGCAGAGATCAAATGAAAGCCACACGTGGCGTTTCTTGTCTTACGAAAAGTGAAAGATATGAATTTCAATAAAATATGTATAAAAATTCGCTAAAACGAAGGAATAAAAAACAAGTTGACTGTGTTGGGAAGAGAATTCGTTTTTGTGTGTGTTATCTTTCCTAGTTGTTGTTGTTTGTTTGATTTGTCTTCCTGTTCTCACGACGTTACGATCCATCTCAGCAAATCTCGCCTGGGGGGATTTTGATTGGATCCCCCCGTGTGGATGTGTGCGTGTCGGCCAAATAACAAGATCATCCGGCGACGACGACGACGACGACGGGAATAAGACCAACACCTTTCATCGTCTAAACGATTATACGTAAATCGAACCATTTTCGCCACTGGTGCGCAATTCTCTCTCTGCGTCTACTGCCCCGTGCGAATTACAAAAGAAAAAGAAACACGCAATATTAACAGCTCCAGCTGCGTGAGCGTGAGAAAAATAAATATGAGGAAAACAAAAATAAAAATAAAAAAACGAGTCAATGTCCTTGGTGGGCCAATCGATACGTACCAAACAACAGAGAGAAAAAAGAAAATAAAGAAAAATATTTTACACAGACACACACACAAAATCTCGGGACAATTACGTTCCGATTGATTTCTTTCGTCGGTGAGGGGAGAGAATTTAATCCAATTGAGTTTTCAGAAGAAAAAAAAGAACTGAAAAAACAAATTTTTAAAAATCACAGCGAAAGAAGCTGTAGAAATGGAGAGAGAACAAAAAAAAAAAACCCCAAGCTAGAGGGCCAACGGAACGATTAACAGGTTAACTTTTAACAAGTTCTCGAAAATAAAAAAAAAAAGAGAAAGAAAGAAATATGTCCATCATATATAGAAACGTCCAAGTGAATGCCCTCTCTTCACGGTTACCAAACGTCCGGCGGCGGAAGGTCTAAAAAGCTTCCGCCAACACTATTCTCCGGCTGACTCTTTTACACACATGCATTTGCATAACGGTAAAAATTACAAACTGCTCCTGCTGCTGCTGCTGCTGCTGCTCTTTTTGATTTAGAGAAAGAAAACAAGATTGGAATGTCTACTACAAGATCCCCTCCCAGTTGTTGGTGGGGCCAAAGGGACCACCATGTTCTTGTTGTTGATGTTGTTTGGCTTTTAAAAAACGATGAGCAACGTTAACGTCTTCAGATTCTGACAGGCCAACCTCGCCTGTCCCCATCGCCTTCTTCTATCCCCCACTGTGAATAAATGCCTTTCAACAAAAATGTTTTTTGATGATCATAAAAAAATAATGCTATTTATTTATTCCATTTTATTTTTGGTTAAACGTATTGGTCGTAAAAAAATTCTTTCAAGTCACATTTCTTTTTTTTTTTTTAACCGACAAGAAATTGAAAGAACAACGGAATAAATAACCAACCCACCCACCCCCCAAAAAAAAAAAGATTTACGTGCCGGAATTTATCCAACTAGTTTGTTATTTGAAAAATATTTCGACAGAAAACTACACGGGAAAATAAATGAAACTAGCGACCCCCCTAAAAAAAAAATCTCATCCATCTCAATCGGATATCGACATACCAAATTGTCCCGTGATTTTCTCGTGTTGATCATATCCTTTCGAATGATGTCGTCCATTCCTGAAACTTCTTCTGAACGCCACACCTAGACGACATTTTGTTGTTTTTTTTCACGGACTGTTTCTCCGATAACTTTTTTTTGTGTATAAAAAAGAAGAAAAAAGCAGCTTTCTCGGTGTCTTGTGTGTTTTTAATAATAATAAAAAAAAAATATATAAAGAAATGACGACGGCGTCACGCCTGACGACACGAACGAACGAAGGAGGAGGACGTCGACAAAAGCCGGATACCCTGCAAAAAAAAGCTGTTGGCTATGCAGTACAACAATAATCATCATCATAATAAGCAGACATTGGCGCTCGGCACGCAACAACTCGGAAAACGTTCGGGAAATGGATGGAAATTATTTACAATTTTTCTCCTTTTTTTTCATTTTCTGGGACACTTTGGCACACATTTCGAGCGTCTCTTTCTCTTCCCTCACCTTAGAAATTGAGCATAAATCAATAATTTGCATCAAACTGTGTGCCCCCAATGCGTTGAATGAATCATCAAAATCGTGACGCATATCGTTTAACGTTGATTCGATGAATGAGGGAAAATGTTGGCCACGGAGGAAGAAGAACGTTGGCAGGAATAATAATGTAATTACCTCGAATTGTTCATCCATCATGATGCGAGCACTATACCGAAACCGAATTTAACTTGAATACCTTTCCAAATGTGAACGACAGAGCTTTTTTATTTTATTAAGGGAACGAGTCAACACAATTTTTTGTTGTTGTTGTTGTTGTTGTGAGGACGAAGGAAACGGGACCGACTAGTAAAATAAGAACTTGTCTACTATTTTCACGCTTCGACTCTTGGGCTGATGGAGGGACCGTAGTCATATTTGATTTGCTTAAATTCTCTTAAAAAAAAACACCCAAAATGGCTTCCTCCCCATTTTTTTCCCTCCTCTCTCTGTTAATACCCTGGAAAAAATAAAACAGAAATAAAAACTGCGCCAGCGCCGTCAAGTTGGAGAACTTGTCCAATGTGTCATCGCGTTTCGTGCATCTACGCAAACAGGGAGGTTAGGGTTATTATATAGAACCAGACCGTGGCACACAGTCGTCTCTCTCTCATTTTAACCGGGAAAAAAAAAAAAGAAGTTTAAAGAGCGAATAATCTTGGAACCGGCTCCCGCGACACATACTCACACAACAACATGGCGTCACATTTCTCTTTTTTTTTTTCGTTTCACGTGAAACGGTAGCCGAACCGTCGTCTCTATGACCGACATACCAAGGAAGAAGAAATAATAACATTCAGGAGCAATATGTAATTCAAACTTGAAATTGCCTTTCTCTTTTTTGTCCACGTCATTTTGAGAGGACCTTGCAAAAAAAAGAAATATTTTGAACGTTGTCACGAGAACATTTGATGATGGAGCGTGAGTACCCGGCGGTTCGATTAGGTTGCAATCAAACGAGATTGAGTTTGGAATTCTCTTCTTTTTGCTGCTGGTGGTGGTGATGGCCAGTGGTGCGTGTACAACTTGATAAAGAAACCAGTCACGGTCGACTAGGAACAAGAACAAAAGGGAGACCTCTACCAACAAACACGGCGGGATATGTGTGTAGGGGTAGAGAAGAAGAAGTCCCCGTCTAATATTATTATCTAGATATAATAATCGTTCATCGATTGAGTGACCGACTCCTTGTTGTGTTCCACGTGACCACAAAATCGTTAATACCTACCACACACACACACACAGCGAGCCCAGTTACCAAGACACACATAAACACACAGAATTGTTGTTGTTGTTGTTGTGCCCTAGTTTGATGAGAGACGGGGCGAAGGAACAACAACAACACAAACGACCAAAGAATGTGCCACTCCCGAAGAGACGGGGTCGACGACGTGCCCCTTTTCAAAAGGCATTAGCATAAAACGGGAGATTTCCTCTTTCGGGACGACTACCAGTTACCCACTTCTCTATCGGGATGGCACTAAAAACACATTTGGACAAGGATCTCCCCAACCAAAAAACAAAACAAAAAAAACAGTGTAGACTTCCCAAAAAAAAAAAGGGAATTCACCAAGTTGTTGTTGTTGTTGTTGATTGTGTCCCTTTTGTTTCATGCTCTACTTTTTTTTTCTTCGTTCAAAATTTTTTATTATTGTCGTACGGGAAAGTTTTTTTTTTCTTTCTACATCGTTGGAGTAGAAAATGAAACACACAAAAAAAAAGAGAATTTCGTGAGTTCCCTTTTGATGTTGAGGGGCGGATGGAATAATCCCTTTAAACTATCCAAGTACAATCACAAAGTCACGCTCTTTCTCTTACAAACATTTCGCCACAGAAGAAAAAAAAAAGATAATCTCGTGTCATTCTGTCACACAGCGGCAGACGTCTGAAGAAACGAAACAGGTGGTGGTTGATTGTGTTAAGAGAGATGCTTTCATCTAGGGACGAAAATGTGTGTGTGCCCATTTGTTGTTGTCCCACATCTTATAGATCATTCGTTTTTGTTGTTGTTGTTGTTGGTCAATCTTTGACTCGAAAAAATGTAATTTTCACCACTCTCGACGAGTGATTCGCGCTCCAATGATTATTATTTCAAAAATGACCGAAAAAAACAAAAATCGTGTTGAAATATCAAATCCGATCATTCGGAAAAGGATACCAACAGGATGGAACATCATCTCCAGACATAAAAAAAAAAAAAATACACCACTTTCCCCCCCCCCCCCACTCGAAATAATAATAAATGTTATATAAAAAGAAAAACAAGCTTTTAGTTCAAAATTGGTTTTGGCGACAGATGCGCTCTTCATCGATGGAAGAAAAAGAAGAAGAAGAAGAAAAAACCGCCGCCATTTAATTTTTACGACTCCCGATTCCCACCCTACTGGTTTATATGTGTACATTTTGATGGTAATGACAAGCCCGAAGCGATCGAATACAAGAGAAAGAGAAAAAGAAAAAAAAAATGCACACATGCTCGATTCGAGAATTCAATTTCCTTTCACGACCGAAAAGAGATTTTTCTCACACAATTAAGTAGGGGAAGGAATTCTTTCTATTCTCTGTCTCTGTCTCTCTCTCTCTCACTGCCCGTGTAATAACACACTCACAAGAGAGAAACGTCCGCGTGTGAGAAGAACACGAGTTGCGTCATAAAGACCCCAAACAACTCGAATGAAGGGTCCTAATATTTTCTGGGGAGGGAATGAATATTATGCTGCTTACCTTGAAAAAAAAAAAAAGTAACCAACCCACACATGAACCACCACCCTGAATTCGTCATATAATAAAAAGATATATATGCCACACCTCCCACCGACACTGAGAAAAGAAAGAAAAAAGAACCAAACCAAATTGAATCTTTTAACTGCAAAAAGACGACGGATGGGATGGATGGATGGATCCTCTGGCACCTGAAAACAACGTACAACATCCATCACACCAAGAGGTGAATCTGTCACTGGAATTGTTGGTTGGCTGTCGACGCCGAATGTGACGTCATCAACCACCAACCCCCCCCCCCCGACCATTTCAATCAAAATTCTCCTTAACCAGTTCACAACAGTGCGAAATAAATATTTTTCGTGATTTCTCTCTATCGCATGACTCGAAACCATTTTCCATTCAATAGATACAACACACACACACATTTGCCTAGTTCTTTTTTATTTTCAATACTTTTTCGAAGGCAGCCATTCCCTTTTTTGGGGTCTATCTATCTCCTATCTCAGGTGGAATAAGAGAGTGAAGGGGGGGGGGCATATATTATACTACGTGTATAATAATAATAATACGAGAGAAATGTTTAAACAATTCCAATGAGATGAGGGTTAGAAAGGAAGAAAAAAAAGAGACAGAAAAACGATTTTCTTCTTCTTTTGTTGCTGTTCCCATGAAGGAATAAATGGGTGTTTTTTCTTTCTCCCAAGACTCTTTTTTTCTTCTTTTTGAAGGGGAGAAGGCGTCGGAGGTCAACAGACATTCCTTTTAGAAACAACCGCGAAAATGGAAGAAGAAAAAGAACTACGCCACTCACACAAGAAATAGAGGGGGCCTATATCTTTTATTTTTAAAAAAAAAAACTTTTTCTCTAAAAAATATCGAACCCACTCGATTCGAAAAAAAGAGAAATCGAACACCAGTTTTTTCCCAATATTTCAATACCTCGAACGAAACAACAAAAACTTTGAAATTGTGTTGTGTAGTTTCAAAGAAAAAGTGACTTGCCTTGACGAAATAAGAAAATGTCCAACAGGTGAGAGTGAAAGGTGTTTTTGTTTTTTCCAGTAAAGGGTCACTTTCAAGTTTTTGTAATTAATTCCCGCATCCAGTTAGTCTTTGGGGTGGGATTTGACGTGTCACTAATTGCAAGAAAATCAAATCCATTCATTAAAAAAACACACACACACAAACACACACACCAAAAAAAAAACGAAAAATCCAATATGTTTTTTGTTATTTTAAAATTCGGGTCAAATATGTTGCGAGTCGCACAACTTTAGTTCCACCGACAGAAATCCATCCATCCGTTAAAATCCGTTAAAATAAAAAGGGGAGAGATATCACTTGTAACTTGACTTACTGCTGTTGTTATACTCTGGACGTCTGACTGTGTGTCGCACTGTAAAGCCAAGATCACACTGAAAGACTTTAAGACTTTGGAGTCCCACTAGAAGAAGAAGAAGAAGAAGAAGAAAAAAAACAAAACCGCCGGCAGTTTCTTGTGTACCGCCTTTGTGTGTGTGTGTGTTATTCTCTTTCTCTCTCTCTCTCTCTCTCTCTCACCTTTCTATTCTTCTACTATCTAGTCTCATCCACCCCCTTCACTAAGAGAAAACCAACAGGTAAGTAAGAGAGAGAAAAGGATAGTGAGAGAATGAGAGAAACACTGGATAAGCAAACCGAAGAAGGTGTATATAGACACAAGGTGTTCTACGCCCTGAGGCAACACACGGGGCCCATCACAAGAACATAGTGAGGGGGGGACGAAGAGAATACGGACCAACCAGTTGAACCTACCAAAATGACGAATACACTCTGCACATTCCATCCATTCATCCATCCCCCCCCCTCCTCCTCTTATATAGCACAGTATTGGTATCTCTTGTGTATGGATGGACAGAAAAGGAGCCATGTACGGTGCCCCATTCGACAACTTTGTGACGACTAGAATGTTTGAGATGGGCAGTCCACACGGACAACAATATAAAACGGACGACGACGACAAGTTGGTTCTCTTTTTTTGTCTAAAAATATAAACGACGAGTTTTTCCGGTTGCTGGGGCGAAAAAAAATGTCGACATCATCATCATAAAAATGAAAAGAAAGAAAAACAAATGATATGCATAAATGTGATGGTCACAACAATATCGTGTGTCCAACAACAACAACCAAATAGAGTTGATGATTGTGATTTTGAATTGACACGGAAAGAAGCTAAATCATGTTTTTCTTCCTTTAAAGATTCAACCCTCTGGCGGTTAAAATCCTCTTTTTGACGTTAAGTGTCGGTTGATTAATTATTCAACGAAACTTAAAAAGAAAAAAGAAAAAAAAAACACAGTTTTTTTGCGTCTGTGGCGCAGTGTACACCACACACCAGAGTGTGTGTTGTTCAATGACCTCTTCGTATAGAAGAAAAGGGGAAGCCACGGTATAGCCGGTCGTTTGACTCTGTAAAAATGTTGAAAGATTTTCTTTTAATAAAAAAAAATAAAAAAGAAATCGCAGATAGAGACGGCAAAATGCTGGAAGCAGTATATCCCCGTGTCTTGGATTTCTTTGCATCAAAGAAGATCATCATCATCTCAGTTTTCAGCAGGTAACCCAACCATCGGGTAATGAGGTTCGAAAAAAAAAAGGAAAATGAGTAACAATAGAAACACACGGCTTCAATGATGATGATAAGAGGCGTGCTGCTGTGCCAGTATAATGATAGAAATACCCGGCACCCCATTTTCCTGTTTTCTTTTTATAAACACAAAACGACTCCTATCTCACTAACAAAAAAAAAAAAAACATTGGAGACGATCGCTAATGAAGGTGACTTGGCTCCATTTAACGACTACTCGGAAAATGTAGAATATTATCGTATAAACCTTTTTATTTTCTCACACAGACACATTCATTCCGTGTCCAACCTTGGAATGGCCGCAAACCTGACACCGCAACTACCCTGGCCGACGAATTTTCACGCGCTCCTTATTTCCGATAAGGAAATTGGCCGGATTCTTTTCTCTTTGTCGTCTCTTTTCCGTTCGTCTCCATGGAGTGGAATCTGAATGGCCAACGGCCAATGTCCCCCTCCCTTTCCCGTCTGATTGATGGCTATTAATCCGTTCCTTCCATCCAGAAAAAATACAAAAAAAAAAAGAATTTCCGGAGAGAAAAAAAAAATGTAAAAATATTCACGGTCGAAAAAATCTCGTCTTTTTCGACATCTTCCTTCGTGACCGCTACGCTATGCTTTTTAAAGATCATTCAAAAAAGCTCCAGGCACTAGACGGGGCCTCTTCAGTGCCATCTATTGACGTACGTTTCTTCCCAAGATCCTCCCAGCGCCATTTAAAAATCCCGCAAACAACAACATCCATCGATCATATTTTAAGATGGTCCTAAAAATCTGATAATACAACCGACAACAACAACTAAAATACCAAAGGAAAAAAAGAGTGGGGGGGGGGGGGGGGGGAGAAATCAGCTAATCAGGACAGACGTGAAATTCAAGCTCATCAATAGGATGAAACCTAGTCATGAATTGCATGATTAGATAATTTCACGAGTACTACAACGTACGTACTACCTCTATAAGTCTATATACCTGTATTTTATTGAGATGGTGGCGAGTCCTTCACGATCTGCAGCTCGTTCAGAAATGCACGCCTCCCCCGACAAAAGCACAAGCCCCCATTATCTTTCAATCTTTCCTCCTTTTACCTGTAATAATATTTCAAAGAAAAATGTTAAATGAGAGAAGGAAATATATCCAATTTGGTGTTGTAAATTGGGTACCGGTGCTGGTCTCTGGGACAATGGATATTTATTTTTATTTTTTCCTTTCAAGATGATGAAGAACTGCAGATCACTGTAAAGCACATTGATTGGCTTTAGGTGGGCCTAGTTAAAATGCCCTGCTGGCTACATTGAGGAAAACAGCTGGAAATGCATAACACTTCAAAGGTCGAAACCAGCAGTGGGGACCAGAGTTTAGCGACCTGTTGGAAGAAAAAATTTCACACAGTTCATCAACTGATGAAGAATAGAATTTGGCAGAAGATGAAAGCAACAACAATTATATCCCAAGTGCACACACAAACTTTGTTGGTGGGTACAACATCGTCTTTTTTCCAACACTGCATTCATGATGAGCCAGACTATTGTAGAAAAAAAAAAGAACATGCAACTACACACCAGTGAATTTGAAGAATGATGTAAAAAACCACAGCATGCAAAGGTAAATAATCCTGCTTTGAGTCATTTCCAACACTAAATCATGCTCGTTCCACGTGGTCGAGCCAGATGAGTACACACTTATTGCTGTAGGTATATTCTCTCTGTAACGGATTATTGTTACAACGGCTGCCGCCTGTATAATATCATTAAACGCGGTTTTCCACGTGCAACTACCCACAATCAAGGTAAGTCACAAATATAATAAATGCATCAATGTATGTATATATTTATACCTTTTCTGTTGAATAGTATTTACGTGTTATGTCGCGCCAAAACAGTTGGCCCGACAGCAGCGCCATTTTCCTTATTGGATTTTCAACGTCTATAAATTTCTATAACTGTTTTTTCTACTCGTTTCGTCTATTCAAAAGAAAACTCTTATTATTATAACGGTAAGAAATTAAATTGCATTTTTTTTTCGACTACTTCACGTAAAAACATTTTGGATTCAAAGATTTATGTAAAGTAGATTTCATCGTGTATGTGTGTGTCGAATATTTTATGCCCCGATATTATAGTATATATATTTTCGCCAGCATCCACAGGGCATGCGCCTGTAAACTGACATTTTCTTCTCGTTCGAGTTGCTGCTGAACTGCTGCTGCTGCTGTGTTATTGATCTGGTCCAACCGAGAACAGCAGATGGCTCCAACGGCTGAATGATCTGTGTTACTAGAGGGTTTGCCTCCATCGTCTCTGTCTCTCTCCAATCATTATTCTGAATCTGGAAAAATACTTTCATCATCATGGATAGCCAACATATCATTTACATCTTCGGGCGATGTCTTCTATTACTTCACGGTCAGTCTAATACATCTTGGTCGTTTTTTCATTTTTTTACTATTTTCACCAATCATATTTTCATCATTTCATATGTTTTTGCAGCCATTTTTTCACGGAGCTTCGGCCTAGTGGCAGACGCAGCGATAGACATGTCGACGACCATGCCGCCAAACTTTGTCCCCGTGATTGGTATTATTATGAATTCATTAGATTAAAAATGTGAGTGGGAGTTGGTTTGGAACTAATTTTTAATTTCTTTTGAATTAGACGGCGCAACGGGAGTGAAGCAAGTTGACCTGCCCGAATTTCTGGCCTCTCCCGACGCCAAAGGGCAGATTTGCACGTTAGCCAGTTTAAAGGCGATGGTCGTGATCTGGCCAGAAGGCGATGAATCACGCGAGGTGCGAATCGAAATGCCCGATAAAGACGTGACCGTATCCACCGTTGAAAATTGCTACGCCGGCAACAATCCATCGTTGATGAAACCCCTTTTGGTCATCACCTGGTCCTCATCATTCCAACTTTGTTTCTACATTTTCAAAGTACAACAATAACATCACCAGCTAATATTTTCAATAGAAATTCAATGATATTTTGTCAATTTCAGGATGAGAAAAACTGGTTCGTGAATCAAATTGTTTTTGCCTTCAATACGTCGGATGTTCCGCAGATGGGCATTGCTAAAAGTAGGCAAGAAATTATGACTTGACTTGATTTTTTTTTGTTTTTTTTTCAAATTTGGTTGACATCTGGTTATTGTTGAAGCATTTTCTGTCCTTGACTTGCTTTCGTTTGTTTCTGTTAGTTTCTTGTTTCCTTTAAATTTTTGACGTTCACGCACGAGATGTTGACCAGACGATTAGCGGTCGGAGCACGCTACTCCGTCTAGTCGGTGGGCCGGGATAGTTTGTCACGCTGTCCGGGCGTAACTTATACTCGGCGTAGTGCCGCGCATAGAAACATTTCGGTTGACATTGACGGATGACAGATGATGATGATGTGAAGTTTTTCAGTTGAGTTTCTTCGTCTCATCACGCGTGAACAGGTGAATTGAGGATGTTTGGAAGCGAGGCGAACGCTCTGACCGAACTCCAAGCTTCGCTTGGCATCTCTTACCGTTGCTTTGCCTCCAAGAAGTTCACTTTATCGCCGCTAGAGAGCGGAGCTGTTGTTGCCGGACGCATTAATGCCAACAGCATCCAGCGGATCAACGACAAAGCCAATCTGACACTCAAAAATTTCCAAATTCAACCGTTTGTCGATGGCCAGAAAACTTTTGAAGAAGGTTAACATTGATGTAAATTTAAAAAATTAAAATTCATTCGACTAAAATTTGCTCCTACCCCAGAGATGATCTGCAGGGAGGATGTGCTGGCCAAGCGTCATCGACGACGTCGTGATTCCAGCGTGACGATTGCCGTTGGCAGTTCTCTTGGTATGTGATCAAAAAATGAAATCAAAAGTTTTCTCATCTTTTATTATTAATTGATTCAAAAATTGATTTCATTTTCAGCTGTCTTGTCCGTCGTGACTGTGATGTGTTACGCCATATTCCGCTATGTCAAAATCAAGGCCGTCGGCTACGATACTATGCAGTAACATTTCAAAATGTCGTTAAGTTGATGATGAATTTTAGAAGAAGATAAATAGCAGCCCGCAATATGCTTCATTCAAGTTCATCCATTTTGAATTTAAAATCATTTTAAATTAAGTAATTCAATAATAAAAATCAGGACATTTTGCATATCATTTTAAAAAAAAGTCTTGTTAACAAAAGTTGTGCCACAGCAGTTATTATAAACCCAAGTCTTCCATGACCGTATCATCACAGATCGTTTCAATGTTGTTGCTGTATTTATTTATTTTTTTTTTTTGCAATTTAAAATATTATTCTGTAATATTAATTTTAAAAAGTAACTGTATGCCTAATCCTTTGCCCGTCTTCCCTATTTTGATAAGAACTTTTTAGGCTTTTTTTCCCCCGTCGACTTATTCCATTCTCAATCCGTGTATATGTTGCAGTGTGTATTGATACGTCTAGTAGGTACTGAATAATTCATACAAATATGTTCATTACATGTATCACATGATGGTCTTATTCATCGTTTCAATTTAGACGCAATTTTTCTTTTTTCCTTTATACTATATATTTCACCTAAGGAATTTTCTTAGCTCCTATCAATCCTTTCCTAAATCAAGTCTAAATCATTTCTGAAGGAATCGCTCAATTTTTTTGTCTACATATAACTTTTCGACTGGATTTGCCAAGTTCATTCGAGATGTTTGTTTGTTTTTCCTCTTTTTTTTTTTTTTGGATCGTTTTAATTTGTTTTGTTTTGTTTTTTAAAATCCGATTTGATGAAATCCTCTTATCACATTGAGATCGTCTCGCGAATGGAGTTTGACGAACAACATTTTTTAAATGAAGGAAATGAGTTAAAACGCCAAGAAAAGTTATATAGTTAATAGAATATAGAGAGAGAGAGAGAGACACAGACACAGTTACAATGTTTACCTCAGGAATCCGATGGATTCATCCACCACAATTTTAAACGATTTAAAAAAGAAAAGACAATTTCAACTATTGCCAAAGGAATAATAGCGAAAAGAATTGGAAATTAACACAATTAACTGATCCTGATATACAAACCCCATCAACTTCACATCCACACACACACACACACACAAAAACAAATGGAGGCTACAATAATAATGAAATAATATTGACTCACGGAGAGTAGGAGGGGGGAAAAAAATTACAGAATCGGAGAATTTGTTGAATATTTCTGACTGGGATTATGGGATTTAAAATTTAGATTAAAAAATAAATGACACACAATATAAAAAGAAAAAATTGAAATTCGATTAAGCGTGAGAGAATGCCTGGTCTCTATGGCCATGGTAGAGCGATGATGGTTGAACAACATGTTGATGGGCGACGTGGAGATTGGCCAGGGTGGCTACCGATCCGCCATCGTATCCGTGGCTTCCGGATGGATGATAACTGGCGAAGGCCGTCGACGGTAGATGGAGCAATCCGCTAGCGTGCGGATCTTTAGATCCACCGCCGAATTGCGATGCCATCAATGAACTCATGCTCCTCGATGCGACCATCAATCCACTGCCGCTTCCGGCGGCTGAATTGTGAACGCCATCGTCGAAAAGGATTTTGTTACCGAGACTGAAACTGTTTGGTTTCAATTCGTTCAGTAAATCATTCCCGCCGACTCCACCGTGATGATGGTGTAAAACTAATCCCGAAGAAGATGACGCTCCGTTGATTGGAGTTGTCGGCAGTCCGTTATCGCTGCCCAGGCAATCATCACTAGAAAATTGAAATCCAATTATTAATTTTTTTATCATTTGGTTTTTTTTTTTGAAAAGATGGACGACAGATGGCGATTCTTTCACGGAATATAGAAAAATCTGATGTGTCGTCCAAATGTTATTACAACCAAAAACACATAAAAGTTTGAAATGGTTTCCACCCCCGCGTTTTGGGAATGTGAGGGGGAGAAAACTACCCTCATTTGCCTTTTTTTTTCTTTTTCAAAACGAATCGTGGGAACACACATGTTCTTCTTTCTTGTTGCTATTAGTTTTTTTAAAATACATTTGGACCTTATCCATGGAGCGAGGTTGTTACGGTTGCCTTCACTTTCATCTTTTACTCCTTTTTTCTGTTGAGTTGCTCTCCTTATCCACAAGTGGATTGCACAACTTTTCATTTTTACGATAAAATAAAAGTTTCAAAATTCCCTCAACAAGTTCAGGGTCAAAATTCATAAAAACTGTCGTACTCGTTTATAATCTGAAATTTTTTTAAAAAATTTCTCAGGATCTTTTTTTTTTTTGACCTGACATGACCTAAACTGATGATCCATCATCGACCAAAACTAAAACTAAGAAACAAGTGAATGTGACACACGGTGGTACCTTCTTTGTTGTTGGGGTGGGGTCCGGTCTCGTTGGCGTCGATTTTTGAACCAATTGGAAACTTGGGTCAACGTCAGTCCAGTTTTTTTGGCCAGTGTACGTTTTTCATCGGGAGTCGGGTATCGATTTTGTCTGTAACAATCTTTCAAAGCTGCGCGCGATTTCTCTTTGAAACAGTAAATCGTTTCCTCGCCATCCCAAATGGTTTTCGGGAGCGGATATTTACGTCGCAGTCGGTACTTGTCCACAGCTCCCAACGCCCTGTTTCTCACCTTTTCAGCTTCCTACATATTTTCCCAACAAACCAAAAAAAAAAAATCTGGTCTTAAACAAAAAGCGGCGACAATTTAAAAAGCGACATCTGTTTCAAAAATAAAATTCGAGGGTCTGAGGGTGGGGGGGTTCTTTTTTTTTAAGAGAGAAAGAGGGGGGTCAACAAAAGTGAAGTGCCATTAAGAGAAAAATGGAGAGACAAAAAGGAAGAAAAAACAAAAAAGCTATATAATAACAATATATATACTACAGTCATTTTTCGGAAAAACAGCTTGAAAACATTTAAATTTTATTATAAGGGGTTAAAAGAAAGTGTTCCAGTTTTTTTTTATTGCCCACCATAATTCGACGCACATGTGTGCGAGCGTCCATATTTTTAAATAGAAAAAAAAAAGAAGAGATGCTATATATTATACCTTGTAGTGAGCTCCGTACCAAATGTTTTGCAATTCTTGGTGATATTGAGAACTGAAACTGTGAGATTCCAGCAGGTTGTAGAGTTCGCGGTAATTGCCGCGATGGAAAGCGACGGCGACGCGGGCACGGAGCACCGACTCGCTACTGGCGCTACCGCTCAATTCGGATGCCGGAAGTGACCACAGGAATCGTGACAAACGCTACAAACACATAATGAATCACTTGATTTAACAAAGAATTTAATTTTAAAAAAATGAACTTACTTCCATATCGCCAGCCTGTTGAAGAGCTTCGCAAACGCAAGCGACTTGATCGGTGCTGAACGACATGGCCAAAGAACCCGACGCAGTGGACATGGATTTATTGTTGTTGTTATTGTTGTTGTTGTTGTTATTATTGTTGTTGTGACTCAAAGATGAAGATGAAGTCGATGATGTTGACGATGGGCCGTTATGATGCAAATCGAGACGATCGGATGACGAATGGCGCTGTTGCGGATCCTCTCCGTACGACAACTGCGCATCCATTTAAAAAATAATGAAATCATGAAAATTGAGAAATTTATCAAAATAAATTGACTATATTATTTACGTTAGCGTTGTCGAGGAGTTCCAAACTGCTCGTCTGATCCAAACTGTTTTGTTGTTGTGGTTGTTCGCTCTTGAGTGTCAATCCGACGTGATGGTGTTGATCGGTCCCACCGCCGGAAGACGAAACGGAACTGCAACGTGACTCTGTTCCTCCAATCAGATTCAAAGAACTGGTCGATGCCACGGGATAATGTTGACTCAAATCGTAATGATTCGACGACTCGAGAAGATGTTGTTGCTGTTGTTGTTGTTGCTGGACATGATGATGATGTTGGATGTGGTGCGGATGATGAAGCGGAAGGTGGTACGGCTGATACAACCGATGTTGATGATTTCGTTCGTTCTTCATGACCAAATGATGACTCAACAGCGGATGATTGACAGACGATTCCAATGTCAAATGGTGACCCGTCGGCGGAGGTGTCACGCTGCTGTCCGTCGACGTGTTTTCAGTCACCGCAGATGAACCGGATGCTCCAAATGGATGAATCAAAGACGATGATGCACTACTCAGACTACCACTGGCCATGTTTCCTTAAATTATTTGTGCTGTGTTGAATTCACTTTTGTTATTTTCAATTGATGAAAAGTTTGCACTTTTTTTTCTTCTTTAAACAACAACAACAGCATCCGAATGCGAACACTTGTTGGAGGTGAATAATCGAAATTTATCTTTCAGGCCAGCCTTTGCTGGGATGGACGGGCTGAGTGGCATTCAAGCTCCGCCCCAACACGTTCGTGTAACTTCAGCGTTATCTGCTTCACTATTGGTTACTCGTCCTGACCAATGTGGAACGATCTGTAGCCACTCCCAAGTGGAGAGAAGCGCATGTCCCGCACACAAAAGAGAGCCGCTGCTGCTGCTGGACCTGTTGCCTTTTTTATTATTTGCGGATAGTGTCGCCGTTAGTTGTTAATGACCCTCGTCTCGTACGTACGCTAATGAAATTCGAATGTGGAAGAAGAAGAAGAAGAAGGAAGACATTAGAGAAATTTAGGCGGGTGATATGATGTTGAACATTTCTTGTTTTTTTTTAAATATCCCGTCACGTGCGACACACAAGACCGTGTTCATTACGATGTATAATATCGTCCGCACTTTCTCTCTCTTTGGCTAATTTGTTGCGGTTATTATTCACTGCTGATGTTGAGATGTTTTGAAAATGGAGAGCCACGCCTATTATACACATAGGCATGATCGTTATCATCTCTTTTTTCACTCGATGATGACTTGATTACATTATATTGCCAGTTGAGGCGCATTATCATAAGCGTATCATCATCTGATATGTGGGACACGAAAATACCTCTCGCTGATGTTTGTCCATTTCATCGCGTCCAGCAGAGAAAAATGCGATCCTCATACATCAGAAATAGAGAAATTCATCCATCGTTTATCTCTCTATGTACATAGTGACGAGGATAATCCTCTAGAATATGCGATACGAATCGCATTCTCACATCCATCAGGCGCGAAATAACTCTTCCATGTGTCTAAACTAAATCTTCCAGAAATCTTCTTCATTCTCTGTCTATTTGCTACACATTAGAGCCCCTCGACTTAACATACCACCACCACCTGATGTGTATACACACATATCATCCTGTATGATCCAGCTCTCTTTAAACAACAAAAAGGACATTCTTGGTGAAATTCAGTTTCGACGAAATGAATATAATGCGTCACGCCCAATCAAGACGATATGATGTTATTCTATATGCTGTGAATACACACACAACACACTGTGTGGACAGCAGCATATTCAAATGGATCAATAGGTCAGAAATGCCAAGACACGTGGCGGATGCAGTCTGGAAATGGCGATCTAATTTTTGCGCAACTCTTTTGATTTTCTAGTCTACCTCGTCTAGTCTGCCAGCCAGCAGTCAACATATGACGGGAAATGGCGACTGACTATGCGGATGCAGTTGTATTAGCCTATAAAATTTAGTTTCTATAATAATGATGAAACGTACTCGGATTTATACCAAATACAGTCAATTGTCATCATCTCTCTATCAAAACACTGACGAAATATAATAGAGAGAAGAATATAACAAGTTCTGAACTATATGGCGGATGGATGGATGGATTGTAATCTGAGATATTATTTTCTGTTGATCGATCGAATACATGTATATAAGAATATCTAGAGCATAGAGCAGCTGGTTCGTCTTTTTTGCTTTTTTGGCTCTTTGAACTTTTCTCTCAGCAGTAGCAGCAGAACAAAAAGAAAAAAAATGTTCTTGAACCATCAGCAACAGCGGCCATGTTTGTGCTCAGCTGAGAGAGAAACTTGGGTGATGTGTAACCCGAATATCATCATCCCTCTGAAACTTCTAACGGTCTATTGTTTCAAAGAGGATGATGGCTAGAAAGAAAATAAAGAGAAAAAGAAAATGAGATCGTCATGCCATTTACAAGAAAACAATAAGCGCAGCAGACCCAGAAAATATACAAGTTCTGCTGACACTAGCACAAAAACTTGTTTATTTTCCTTGTAGAATGAATATTTTTTCTTTTAAAAAAAAATAAAATAAACGAGTCATTCCACAAGTATATAACAACAAATCAAATATAGACGAATATAAATAATAGTAGCGCGACATACCAGCAAACAGTCAAAAAAAAGGCTACACAGATTTATTTCTCCTACGTATACAAGTGGGTATATATATTAGACTCTGTGAGTCGGTGCTGCTGGAGAACGGCCAGCAGCAGCAATCCGATCCGCTGTGCTCCGTGAGCTATATAGCTGGCAGAGTCAATTAAACCGGATCGAATGGCTCGCCCAGCATTTCACATGCAGCAATATATATATATATACAGCACGCCACTTGCCTTTATAGTTAGTAGCAACTTGTTATAATATACTGAATAGCAGTCTAGCGACTCGCAATGAAAGAAGAATTCATGTAATATACGTGACATACGATGGGTTTGACTTTTTTTTCCCCATTGCATTTTGGTCTCTATCTTTCAGAGTACACCAATATATATTAATAAAAGGCCACTTGTTTCATGTAACACGAGATATGATTGTACGCATTATTAAATTCTTTATATAATAAAAATTGAATTTTATTTTTTGAAAAGAGAGAGAGAAAGACGCCAACTGCTCACAAGTCGTTTCTTGATGTTTCAATTATAACGAAGACTCGAGAGAATTTCCAGTCCATCATTCATTTTGCGCTTTGCTCATTATAAGTCTATACAAAACCGCCACCTATACTGTCACCGTGGAATTAAGGGGTGGTATAGTGGGGTGCGTGAAACTAGAAAATCAGGGAGGCTATATACAATAAAGAAAAATGGGGAACTTATAACAACCAAGTGGTATACTACTAGTATAGAGACGAGACTATAATATTAAATGCGCAATGACCGGCTTCGTGTTACACCATTTCCTATATTATATAGTAGCTGCTGCGCCTATATGGAGTTTTCGGTCACACCCCGCCCACAATGTATAGATTTTGACTGTCTTTATTATAATACGCAGTATATGTAGGACCTAGGAGCAACTTTATTACACATGTGTAACCGTTTTAAAAAGGAACTTCGACAGTCCTATTTTTCTCCTTAAATCTTCTTCTACGTATATACTGCCCCTTCTCTCTAGTGCTCCCCTAGACTCATCTGAAATCGGTTGCTCTTATATTCTTTAGTATACATATAAGAGATTCGAATTTCACTTGTGGGTCCCGGAACTCCCCCTCTCCGTCGCCTGAGCAACGGCTTTTTCGCACCTCCATCTATACAGCTGAGGTTGATAAAATTCGTTTGATTAAATAAGAGTTAGATGTGTTAAATCGATTTTGTATTTTTATTATCATTTTATTTTATTAAGTGATGATGATGATGAAAACGACAGGTAACCTTTTTTCCCCCCTTTTTTGGAAGAACTCGTTGAACGGCCATCGACCTCACCTGAAAGTGAAAGGATTAGACCCTTCCCGTCCTTGATGGTCTTTTTATTTAACAATATAAATAAATATACTACTCTCTCATCATCTCTATAGCACATCATCGTTTCCGCAAAAAAACATTCAAAATGTGGGCGCTGTTATCTTCTTCATCCATTCTTTGTCCAAAAAAGGAAGAATGAATGAATGAATGGAACGGACAACAAGAGAATCGCACCCTGGCATCGATTCGCCGCGTCTATATAATACAATAGGTGTACTACACCACATCATCTTGGGCACATCATACAGAGCGGAAGAAGTGAAAAGGGTTCAACCCATCGACTGTCATCGCACAATAATAATAATAAAAAAAGGGGTTTGAAAAAATAGAGATGGTATTTATTAAAAATGTATTATTAGATATATAGGAACTTTACTATATAGCTGTTTGCGCCCTTGTTTTCACTTTCAAATTGAAAAGGAAGAAGATTTCTTGTTTAGCTGCTTTTGGTGTTTATTTGCCTTTGGCGGGAAGAATAGCTATCGAATGGAAATGATGATGCGCAAAATAATGGCCATGGCGGAAGCTGCCAATTATTGTGTGTCGCGTCCTACCGTACTGCATGCCTAACTGTTTTCTGAGCAACACAACAGTCTTCTCCTATTATTCTTCTTCTTATTATCTGTTGATCAGCTATATTATATATACAGCAGCGCGGCTTACATAATTGAATGATTGGTCAATTCCGTTTCGACCTTTACACAGAGACTCGATCAGGTGACGTGATGCTGTGCCGTATCGATTGAGCGCATGGATGCTGGGAAATAATCGGCTGAAAAAAAGTAAAAGTTTTTAAGCTATATACAATTTCATTATTAGAGAATTGGCATTTCGCACTAATATAAAGTGACCCTGAAATGTGGGATCCATCCATTATAAATTAATGGCGAGGTACATAATAAGTCTCGGATAACTCTATTACCCGTTATTGTTATTGGCATCAGTTAGTTTCTAAATGAAAATCAGGAAATAAGTCTCGACTTTGTTCTTATTCATCGATTGAACTGAGCGTCCATCCTTTTTGTGCTGCTGGAAATGAACTTGGACAACTGGACACTCGGAATCGATTAAGATGAATTACTCCCGTTTCGTCTTACACACAGCCGAAGCACTGTACTTTTTTTGTCCAGTGATATGTGAAACAAGGTCGTTAAAAACGAGAGAGAGAGGCGACATACACACGGAGCGCTTAGATATCCGACTAACTCATTAACATGGGAGGAGGCAAAGGGGAGGTCATCAGTTGAGCAGTTATAGTCCCTATGGCACTAGAGTCAAAGAGTAGGTGAGCACAGTTGCTATGGTCAGTCCGCCGTAGTTCTTCCGCCGTTCGATGTGAAATGTGAGATCAAAAATGTTCCTTTAGAGTTTTCTTCGCCGAGCTGCTAGCTGGCCCCCATAGCAAAAAGAGAATAAGGGAACCACCATAGCACATTGATGGATCCTTTTTTTTTGTGTGTGCTCTACTTTAAGTCCCCACCCACACATTTACATCAGACCGTTAAACTTGAGTCATTTACGATAATAGCCGTTTTTTCCCTCAAAAATCCAGATGTGTGACAACTATAATATCTGCGAAAATCAAAAAATATTTTTATTTCAATTCGAAAATTTTATCATTTTGTCTAGTAGTCCGTGGTTTATCTTCACGAGATCGAACCGGAACTCGTTTTTTTTCTCACTAAAAACGTCGTAAAGAATTTAAACAACAAAAAGGAGGAAGTTAGAAACAAGAAAAGGATGGCCTAGCAATTGTTCCCTTTCTTTAGATTCTGAATCAAATAAAACTGGGGAAAAATAGAAAATGTCGATAAAGATTTCGATCTCAAATGATGTTGTTAGCTGTCATTTCGATACGCCGCGTATCAAAAAGTGTTATTTCCTATCGAAATTCACTCCTTATTGTATACAACAGTGCCCCGACGACGAAAGAGAACAGTAATAGTTATTGGTTTCATCATTTGATCGCCTATTAAATATCAAATGAATCAGATTCTCTGTTGTCATATCGATTGCTCTGAAGAAACGCTATTATATTGCGTGACTATAAAGTCATTTTTTATGAACTTACTAATATATCGATTGGTCACGCCAAGCATTTTATTATTTAACACGCACAGCTGCAATGATAGTTGTTCCCTTTATTTTCGACATAATCTGTTTCTGCTGGTGCTCGTCGAGGAGATAATCCGCTCGGTTCTGCCCACGTGCTGTCCGTGTCAAAGAGACAAAAGGTGTGCGACGAGCCCTTTTTCAACATATTATAGAGAGAGATCGAGATAATCAGGACGCGTATATAGTTACTTATGTGAAATCTAAACCTAGACGATAACATTTACAATCGGAGAGGTGTCGACAGAAGCTCTTTAGTATTTTGATGACATTTTCTTAATTCCACATCATTGGACGTCGAATTCTTGGCGTTTTCACCCCTGTCTGTGACATCCGAGTGGCAATATCTTCATCCTTTATCTTCAATTTTCTTTTGGGGAATTTTCATCTCTGAGGTACCGTAACTACGATCTTGTATTTAAGATATACGGGCAAAGACTGCCCAAACCGACAAAAAAGATTGAGCTGAATGTTAAGCAAGATAGATAGATAGAGAAAAAAAGACCTTTGGAATTTGTTTCTTGCTGCTGCGGGTGTCGAGTTATTCATCATCATTGTTATTAGATAGCGGGAAATGGCAACGCATTGAGTCAACCAAAGGATATTTGATGATGATGCATCATCATCATCATCGACAAGTTTCACGAGGCTGCTGAACACAACATCACATTGTTGTTGACTTGTTGTTCATTTTTTACAATATTCAAGCGACGTGAGAAAATAAATCATCACAAACGAAAAAGACAATAATACGTCCGTAACGATGGACGCGGGAGGTTTTTTATTGCGCAGACAAATCAAGTCGCATTAATCGTTTGTTTTATTACGATTTCAAATCTCATATTACGACATTAAAACAAATGCAAATCACTTCGTGTCCCCTTCAAAATAACTTTCACTCACGTTCGCCTTTTAAATAAAAAAAAAGGATTCAATTTCAAAATTGTATCGTGTCACGATAAATCATCACGTCGAAATCAACAATTGAATTTATTAACCTAATATAATAAATCCTTAATTAAAAAGAAATTCATTTAAAGTCAATAACAAGTCGTCACCCGCTAAGATGATGAACGACTTGACAGTTACAACCCCCCCCCAAGAAAATTCTTTTTTCAATTTTCGCCCATCAACTTGGAAACTATCTGATTTATACACAGTTGCGCTCATTCAAAATGTCTACCAGCTTCCTAACATGGAAATAATAGGCCTGTATTACATACTTTAGTACGACGACGACGAACGAAGAGTCGTAGGCGAGAGGATCGAATTGCGACAAGTCGGTGAAACAAGACTCCTCAGATTGCGAGTCTCCATCTTCTCTTCTCTATTGGCTGCTAGCAAGAAACTGTTTCCAAGAAAGCCCTGCTGAGCAAAAATGGAAGAAGAAATTCACAATATGTGAATCATCGTACACAATGAACAACAGCGCATAATAAAAACAAGAGTCAGATGAGATCGCACCATCTTTGATAGCGATTCGATATCAACAACTTCCTCCTTTCTCACAGAGAACCAAGTTTATTAATAACTTTTTTACCCCTTGGCGATTGATTTTCCATCAAGACGCTGTCTTATAACCCTTTGTGTCTCTGGCCTGGAGGAGCTCTTGGTCGAGTATCACATGTCGTGTCATTTCAATCATCACGTCAGAGGGTAACGAGGTAATGACCGAGGAGACGCCGTAACCAGAGCTTAATCACTGCTCTCTCTCTCTCTCTCTCTGGGTGTTTGCTGGGCTGCTTAGGCATAGGGGAAATGAACAGAGAAACTACATTTTCTTTGAAATTTCTGTTATTTTTTTTTTGTTTTTTTTCTTTGTTAGTTATTTTTTTCTTTTTGTACTGCGATTGTCATCTAGCGATGACTTCTAGTGTTTTACAATTCCAAAAGAGAACACAATAAATGTAGAAGGGAATGAATAGGTTCTTCATTAACGTGACCTCTCTCTTCTGGTGGAACAGGGTAATGTTATTTGATGACTAGTTATAACAATAAATCTACCGATGAAAAAAGCGAACGTGATTATAATATTAAGAGAGGGAAATAGAAACAGTTAGTATAAATGGACAAAATTAAAGACGAAAAACTGAGAAATACACTAGAAAAGAAATATGGACAATCTCCGCTATAGGAAGACGGGGGTTCTCTGTTTGATCAACGGGCCAGTTGCGTAATTAAGGATGCGCACATTTCGAAAAACTCCATCGTCGGGTGGCCCCCTCCTCCTCCAATGAACTGTGATTGAGAAACATCCGGATCTGTTGGAACGATACGTTATCCAAATGATGAAATCAATTCTCAGACTCGGTCGATCGAAAGATCGACGAAATTTCTTTTTTAATCAATACTTACTGGAACTAATTTGATCGTTTTCATCTGTACTAAGACTCTTAAAGTCAAGGAGATACGACTTGTAGTCGACTTGATAAAGCTGCAGCGACATTTTGGCGTAGCGGCCATTCACCGGGTTTTTACTGCGAACTCGAACGTGAAACGGATTCACCATCTTCCATTCCTGCGAAATCAATTTGGAAATGAAAGACGTTTAACGAATTTTTAAATTCTGAAAACTCACGAAATCCAACGTCTTCATGGCTCTGTAAACCTCGTACATGATGTCGTGTGGCTTACTTTGAGATCGGATGCCTGGAATCAATGGGAAAAGAACATCTCAAATGAAAGAGAGGGAGGCGACAAGTTTCGTGGAAAAACACAACAACAGAATCTTGTTTGGAAGCGCGTGTCTCTATTACCCAAATGCCATTTGGCGCGTTTGATCGGGGTCCTGGGTGCAGTTCGTTCGCCGGCACTGGCTGTTCGCTCGCGGAACCCAGCTGCATGTGATTAGAAAGACAATATAGCATAGCAGTTCGTTAGAAAGTGATGCTATTGAGCTGGAATGATAAGGATGTTTCAAATTACGTGCAATGCGCTCCGGATGAGGTTTTATGCCTCCCGATCCCGGCGTTGGGCTACAATCGCCCGGACTGAAAGCGGCTGGCGGAGGACTACCAGCGATGTAAAAATCTACACAAAAGCAAATCAAGTCGTTTATCATTACAAAAAAAAAACAAAAATTTTAAAAAAAGTTGATCAATAAAAAAATTTAAACCTCGTAATTCAGCCTTTGCGGCTTCGTCTGCGATGCGCTTATTATCCACAATGAGATGGTAAGCAATTGCCAACTGATCATGCGGGATCTCCGCTCAATAGAGCGCTGTGCACTTCTTGCTCACGAACTCCGAATTTCTTTGAAACAAAATAGAATGGTCAGCAAGTGTCAAGTCTCAAAAATGTTATTACTGTTAGGTCACACCTCGCAAACTTCAGAGACGGCATCGGTGTCGATCACAGAGGTATCCTGTTCAACCGGAGAAGGAAACAAATATGCGGGACACTCCTTGGCAAACCAATCGTGTTTTCTGGCAAATCAATGTCAAATGATATGAGACCAAAAGAAATTAAAGACAAATGATGTGATAAATTACTTGACGTCGTCAATCGTGGCTCTCTTCATAGGATCGACTTGAAGCATGTGACAAAGCAGGTTTACCACGGATTTGTTTAGATAATCTGGTATAGGAAATACTCCAGCTACAGTCGAACCAGCCACCACAAAAAAAAATTAAATTAAAGAAAGAATCGAAACGAATTATTTTACAATTTTAGTAAAACACGTACATTTAATTTTTCGAAACAGTGTCGGGACGTGTTCGTCATCAAACGGTAATGTGCCGCATAGTAGTGCGTATAAGATGACACCACATGACCATACATCCACTTCCGGGCCAGCATAAAGTTTGCCCGAGATGACCTCGGGCGCTGCGTAATTTGGGGATCCGCAACTTGTTCGCAAAAATTCACCATCCATCATCATGTTGCTCAGACCTGCAATCGAACCCCAATGTTGATCATAAAAAGTCTAAGAATGATTGAAAAAACTCGAATTTTATGAGAACATACCAAAATCTGCAATTTTCACATGAAGGTTAGAGTCTAACAGTAAATTTTCCGGGTTTTAAATCTCTGTGGACGACCATGTGACGATGGCAATAGTCCACTCCTGAAATGATCTGTTGAAAGAAACGCCTAGCTTCGTGTTCCTTAAGCTAATAATTGGTTAGAAAAGGGAAAACAAGAAGGTTATGTCTTGTTAATGTACTGAAGTAGTAACTCATTTGGAAAAATACCTTTCCATGTTTGACAATGTAGTCGAAACAACTCTCCTCCTGAAACATATTCCATTATCATGAAAATGTCAGTTGGAGTGCTAATTACTTGATACCTAGGAAATTTTACATGAACATTAGCAAAAGTTAATCATCTATTCCAACATATTGATTTGATTATCTTACAGTTTGATAATGTGAGGATGTCGGAATAGTTTTAGGTTTTGAATCTCTCTCCTGATCTTGCCAACAACATCCAGATTCTTGATTTTCTGTCGATTAAGAATCTTAATGGCAACTTTGTGTCCAGTCAATTGGTGTTCACCAACTAATGAGCCAAACAGAAGGTTAATAATTAATGGAACATAAAGTAAAAAGATGCCTGTGATTTACTTTTGACTTTGCCAAAGGTGCCAACTCCCAAGGTCTCTCCCAATGCATAATGTCCTATTTTAACAAGAGGTTTTTCCTGTGAAAGCAACGCCGAGGCGATAGCAGTAGGGCGTTCGGCCATTATTGAAAACCTAAATTAAATAACACATTAGCACTTTAGCAGGTGGGATAATCAAAATGCTGTAACTTGCAAGAATTTAAAATTTTACAAATTTTATAACAATAATATTTATTTATTCAGCTGATACTTATAGTAAACAGTCCAAAATTATGAAAACGATAAGAACTGTTACTTGAATGTATCTACGACGGACAATATTAAGAGTTAACAATAATTTACATACCCAATGGATGATTCACGAATTAAGTGTTTACAAATAGTAGCACAAGAAGTCACGTACCGAAAATTCTATTGCACCGTCAGGCTGACGGTGCTCCAATGGTACGGTAGTGGGCTAGTGGCGACTGTGGTGTACTAAAAAGCGTGCGTACTCTGCTACGACGCAATAACCTGTGGGGTAGCTTATAAAAAAGATCGGAGAACATAATTTGAGATGAATTTCCCAATTTAACCCGATTTTTTATTCCATTATATGCTTATTTTATTTAAATGCCAAATAGTTAAGTAAATTAATTCAAGACTAGCTGCAAGCTCGCTAGATGTCTATGTGTACCCATATATTCATATAACATTGACAGACAGACAGCTGTGTGAGCTGACAGCCGACGTGTTTTCGTTTAGACGGTTTAGATGTTAAAACGAGATCAGGATCAGAAAACAAAATCCTAGTCGTGATATCTTTCAACGATCGGGATACTGCCCTTGTGTTCTAATTAGAGTCATGCAAAACGTAATTAATACAGTGAAAGGTACGGCGCTGGGAGTCGCGGAATATCTAACACCTGTTCTGAAGGTAAGACGACGAAATAACGTCGCTCTCATAATTAAACGATATTTTTTTTTTGGTTCAGAAGTAATTATTATTCTTTTGTTTTAAATAAAAGGATTCGAAATTTAAAGAAACTGGAGTTTTGACACCAGAAGAGTTTGTTAAGGCTGGAGATCATCTGGTTCATCATTGCCCTACATGGCAATGGTCAACTGGTGATGAATCTAAAATCAAACCTTATCTTCCAAAAAACAAACAATTTTTGCTCACAAGGAATGTTCCCTGCTATAAACGATGCAAGCAGGTATCACATGATCAATATTCTTGTATTTAATAACTGATAGCTAACTTTAAACATTTTTAGCTGGAATATACAGAGCAGGAAAAAATAGTTCAACCAGAAGACGGAGAAGGTGGATGGGTGGATACACATCCTAGCAATGACAATTTAACTGATGGCTCAGGGACTGCAGAAATGTCAAATGATGAAAAGGTAAATTTTCAGGTTTTTGGTTTGTGATTCAGTTTATTACATATTATAAAATTTATCCATAGTTAGAGTGATTCTGATGAAGCAGAAGACATGCAAAATAATTTGGGAAATGCCATGACTGATCTTGTACTTGGCGATGATGACGACGACGACGAAGCAGCCGTTATGGAAGATAGCGATCTAGAGAATGAAGAAGATGAAGTAGTTATTTTTTTTTAACTTAAGGAATCAATTAATATTTATTTTCGTTATTATTTTTAGGCAGAAGTAAGGCCAGCATCTGATCGTGAACATGTAGCACGTAAAACGAGTGATTCAGTTGGAGAAATCATCCAAACAAGAACTTATGATTTAAACATTACGTATGATAAATACTATCAAACGCCTCGCTTATGGGTTTCTGGTCACGACTGAGGTATTATTACTCACATTATTAACCTTGGCCATCAACTGATAATGATTCGTTTGGTACGTTTCGTATTTTTACTTTCAACTGCATGAAATAACTTTTGAATTAACTTAATTTTTTAGAACCGCCATCCTTTATCAGTAGATCAAATGTACGAGGATGTCAGCCAGGATCATGCTAAAAGAACCGTTACTATGGAGAGTCACCCCCACATACCTGGTCCACCTATGGCTTCTGTTCATCCGTGCAGGTAACAACTCACGCTAAAATATAATTGTACCCTGTTCATCGATAGAATATAATAATTGTCTTTGTGTGTTCGAAAGGCACGCTGAAGTGATGAAGTTCTTTATCCAAACTGTGACAGAAGGCGGAAGAGAACTGGGTGTTCACATGTATTTGATCATTTTTTTGAAGTTTGTTCAAGCTGTCATCCCCACAATTGAGTATGACTACACACAAAACTTCACAATGTAATGAAATCAAGAGGATCTTAAAGCCAATTATTTTTTTTAATCCTCATCTTTAAGAGACTTCTCATATGTTTACACCTGATGGATAGGATATTGTTTTTAGGTCAAAATACACTTTGTATTTGCAATTCCTGAATATTACGTTAAATTAGTGCGCCGATGCGCATTATTGAGTCACATTTTTACTTTTTTAATTTTCCGATTTAAATTCCTTAACAAAGACGTCAAAGACCGCATTGTTTCACAGGATAATTTAAGTGATATTATTATTATTAACGAAATTGTAGGCTAAGAAAATTGTACTGCGCATTTCATAATAAAAGGATTCTTGTGTGAATTCGTAAACGATAAAGCAGGATTTATTCCGATTTCTGTGTTCTTCTGTCCTGGCCCGGAGACGAGTGGGACAGAACTCGGGAGACGGGAGCTGGCCTGCTGGATGGTAAACGACGCAATCCGGTGACATAGTTAAGTATGGCAACTATGGTAGCAGAAGAAACTCGAATCTAATCGAGGATTTTCCGGTTTTGTTGACAATTCAATCGCTGTGCCCGGCCTTGTGGCCAGAATTTAATATAGATTAATCAATAGTTATTCAAATAAGAATCAGAAAGAAAATGTTTTGCTTTCGATCTCATGCATTGGGCAGCCTGTCTATAGTTAAAAATAGTTTTTCTATTAACAAAGTCTATCAAAATACGAAAGGTAAGAAGCTTAAAATCATGCATTTTTAAAACTATTTTTAATGGATCCAATAATTTGTTGACTAGTTTCCTTGAGAATGTCGAGTGCTTCTGCTACGAGTTCTTCCCCTCCAAAATGGGAACTTCGAAGTGCAATGTGCCTAGAAAGAACACCAATCATTTTGCCTCCTATGACTAAAATTGAACAAGAAATGACTGAAATTATTGAGAAACTTGATACAGCGAGAAGCCTTAAATCAGATCATGAACTAAGACAAGACTGAAGACAAGTATTAACACAAAATAATCAATGGTGATTTCAACTTTAATTGTATGAACTGTTTCTTGATTGTAGGAAAATTACTTCAAATGATTACAGATGGAACTCAAGAAGAAAATAACCCAGATGCAGCAACAAGGACAAACATCTCAAGACTTTGAAGATGCCTGCAATGAAGAATTGCAAAAATTCAAAGCCAGCTTCAAGGATAACAGGTATTAATAAATAAAATTGGCATTATTATAAAGTAGTCCACTAATATACTGTTAACTAGCTGAAGACTTTAAGTGGAGACAGGAAGTCCACTAACCGAAAGCTGGATAAGCATTTGCTGTTTATTGTGCAAGAGAAAAAAGAAGACAAAAAAGTTTGGAAGCTTCCGGAAAGTCGATGGAAGGATGGGGAGACCCTACGTGAGACAGCAGAACGAGCGCTCAAAGAATGTGTGAAAATTCCTGATACGTCAGTGCGAGTATTGGGCAACGCTCCATGGGGAGTACAAACTATCAAGTACCCAACGTCAGTTCGCCAAAAGCTTGGTTTTGACGGTGTAAAAGTTTTTTTCTTCAAAGCCCAGCTACTTTCTGCTTGCCATACTTGTTTAGATACAGAGCATAATTGGTTGGGTAGAGAAGAACTTACAGAATGTCTCGAACCCGAATACTTACGCAGCGTAAAAAAATTTCTCATCGATGAAGATTAATTCATCAATCATAGTATTTCTTTAGATGCATCATAAAAATACACAATTTCTTCACTTCATTTTTGAAATAATCAACATCTCAGGTAAGATTCACGCGTCAAAAGTTAAAGACCGAGAAGGTAGGTTTGCACATTATATTTTCATCAATCAAGATACTGTTCGATGTACAAGTATAGCATGGTCTCAAGCTAGTTCATAAGAGTGAGAGTTATGAAGAGGTTATCGATATAGTTTGAAAATCGAAATTCACTTTAAAATGTCGACAAAAAAGAGCCAATATGATAAGAAAGAAGCAACTGAAATGACGGGCAAAATTAATAGCCCAGTAATTGTTGTCAACGTTATGGATCAAGTAAACTTATCTTACCGCACTTAAACCACACAAATTGCTCCAACATGACTATTCGACAAAAACGCCACATCCAATGGCAAATTCCCGAAAGCTGTGTGCTTGAAGGGGAAATACAGTCGAAAAGCGAGGTTAGAACAAAATTGAAAGGGAAAAAACTGAAACGAAGGCAATTTTACAAATTGCTTTCAATGAGAAATGAGATGCAATCTTGTCAATCCTAGCTGTTCATCACTTTTACTGTCCTGCTTATCAAAGTTAGTAATGTGTTGTTTAGGTTTGGAGTCGGCAAAAATAACTTGAGTCTTAAGAACGGGCGCACCACTTTAATACAAAAAAAAAATCAAGAAAAAATTAGGAAGAAAAGAAAAGGGAGCAAAAGAAAACGAACAGTGCCTTCGTCTTTTAAGTATGATACGGGGCAACGTAAGTGGCAGGAAAGAGGCCGCGGCGGGCGCCAATTTCTCCAGTCCACCAATGTTGATCAGAGCGGTCCGTCACAGTGATGACGTCACCTCGCTTAAATTCCAATTCACCTGGTTCTTGTGGGGTGAAATCGTAAAGTGCCTGCACCAAGAACTGTCGAAAATTCACACAAGAATTTTTAGTCAATACTAAGCCTAAAGGCATGAAAAAAAAAGAACAACTGGTAACTTACTTCTTCAGGCACCATGTCTCGTAGTTTTATATCCTGAGACCGAGAAACAGATGTGGAGCGATGGTAGTCGACCAGTTCGTTGAGCGAGTTGAATTTTACCACCCACAAAAAGAATTTCCCTTGGGCATCGCGAAGTACTTTGAAGTGCTGGACACCATCGCCACATCTGCAAGAAAGAAAGAAAAAACATAGAGAATAGCCTACCAAACATAGAATGCAACGTAACAAGGTATTGTGTAAATTTCAAGCTAATTTAAAACTACAAGGAAGTAGGATGATGGCTTCCTTAGCTATAAACAAAACGCACTCATCCTATAGCTCAACGGGCAAAAACCTTAAGAAAGAGCAGGGCGATGCAAAAAAGAGGAACGAGAGAAATGTAAAAATAAAAGTGATGCCAAAATCCTGTTCACGGGACATACATACAGCTGCTCGATTACGGACGGAGGCTCAACGGTAAGGGAACTTGACGAAAATGCCTAACAGATAGAACACAGACCCTAGACACGCCTAACAAGGCTAATAAAATACAACCAAAAAGGATAAAACTAATTACTAAAAACAGTGGGACTGACGGTTCATGAATCACGACTATAACAAAAAGGGTAGTCACTCTGCACGAGTTCCAATTTTACACGCAATCTGTCTCTGTTTTTTAAGGAAAAACGAAATAGACGATTCAGATTCATTCCAAATTTGATGTGAATGAAATTGGAATGTAAACGGATGTGTGCGTCATCAGGTTGACTCATGGAAAGAATTCTTGCGTGATCAAAGCAAATCTCTACAGAAAGCCAAATTACCCATGATTCTTTGAGTGAAATAGAAATAAACTGTACCTGCGGTTCATTAATTTTCTATTCAAACACGTCTTCCCGTAAGGCACATCTTGTGCCATACGCAGTTTGGAAAGCGTGGTTGTACTGTATTCGATCTGACGAAAGCGCGTACACATTTGAAATTCTTTTCACGCTTCGAACGTCTAGCGTCTAATTAGGATATTTGAATGCAAACAATTTTCCAAACATGTTTTTATAAAGTGTCCACATTACCAACATTTCATTTTGATAAATCTTCGCGTATTTGGCAGTTAACGACCTTTACATGATTTGTTAATACATGTCTACTTGTTTCATTCAAATGTTCTAATGATTACAATAATTAAAGTATGCTAGAAATAGATTTTAGTGATAGAAAAATTAAGAATTTTCAATCAAAATACCAAGCAAGAGTTCTTATTGAGCAATTTTATGTCATTTTAAATTTCTCTGTAGTTTTTTCAACTCTTAACTATTTAGAACTTTGTTTACGTTTACACTGCCTTTTTTTTACAAAAATCTGATAACTAAATTAACTATTATCTTAAGAAAAAAAACCAACATACTTGACAGAAAGGGAAAAGTCTCCTGGTGAGCTTTCGCTGACTCTAACAACAAAAGCTCCTTCATGTTTGTTGCCAAGTAGTTTTTCTGCATCGGCTCGGGTTATTCTTCCATAGTACCAACTATAAAATTACAAATAGTAAATAATCAATCTACTTTTTTGTTGCAATTTCATTTCAAGTAGGCTTACTCATGATTTTTCATTTCAATGTAGTTACTAGGAATCAACCCTTCTTTCCCTTCCAATTCTGCTCTGTACCAATTCAGATCATCTTCCATGTTAAGAATCTACATTTGGATTAAAAAAACAAATTAGCATATAATTTTGAAGTGCAAATTCCTTAAATTCTGAAGAAAGCATCATTGCTTGATTTACCTTGAGAACTTGTCCTTTTCGAAAACTAAGCTCATCTTCAGCAGTGGCATTAAAGTCATGTTTAGAATTGGCCTCCATCTCGAAAATAACACGTTTTATAAAATCACAGATGATAAAGTATTTCTTGGCAAAACAAGCTTCAGAGAAGGAATTTCCTTTTCAAGGCTAGGCCGGATGTGCACCACGGCTACGTTTATCAAGTGAAACGGTTGTTGGCCAATCACCAAAATGTTTTGACTTTGTTCAAAGTCGAATTACACTTCTCGAAACTCAAAAACGAATAGCATTTCCCACAAATGTTTAACAATATTGACTATCAACTGACGTATCCTATCCACGATTGTTTGATTAACTACGAAAGCCAGACAGCCATAATTTTGGGGAACAACTTAGTTCTTTGCTTTGACCAACGAAAGCGCCACCAGTCCTCTTTTTCCCAATGGAATTTTAAAGGTAAATGCTTGCGTGCCTGTGAACAATTTTTATTTCAGTGATTTTTTAAAACTAAAACTAAAAATAAAAAATAAGCAGCTAATTTCAAGAATATGAAAATATGTGTGATAAAACAGGATTAAGAGTACTTATTTGATCTCAACGAATTTTAGTTTACGTCGAATCCTTTGATAAAAAAGCAATATGGCAACCATTCAAAATCACACAATTTGAAAAAATCGAAATGGTCTTTTGAAAAGAAGCTGCTTAATATTTGTTGGACAAGTTCAGACTTGAAGTTAGAAAGTACCGACACAACGTGCAAGCCATATTCCTTTTCTTCACGATTTTCGTGGACCGATCCCCGTTCACAATTTAAGATTATAGTATTCAATAACTGGATGCTTTCATTTAGATTGCATTGGAATTTTTACTGAAATGAAGATAATTGTGTATTTAGTAGCTGTAATTTTGTTAGGAAATGGTACTCATTCTAGTTTAGTTGGTTGGATTTTAGGCAGAGACAGCTCTCCTTTTAACATATTGAGTAGTGAGAAACAATTTGACAAGCTTATGAGTGTAACAAAAGAAGAAGATAAGATTGATGTTTCTGATCCTCATGAAAGTGCTGTGGAGGCAAGGTCTGATATTCCATTCGAGCTGACTGTCGCTGATGAAAAATTCATTGCAGATGCACAAAAGTACACCGACCTTAGTTTAAGTGAGCTGGATGTCTGCCAACACAAAGTGAGTATACATTTTCCTGTCAATTTACTGAATCATGAATAGAAATTCATCTGAAATTTATAAACATTTTTTTAATTACAGTTAATTCTTCAGTTGAAACAAGACTGTAATGACCTCTCAGAAGAAGATCTGTCAAAACTTGGGGTAAATCTTTTGAACTGTCAGTCAAGATTGGAAGGACGAAGAGTCTATCCATGCTCCTCTTCAATGGCAAGATTTTGAATTAAATTGACCTAAAAATATTTGTAATAAACAGTTTACATTTTTAGACTTTGAAAGAATGTACCTCTGACATGGACTCTGACACATGGAATGCCTACCATATTTTATCAAATAGAGCAAGATCAGTGTGCTATGGTGCTCGCCAACAACAATTTAGGGCATTGACTCAAATGACAGTCAACAAATTAATGGCCAGTTCGAGTCAACAATTAGGATTCATTAGAGAGCTTAAGGTTAGTTTCACTATTAATTTGCATGGGCAATTTTCCACAACCTTTTTGCTTACAGGCTGAACAAGAAGAACTTGGATCTTTGGCTACTGATACTTTGACTTCTTTAACTAAAGGACAGGAAAAGTTATTGGAACAACAAGACTTTTTGAAAGCCACACAACAGTTGGCTTCTCAACAGATAAGCAGCACAATGAGAGAAGTGTCAAGGTAATAATCATTTGAACTGTTTTAATCAATGGTAAACTTATTCGACTTTCCTTGAAACTAGGGAACGCGCTGCCGCTTTCGCAAGTCAGCGGCAACTTACTGCTTTGAGTGATTCATTAAAGGAAACTTTGAACCAAGCCGCTCAGCTGGCAATGGAACAGGAACACGATCGAAAAATAGCACAGCAAAATCTACTGGATTCTTTAATGAACATCGAAGGACACGTTGGCGAAGTTTGGAATCAGTTAGGTACTTTGTCGAATGACTTAATAGTGGTGAAATTTGTTTTGATTCCGTTTCTACTTTCAGAGGAAAGTCTCGGTAAATTGCTTATTCAGCAGGATCACGCAGCTCATATGCAGTCGGAAACTATCGAAACTTTACAAAAACTTAACCATACGTTCCAGTTTCTTTTGAGCGTCTCTGAAAACAGTCGTGATCAACTTAATTGGATTCAAAGCTTAGTGGTTAACACAGGTACGGTTTTGCATGTAAAAAAAATTGACGGTATTACTGACGAATTAATAAACAAACAGAGAAAAAGGTCGGAAAATTGTCGACATGGGTGCTGCACGTTTGCTACTTCCTACTTGGAATGCTGTTGCTTGGTAATGAATGAAATCATTTCAAATTCTTTCCTTTTTTCATTTTTACTTCAGGATTTCTCCATTTGTTAACTTGTGTAATTTGTGTATTTTAGCTTTTGTTCAAGCCCCATCTTACATGCGATGGATTTTTTTGTTTCTGGTTCCTATCAATTTAACAATGGATCTACAGCAAGGGGTTTCCATGGATGCGCCAGCTCTCGTGGGTCTTCTTTTTATGATTTCACTGGGTAATGAGCACTTCTTATTTCAAGGGCTTGATGTCGTACTTTCACGTTTGCTTTTCTATGTTCTACATTAGGATACCGAGTATTTTTATATTTGAAATCTCGATGCAGTCCAGCCTCTCAAAACAAGCAACAGGGAATCCAATATCGTTGTTCAACGCCAGAAGCTAAAATTTTTGGTTCTTCCAGTTTCGACAAGTCTGTTGAGGATCTGCTTAGTGGCTGTACTTTACTTGACGACACCTTTGATGTCAATGATCGAAGTCACACTCCTTTACCTTCACCTGCTTTCAACAATTTCGACATGCCTTTGTCTCATCACAAACACAAAAGTGTCCGTTCGGTTTTACAAGATACTTTACAAAACGACGCCAGCTTCACTAGTGTTCATCGCCGCAGTCCAAGAAGAACACCTAGTTCGAATTCATTCATGAGAGAGCTTTCTCCTACCCGATCGGTGGTTTCCAACATTTCCATCAACCAATCGAAAAGGTAATACATTTCACGATCATTTGCGTCCAGTTAGGATGCAAGAAGAGCTTTTTGAATATTTATTTTGTGTTTGTTCTTGAAACAAAAGTGGTACTGGTACTCCGCGACGACCGTCCACCCCTCGCCGTAATTGCTCTGGGAAATGTCTGGACGGTTCCAATTGCCGAAATGCTTCCACGAAAGATTCAATGTTTTGCTGGCAACACTCACAGAAACACCAATGAAATTATACTACATATTACCTTGGGTGATTTTTTCTTCCTAAATTTTAACAAACTTAAAATGATTTTGATTTTCGATTCAATATGTGGGAAAATACACGAATTTATTTCATGAATTGAAATTGTAGATTTCTTCAAGATTTGTTTTAAAGCAGCTACAACAGAGGATGGGAGCCATCAACACAAGTTCAAGGTAGGACTCTTTCAATTACTTTTTTTGTGTGCGTATGGTATGAAAAGGAAATAATTGAATTCTGATTTAAGTTTGGTTTGTTCTTTTTGCCTTTTGAGAGATAATTTTCAGTACATCATAGCTAAAAATTTCTTTCCCTCATGTTGGTAAATGAATTCAATTTGGATTCTCCTCGAATCAGAGAGATGAAAGACCTTTTTTGCTATGAAATCGTAGCGAATGCGTGCTTTTTTTCCCCCAATTCGAGTCACCGCTGTTTTTGCGACTAGGCTTGATGTTGAGAAGGTTCTAATTTGACGCAATTCAAATCAAAAGGGTTGTCTAGGTAACATTTGCGTTGCCTAGGCAGATTTTGCGCCTTAAGGCTGCCGAGAATTCTTGACTGCGATAGATGTACGTGATAGGATTATAAATTGTATGAGCGAGTACTAACTCGCGAAAGTATGGTATCATCCAGGTGACGGCCGTGCAGTCGTCATAGAATTGGTTACAGAAGAAAGCACCTAGCATGGCGATTAAGATAGGTGACGAGATGATCCCGAGTGATGCGACGCCTTGCGCTAACGTCCATGTAGCTTCCACCTCCAGTTTGCTAATGGTCTCATTTCCGATGTGCACGAAATACTCTGGCGAATTCCTTGGGTGTTCGCGATTGTCGCCGAGTCGATTTAGCCGAATAGAAGTGGATTGATCATTCCGTTGTGAGCGGAGGGATTGACAACGGCCTTCTCTCTGTTGTTTGAAATATGTTTTGGTCTTCAAGAATATGGCGATTTGTGTAAATAAGCAGAGAATAACGAGTATCGTTAAAGTAATAACGATTGTTTTCCCGTGTGGGTGGTGCTGGCGACAAGTGATATTCTTCAAGGTTCCATTGAAAAAGGTCTGATTTAAAGATGATCGTAATGAGAGTAACGCCCGTCAATTGTGCAGCGACGATGCATCTGATGGTCACTTTATTTTTATGCCAAAGAGGGTAGGTGATTGCAACGAAGCGATCCATCGAACCTAACAAAAGATTTAAAAGAAGATTGGCGTAGGGGATGCCCACTAAGAAAGCGAATGCCCAGCAAGCCGGCTTGTTGTCGGGCAATAGGTAGAAAACCAGAAGCTCATTGAAGCTTACCAGTTGAGCGAACAAATTTGAAAAGATGACACCCAACCAAAATATGTGGCGCGGTTTGTGCAGCCGTTTTTGTACGATAATGACGACAGCGATCAACAGGTTAAGTGGTACTCCGATTGAAACGCAGCTAACGATGGCTAGCGGCAAGAATGCTAACATGGTAGTTGACTCTGTGTTGTTGGTTTCATTGTATGCGAGTTCACTTGATAAGATGATGGACAACATACTTGTGTCAATTCAGAAAGATCGATGATGACCGACAGCTACTATTGAAATGGAAATTTTTCCTTTATTTAAGGGACGCATTTTTGGAGTGGTTTGTGATATTGAAGCGCTTGCGCACTTTTTTCGTATAGATAAATATGTAATGAATTGCATTCGAGCCAATTCGATTTGGGAGGAATCAACTTTTGCTGTGTTGTCGCTTTTCTTTTTTACTTGTGCTACTTGTACTATGAATATTTATCTTCTTTGCTAATTCATTCCAAATTGAAAGTAGTTTTAAATTATTTGTTTTTCCATCTTTTTCAAATTCGATGATGGGAAATCGTGTATTACATAACCCAAAAAACACGTTCATAAAAAAAACAAGACAAACAAACAAACAGACAAAATGGAGGAATACCCGATTTTTTTTGTAAATCCCGTCGTCATATCAGTGAAGGAATTCTTTTAAAAAATAATACCCTGGCCATTTCTGGATGCAATTTATGGTAATCACGTAAATGAGTTGTTTCATTGAATGCAAAGGGGCCAGTATTATTTTACTTTTTTATACCGTACCAACTTCGATGAATAAGTGCCGTATTCATTCTAGAGCCAATTTTCAATTTAGTTTTTCATTGAGGAACCTATTTCAAAGGAAACGGCATTGCAAATTTTCTCTTGTAACAGAGAATCGAATAGCGATCATGTGTTGTTCCCGCTATCGTTTTTTAAAACTAAGGTATACAATTCCATTAAACTATCCCGTGATAGATTGAAAGCACCAGACGACCAACCAGAAAAGAGGGGCAAAAAAAGGAAATAAATTTAAAATTAAGTTTTTAAAAACAACCCAGCAGTTTTAAAATGAATCAAATAATTAAATCGTCCGACCGCATTCCGTATTGAAAGACCAATCGCAATGGCTCTGAAAATTTTTGAAGAAAGACAAAATTTGAATTAAATTGTGTCAAATGATTTGCCATCGCAATTCTGTATTTTATAGTACGTACTCTATTCCAGTATAATCCACCTGGGCATCTGGATTCAGCCCATTGTCCATTAACGCACTGGTAGTAGCTAGTACAAACGGACTCGTGAGCACGGAAGGATCCGTTCGAGCAGCCGGTTCCTTTACTTGATATGGGGGCCCAAATACTTACACTTTCCGAGCTGTCGTTATTGTCACTACCGCTATCTGAATTTCCCATTAAACAATCGTGGTTAGATTGAGTTTGGCGAAATGATTTTCATTGACAACTTACATAATAACGGGGAATTGGCACACGTTTCGCCTGAGACTGGATAATTGCGTAGGACGCGGTTGATAGTCTTGAGCAATGGATATGTTTCACATCCGCATCGATTGCGGAAATCATCCAAATCCAACGCCCAAATCATTGCGCCACCGAGTTTCATTGTGCGTACGAGATCGGATTTACGGCGAATGATGTCCACGTCGTCAAATGAAACCCATTGGTCTCCGCGATAGGCATACGGCCCCATAGCACCTTCAGAATCTTGAACAATCGTCCATCCTGTGTTCTTGACTTGTTTGCATATCTGTTGTACCATTTTCAATAAAAAGAAAATTGACTAAGGAAACTTTGACCTGAGGACGAATATTCATTTATACGTACCTCATAATAGGCAAGGAATCCAGCTTGTCGAGTGAATTCGCCAGCTTGTCCGGTTCCTTTGGCAGGAGCGTTAAGTCCGTTATTGTTGGGGTTTTCTAGCGTGAAAGACTGTCCGTAAAGTGGGACACCGAGAATAAGTTTGGCAGGATCGGCTCCTAATTGGATCCAGTAATTGAGCGTGTAGTTGGTGTTGAAGTAAACCACATCCGCTTCTGAATGGGTGGTGAATGGAGCGACGTGACCCGTTTTCTTGTCCCAATGGCCGTGGTAATCGTAAGTCATGACTCCGATCCAGTCAAAATCGCGTGACAATGATGGCACGTCATATGCATTATCGATCACAGTCTTGGACGGTGAAACAGCTGATGATAGCAACCATCCACGCGGAGTAAATTCGGCTCTCAATTCTTTTACTAAAGCAGCGAAACCTTGTTTATCCGAGGCCGGGCCAGCATTACAATCCACCTAAAGTGATTGTGCAATTAAAAATACAACTCTAAAGATGAATAAATCTTTTTTTTTAAATTTTATTGTCTTTACCTGCCAACATTTAGGGTATTCCCAATCAAGATCGAGTCCGTCGAATCCGTACTTCTCGATAAACAGAATGGCATTGTCAATGAATCGTTTCCTGGATGCTGGATCGTTGACCATGCGACTGTACTTGTTACCCAATGAGTCGTTCCAGCCGCCCAGAGCGATAAGTACTTTAATGCCGTTTTTCTTGAGAGCCACTACTTTGGCGTAGAGTTTCGGTCCGTATTCGTCCGTGTCAGACCACGAGTCAAACACTCGCATCGTCAATTGATTGGGGTCCAGTGTAGCGAATCCGTAAAGAATGTGAGTACACAGGTCGACATCGATGTCACTTGGAGCATATTTCGCTTCACCAGGTCGATACCACGACCAATTTGTGTAGTAACAAATCACCTTGTACTCGCCTGAAATCGATTTCAAAGTTCATTTGATATTCCATCCAATCCAATGGATGAAAACGGATGAATTCCTTAGAGTATTTACCCGGTTTGGAGGGTTTCGTAGGTTTTGTAGGTCTCGTTGTTGTTGATGGTTTGGTCGTCGGTCTAGTTGCTATTGTTGTTGGTCTTGTCGGTCTGGATGTTGTGGAAGAAGTGACGGAAGATGAAGAAGTGGTTTGGGGCACTAACGGGACTGAAGGTTTTTGTTTGACCCAAAACATTTAATCGTTAAAAACATTTTGTTGAACTTATTGAATTTAAAAAATAAAGAAACATACCGCCACTGAAGGGACATTTAGCGTTGGCCGGCCAATCGCAAACTTTGATTTGTTGATTCCAGTGCAATCCCTTTTGACAGCCTTGATCTATTAACTGGCCATTGACGCACCATTGATACACGGAGCAATCTGGTCCACTTTGACTGTATTGACCCTCTTGACATGGCCCTACAACGGCTTCAACTGCTGGCGGTGGCCGAATGGTTGTAGGTTTAGGTGTGGGCCTTAGACCAGTTGTTCCTTGTGTCGGGACAAAAGGTGTCGTTGATCTCGTTGGTGCTGACACCGTCGGTACGGTAACTAATGGGAACCATTCGAACGTTTCAATAATGCGTTCATTGTTTTTTAATAAATCGAATTCATTACCTAGTCCATTTGAAATGCATTGGACATTTTCGGGCCAATCGCAAAGAGTCTCTGCGTCGTTCCAGTACAATCCAGGAGAACATTTGCTTTTTTCAGAACTCCATCAACGCATCTGGCAAAAGAAGTACAATCGCCAGGTAATGGGTAATATTGTCCGTTGACACAATTTGATTGAGTCGGTCCCTGGGTTGATTGGGTGGGTCTAGGAGTCGTTGGACGAGTTGTCGGTCGAGTTGTCGGTCGAGTTGTCGGTCGAGTTGTCGGCTGGGTCGGAGGTCGAGTACTAGGCCGTGTTGTTGGCTGAGTGGGCGGGCGAGTTGGTCTTGGAGTTGTTGATGGTGTAGTTGGTACTAAGATATAAGACCATTTACCAAATTATCGAATCAAATCTCTAAAAATGCTCATTTCTTACCAATTGGAAATGTTGCCGCAGTGGTAGGTCTTGTATTCATTCCTGAATCAAAACCAGTGGTGATGGCCAGCGGTGGCGGAGTGACGGGCAATGGTGGACGTTGGCAGTTGCTTCCAGGCGTTGGTTGCGGATCAGTGCGGATACCCAATACTCTGGCGATAGCTTTAGTTAGCGGGAAAGATTCTGAACAACAAGTGTTTTTAAAATCGTCCATGTCGATAGAAAAGACCATAGCTCCGCCGAATCCTTCTCGCTGGATGTAACTAGCTTTACGGCGGACAGAAGCGACGTTATCGTAGCCGACCCATTGGTTGCCACGGAAAGCGTAAGGCGAATCATTTGAAATTTCAGACCAAATTCCCTGACGTACTAGAGAGCAAAATCAAATTTGTATAATAATTGAACATTTTCATCATATTTAAAAAAAAGAAAAATTACCTTGACTGCAAATTTCGTAGTAGGCCAGCATACCAGCTTGTTGAGTATAAGGACCTGGGAGTCCAGCTCCTTTGGCTTTGACACCAATGGCCGCTTGATCTCTAGTCGAAGCTGGAACGGCCAGTGTGAAACTCTGTCCGTAAAACGGAATACCCAAAATGAGTTTAGCTGCTGGAATGCCCTGTCGGTTCCAGTAATTCATGCTGGCCTCGACACTGTCTGAATCGCCGCTCCCTTGAAGCGGAGCCGTGTGTCCAGTCACACTTTCCCAACTGCCGTGAAAATCGAAGGCCGGTACGGTAATAAAATCCGCGGATCGCCCTAGGGCGGCACCATCGAACGCCGTCATAGCTACACTCTTGTAGCTGGCCACGTTAACGCCCAGCAATAGATTGCTTTTGGCAAATTCTCGTTTCAATTCCTGTATGAAAATGGGGTAGTTTGTCCGGTCCATAGCCGGTCCCTTGGAGCAATCGGCTTGCCAACAAACCGGATATTGCCAGTCGACGTGTAGACCGTCGAAACCATAAGTTTTGAGAAAATTAACAGCGTGAGCGGCGAACATGGAACGTGATCTGCCATCGGCTACTAGTCGGCTGTAAGAGTCGTCTCCCGATTCCGTCCATCCGCCCAGCACCAACAACACTTTGAGATCAGGATTTGTTTCTTTCAATCCGTTGATTCTGGCGTACATTCCTGTTGATTTTCAAACAAACAATTTTATTAATTTTGAGAGTAGAAATGAAGCTGTTGATTGTTTTTTGTTTACTGTTGCTGATGTCCGTCCAGATGTCGTTACTTTTGATGAGTAAAGTTTTTGGATCCAGTCCAGCATAGGCGTACAAGACATGGGTACAACTGGATGACAGGACATTTTCTGGAACAAATTCAGCATCGGCACGTCTCAACCACGCCCAGCTACTGTAGTAGCAAACGACTTTGTAGTCTTTGTTCGGCTGGACTTGTCGGTCAGCTGTTGAAAGAAATTTAGAATTAAAAATCAGAAAATTAAAAAAATTAAATTAACAAATGGCAGTACGTACCGGTTAGTCTGTTTTTAACGGAGTTTTTTGCGGTGCATTGAACATTTTCAGGCCAATCGCAGACCAAGATGCTTGGGTTAAAGTGCAAACCAGACGGGCAGTTGAAGAAGTAAGGTGTTGCACCTACGCAACGATAGAATTGGCCGCAATCATTGGGATGAGCCCAAAAGCTGTCGCCTTTCACCAAACAATTCGGATCGAACGATGTTGAAGGAGGAGGTGTCGTTGGTAGGACACTCGGAGGAGGAGGTCTTGTAGGAGCTACAGTTCCAGGTTCTGGCTGAATTGGAGCGACTGGTATCGGTTGAGTAGTGGCCGTCGTTGGCCGAGGCGTCGCTGCTGTAGTCGGACGAGTCGTTGTGGGCTTAGGTGGTGGAGCTGCCGTCGCTGGAATTCCTCCGTTTCGACCTAGTCCATCGTTGATGGCTCGAAGTAAAGGTCTTTCAGGACCGCAATCTCCTTTGATGTCGTCCAATCCAACAGCCCAGATCATGGCACCACCTAGACCTGTCCTTTTAATGTAATCCATTTTATTGAGAACAGAGTCGACCGTATCGTAGCCAATCCATTGATCTCCCTTGACCAGGTAGGGGCTTCCGGCTTCGTCTTGTAGTTCTTGCCATCCACCTTCTTGTAGCCATCTGCAGATTTCGAAATAAGCCACAAAACCGGCCTCTTTGGTGAATGGTCCGACTGTTCCAGCTCCGGCGATCGGTGCTCTAGGTTTTGAATTGTTTGGATTTGCCAATCTGAAATTGCGTCCGTAAAACGGGATGCCAAAAATGATTTTGGCAGCCGGAGCTCCTTTAGAGATCCAATAAGATAATGCTCCGTCTGAGTGAAGATTCTGCGTGGCACCCGTATCGAAAGGACGTTTCCTCAGTGGAGCGTGGTGATCGGCGTAATTATCCCACGTTCCGTGCAAGTCGTACGTCATGACATTGATAAAATCCAGTGATTTGGCAAGGCGTGGCACATCATAGCCTTCATTAATACGGAAAGTAGCGGCTGGTACAGCAGCCGTCAAAAGCCAATTGCGCGATTTGAATACCGACGACATTTCTTCCACCAACAAAGCGAAATTCTCTTTGTCAGCCCATTTGCCGTCGCGATCCGTCGCACCTTTGATTTTGGCAGGAAAACAAATTAAAAGAATAAAAAGGATGAAATTAAATTCGTTTTTAATTTGATTACATCGCCGACTTGGCTGTCGTGAGCCTATATATACAAGTACTTTTAACTTTCAAACGTCTTTGAGCAAAGTCTAAGAAGAAGGAGGCTCTTTCTCTGATTTCCAATCGACTGGAATGCTTTGATCTTTAGCGTCTAACGAGCCTTTGATCCAATGACGTCGCAATGTTCTCTATTGATATTTTCTGAGCCGAGATGGAATTGAATCAAAATAATATAGCGATGGGGGTATACACTATACTGTACCTGGATACTCCCAGTCGAGGTCGAAACCGTCAAACTTCCATTTGTCCATGAATTTGACGACGGAATCGATAAATTTGGCTCGGCTCGCTGGACTGGACACCATTTGAGAGTACTGTTTACCTCCTTCGCTCCACCCACCGATGGCTATCATGACTTTGAGTGCGGGGTTGATGTTTTTAAGAGCCAACGCAGCTCTAAATCCACCTGTGTAGTAAGTCGTGCGTGAGTGAAAATGAATTTGAAAACGGTTCTTGGAAAAGTCATCCATTTCAAACGAAATTATAGAAACAAAATGGATTGGCATAAATCTCACCTCTGATGACTTCGTAATCCGGATCGAGAATAGTGACGGTGAGTGACGTCTTATCCAATCCGAGGAAAGAATAGATGACGTGAGTACAACCGAAAGGATCGACATCGGCGGGACTGGTCGTCATTGGCTCGTCACGGTAGATGGCCCACGACTCATAGTAACACACGACCTTGTAATCCGCTCCTGATCGCCATTAATGCGTCGTCGTCGTCGTCGTTGTCATATCGATTTCAAATCAGACAGAAAAGAAAGAAAAAAAATCTTTTGTCAGTTGTAGAAACACGTTCTTTGTTTTTGTTTTCTTTCTCTCTTTCTTTCCAACGTACAAGGACATGAGGAAAATAAATGAGCATCACCAAACCTGACCGTTTCAACCTGTCTCTCGGGTGTTGTCTGCTTGTCTGTTTCATCTTCTTTCTTACGGGGAATGGACTCTAGCCAAAATGTTCTATTATACGACGTCTAACGGTGATCTTACCATTTTTAGTGACTGATAACGGATCGATTGGCAGCGGATCGACGAGTCGCTCCAATTCGTCGAGCATGGGCGGTTCATTTTGGTATGAATGTCCATTGAATCCTTGATAACTTTCCGGATAGGTCTCTTGTTCTTCCACGTAAATTCCTTTACTTATTCGGTTGACTTGACCATCATCTTGTTCATCATCATCATCGGACGGCTGATCCTGCTGGCCCATTTCTTTGATTTGATTGAGACTCTCCAGTCGTACGCGACTGAATTGAAATTGTTGCCGGCGGACGTCGTCTAAATCTGGTCGGTGCTCGACACTACCACGATTGAACCCGACGACCGGTTCTTCTTCTATTTCTAGCGCCCGTTGTCGATCAGCACGGTCATCCGTCAGTTCTTCCCAAGCGGCTTTCACGGTTGCAAACAGCGTCACAGCTGCCAGTAGGACGACAAAACTTTTCCGCAGTTTCATTCTCTCTATGTACACAAAAGGGGGAAACACAAAAATATATAGGAAATTCGGTAGAAAGTCAAAGAAAATTCAACAAACAATCAATTATAAAACTCATGTGTATATATAATTAGCGCATGAGTGAGCTTTATATTCATCGTCAAAGAAAGAATAGTGTATAAATAAATGCCCGTTTCATTTGTTTGTTTTTTGTTTGACGACCTACCGCGGTGGTGGCGGCGGCGGTGGTTTAAATTAGCTTCTTAGTTATTATACGGTACTGGAAAAGGGTTCCACACACTATATGATAATGTTGTGTTGACTAGCTAATGAGAACACCCACGCGCTCATCCGTCATCATCACTTTTTCCCAAAATTTCCGTTGCCAATTATTGAAAAAGAAATAGACGCACAACCTGCCACGGACGTGATGAATAATAGCAAGGTTATACACATATGAATCTAAGCGCACCTGATATCGTGAAAGGAATGCTCTAGGCTATACATCTCCTTATTCTTTTATATATAGTCAAATGTATTTCATTGAAACGAACGGAGAAAGGCCAAATCTTGTTGATGGGCTTCCGATCTAAAGAGGTAGGCTACTAACATATAAGAGGTCAATGTCTTTCTCCAATGCAAATAGTTTGGGCTAAAAGCACAAAAAAAAAAAAAAAGAGTGGTCAGGTTTTTCTTTTTAAAAATTAAAAAAAAAAGGATTTCCTATTGTCTTTTTAGAGAGTTGGCGAACGAGCCTTGTACGGTGTGTCGTCGTGTGAAAATTAAGAAAGGGGCCCAACCAACAATTCTCTGAATTTCATTTCGTCTGGAAATGCTGTGCGCAATCACGTCCGTTGGTTGTGATTAGTTTCAAAATGTAGGGGCTGTCGTGATATGTGGTTGTTTTTGTTTTGTTTTGTTTTCCTGTTCCTTTCCCCATAGTTTAAGTGCGTCATACGAAAAATGACGAGAATGTCACTTCCGTAATGTGGGACACGTTACATCATGACAACTCAAATATGCGACGTTTTTTTTATCAATTGAAGAAAAGCCAACGTATTTTTCTTCGATAATTGATGGAAAAAGACCAAAAAGAGGAATAATAAAATGAACGGGTTTTCTTCTTCTTTGGCTAACGTGTTTTGAACTAGCGAAGAATGTGTTTTTTTTTTAAAAAAGAAAGGAGCGGGTTTTTGTTTAAAAGTTCAAGGATGCCAAAATTGTTCTATTTGTGCATCAACAACTTTTTCCGTCCGTGAAATAATAAAAAGAAAAACCGAAAACTGCTGTAATTTCTGCGGCCAGCTCCTCTTGTTCCCACCCCTATGGGGGCCCCCTTTCTTTTTCAAAGATTAGCAAAAACTGGTTTTGGCTCCAGGCTTGGGCGTGGTGCCATACATATATTCAAAAAACATTTTTTTCTTCTTCTTCTCTCTATCGCGGTTTTTCTTTTTTTCTTTTTGTTATTTAAATTGATGGCCTTACGTCTTGAACTCTTCAACTTGATACATCCTAGTTCTTTTTCCTCCAAGCCAAATGGAGATTGCAAAGTCGTCTAACACGTATGCTAATAACATTCATCTTTTTGTTTTGTTTTTATTTGGAACTCACTGTCATGCGCCATTTTTCGACCGCCAGGTTCTTCTGCTTTTTACCTTCCTTTTTAAGATCATTTCGGCGGGTTCGTTGTTCGCACGAAACATCACGCACGCTCTTCTTCTTGTGATGGCTCGTGAATGAAAACAAAAACACAAAATCTAGCGGAATTCTTTTCCTTTTTCTATCTATTTCTCTCATTTGGATAATATTAATCAATGCAATTCTTTTTCTAAAAAACTGTGAATTCCTTGTTGGGAATTCAATTGGCATTCGATTGCTAATAAAATGAAATCGGTGCCAACGGACTTTTATCATGGCGATATATTTTATCCATGCGCGTCTTATTTCATGCGCGAAGTAAAACCAACAAACTTTAAAAAGCTGCGAAATTTCTTTATGATTATTATTATGTTGTTGAGGGTTTCACTTCAAGGGCGCCCTTGATCTTGAAAAAAGAAACGGACTGTAATTTTTTTATTCCCGCCCGGCCTTGTCGTCTGAACGAACGACCAGCGTGAACATCGTAAAAATAAGAAAGAAAAAAAACGTCCCGTGAACGGCCGTGAATGCCTGACTATCCTGTTTATCTCTTCTTCTTCTTCTTCGACATTTTGTTGTTGTTCGCAATCCTGTGTCGCATCCTCCTTATTATTACACCCAACCATTTTGCCTCCCCACCAGGTGGATGGGAAATGTGTGAAAATTTCCCGATAACATTTTTGTTGTTCGAAACTGAAAAAAAGGGGAAAATTGACGAAAAAAAATAAGGTACGAGACAAGAAGAAGAAGAAGAAAAAGGTGTTGGCCCATCCGACGCTAATCTGTCAACACCTGAGATATTGTCGTCACCTGTCGGATGCGCTATTTTCTGTCGAGAAGGGGGTTTTCTTATATTCTCTTTCTATTCTATCCACCCTTATTTTATTTTCGTCTTCCCACAGTTAACAATTTTGGAATATAATAATAAAAAAATAGAAAGAAGAGAGGGGGTCGACTATTGTTTGTGCGGTCTACCGGACACCTATCTCATCCCGTTTCCCTTCCTTTCATTATTATCTTGTTTCTTTCTTCTTCTTTTCAATGTTTTACCTGAGCAGAGAGCGGCTCAAAGAGGGAAAAAAACAGAGTCAGCGGCTTCTTAATTTGTTTTGTCGATTCTTTTTACAGACATAAGAGAGAAAGGGGGGGGGGCCCTTTTTCTTCGTGTTATGAAGTATAAATTTAGTCAACTTTAAAAGAAAAAAAAAGGGGTAAGAACGGCTGGAGGGGAATTTCTATCTTTGTGTTTCTATATTTCCAACTCTCAAATTTCCAAGAGGAATTCTGTTTTGATTTTGGGTATAGTAGAGAAGATAAAGAAGAAACTTGAAGCACCGAATCAAATGACATTCGATCCTTTCCTCTACCGAAAAAAGTCCCACGCCCATTCCTGTGAAAAAGAGAGAACAACCAAGTAATGGCTCCTAATGTGTCAACAAGTCATCTTCGTCTGTATACGCTAGAAATACCTGCCGGTAACGACATATCGTGGGCGGGTAGAGGGGGGAGAAAAACTTTCACTCGAGATAAAAATATTGTCAGAAAAAATGATCGACAAGGGTTGTTTAGTGTTTACCAAAGAAAAGAATGAAATTTTCCCTTTTTTTAAAAAAGTAACATTTCAATGGAGGAAGAATACAAGTTACATGGAATGGTATTTGACTGCCCCATTGTAAAAAGCTCATTTTGAATTTTCAAACTTACCGCGCTCTTAGTCTCGGAGTTCAACTGTGTGCGCCTGTTTTTTTTTCTGTCCCGTGTGTGATGCAATCGGCTGATAAACGCGCGCGGAGAAGGGAAAAATAACACGCACAAAAAGGTTGAACCAGTGTCGTCGTCGGTCGTCCGACGGTTTGTTGTTGTTGACTATAAATCACGAGATGCGATAGTAGTAGTACCGTTGTGTTGTTGTTGTTGTACCAAAAGGGAAGTTTTGTCGTAAGTCTTTTGACCGACCCTCCGAAATAAAACACACGAAAAGTGGCGCGATATTTCAACCCCAACGAACGAAGAAACGACTAAAAACGAAAAAACAAAATTCCTTTGGGTTAAAACAAAAACAAACAAATCGGAAAAAAGGGGGGGGATTGTGAACAAATCAATTCTATTGACTTTTTTGTTGGTCGTGATGATGATCTGAAAACCCACAAGGGTGGTCTTTCCCCCCTCCCGATTCTGAATAAAAATCCCAAACGAAAAGAAGAAGAGAAAAAATACTTTTTTTTTTTTTGGTTTTTAAAAAAATGTTGTTGTGTGTTTACCCCCAAAAAAGTTGTTCGGTTAGGACGGGCGGGGTTTTCAAACTCGACTGTCAGCCGGTACACGTTCACCGTAGCCTTTTTATACACAGCGGAGAGCCGACTCGACCACTTCCCGCAGGCCAAAATCACAAGTTGTTTTTTCTTTTTCTTTTTCTTCTTTTTCGTCTCGGCTGCTTCTTTTTTATTTAAAATTTGTTTTCAACTGTTTTCATACTCTTCTTAATGTGCGTATAGTTTAGGTTGTTTTTGTTTTTTCCTCCTTGTACATTTGGCAACATGGTGTAGAAGCTTCTTAACTTTTCTGTATATTTTAATTTCTTTATTTTCTTTTTCACTTTGCACTGGTTGGCCAATTTCGTCTTTAACTCTTATTTTTACCTTGACAAACGTCTGCTGGAGGGCGAGACAAGAAGGCACTTTGTGTGGAAAGCCTTGGGTCATCATCATCATCATCATTTTGATGTGAAAAGAGAAAGAGAGTGACAAAGTTCAGTTGGTTTTTTTTCTTCATTTCAAATCACCGCGCCCAAATATCCGACCCGCACGGATACGGGAGGAGTTCGGAGGGAACGCGCGAAATAAATTCCAATACAACGGCGACGCGGCCAGGTGATCGCGTAGTCACTTTTGCTCACGCAACCCGCATGACACGTAGCGCTAAATGTGTGTGTGCTCATTCGAAGAATATGACAAGCGAACAGAAAAAAATATGTCGCCACACAAACACAAAATGAGGATTTAATAAATTCTCTGTTTTTTAGAGATTGAAAAGGATTTTGTTTTTTTTGGGGGGGATACGAAGAAGAGATTTCGAGTCAAGGTTGAACCACTTTTTTTATGTACCAAAACACAGTCCACCACCCAACCGTCAATTTGTGTTGGGTTGCCAGATAGTTTTGTCTAATAGAAAAGAAGATTTAAGAAAACCGGAATGATTGTTTTTTAAAAAAAAACCCACTTGAGACGTCGTCGTATCAAAAGAGAAAGGATTCCATGTCGTCGTTAGGTATCGCAATTGACTCTCGGCTTGCGTCACCGCTAAAGATCGGAGGACGAATTCACTGGGTGGATCCCGCACGTCGCCAACAGCCAATTTGATACGTTTTTTTTTTTTTGGCGCGCGCAAATTTTCAAATCAAAATGATGAAGAGGCGACGGAAATGACGGCCTCTTTCGCCATCGCTTCTCCTGCAATTTAAAAACCATCAGGACGCCTTTTTTTTTTTTATCTTTCTATTCTCTGTACACATCTTTATGATGTTTTGTTACAATCATTATTTATCTTCTCTTCTTCGACCCCGGAGCATCTCTCTCTCTCTCTGCTGCACTGCCGTTCGTCAATTTGCATGGGCTAGTCGTTGAGAATTGAACGTGAAAGTGGCCATACCACCATCACCCACTCACCTCTTCTCCTTCTACCGTGACTTCGTTTCACACAAGTTCGGCAAATATATAATCGGGAAAAAAAAACAACTTCTTATATCTAAAATAGCCTTGCACAAGCTCAGCAGAGAAATTGAGAGACTGCCATAAAATACTATAACTTATGTCACCGCCATCTGAAATAAACCCCCCCTCCACAAACCCTTCTTCTTCTTGTTGTTGGTTTTTTTTTTCATCTTATCATGGGATTTCCATTTCTCTTGCTGGATGAGCTTTTCTATACTTCTATAGTCAAATGAGGCCCATAACTAATATTTGGGAGAGAAATGGGAATTTGGAGAGCATCTTGTGATGATGATTCGGACAATATGAATAGATGGTGCGCCTCTATGAATAATACAGGAGAAACCAATCGACCTCCTCATAAATTGTGTGTTTTTCTGCCGTGGAGTTTATACTATATTATGTAGGCATAATGGAATTTGTGAGAGAAAATAAGGTTCTATCTCACAAAACATCTTTTTCCATGTATATATATGATCTTCTCTCTATCTATCTCTTCTCATTCTGTCGTTCTTATGTACATATATTTATATACCTCAATTTTACGACCTGCTCGGCTTGCGGCCAACCAGCGGTTTCCTTTTTTCTATATATCCAAACCTCGGCTTATTGGTGAAAGGAATCCCGATGGTCGGCCACAACAGGACACACACACACACACAAAAAGGATTTTTTTTTCTTCTTCTTTCTTTTTATTTTGAATAAAAAAGGGAATCATAAATACCATCAAAGAAATATATATAAAGAAATCACATTTCTTTACGATATTCAAATGGTGCCCTTTATTGCGCAATTTCATACACGAAACGTGTGTCATTTTCTCGCCGTTGCTTCTAATACTATATCGAATGTTTTTTCTTTCTTTATTTCATGTTGTTCAATGGATATGGAACATGAATAGACACTCGATGACTGCATGAGTTGCTATGGTCACCCGGTGATTCTGAAGGTTTTCTCTCTTGTTTCATAGTACAACACGAATTCTTTTCAACCTGTCATATGTACACACGTCGAGCAAGAAAGGAAGAAAGTATAGAGTGCGATATGGATTTTGGGGTCAATCCATTGGCAGAAATATTTGTCTCTCTCTTTTTCTAAAGGTGATTCAAGATTGACAGTTTTTTTTCCTTCCATCGATCTATCGACATCTCTTGTAATATACATCCAACTGCGCTTCTCCTTTTAGCGCGTGGATCTATATTTTTGCGGGTTTGAGGATCGTGCCAGCTCATAATCGATGCATTGCCATCGTTAAGTATGTCTTGTTCTGTATAAAATCCTTGTCTCTGATCTCGAATAATACCTGTATAGAAACTTGAGGATGTGCACTAGTACGTGGTTTCTCATCTCGTTCTCAATGATTTCTTCTTTGCGTTGTTATGTGTGGATAAAGAAAAACAAAAAAATAAACAAGAGAAGGAAAGTTTGCGCCCTATAGTCTCTATATCACAGATTTTCTATCGCGTTGGATATTATATGGAAAGGGTTGCGAAATAACCCGCAGTGTCAAACATATGAAAACAAATATTCAAAAAAAAAAAAAAGTTTCGATGGCAAATAAAAGAACCAATAGGATACAACAGGCTATTTTGTGTATCTGTGTTTTTTTTTTAAAATCCATTTCGTTCAATAGATTTTCTCATCCTTTCAAAGGGATATACATTTTGGGCTTTGGCTGTGTTATTATAACAAGGATTTTCCCCAGGCTTTATCTGAAGTGTTTCTTAATGTGAAGTGAATGTCGAACTCTGCTGGCCAATTGTATAATGCAACATTCAGCGCAAACGTGACATTCTTTTGTTTTTATTTGTTGCCTCTTTTCAAAAGGCTTTTGTATAATAGGAAAAAAAATGATGGCAGAGATTTTCCATGGCGTCACATGGCGTCTCCGGGGTGGAGTACGTCACTATTCGACGAGGTATAATATACACAGTTGTATGTGAAATGAATCGGTCAATAGCTCCTGTGAAAGAAAACGAAAAAATGTTTCTTATGAGTTATGACGTAGACGATTTTGCCAATAAGATGACACGTTTCCGCCCCGTTTAAAACAAAAAATCCTTAAATGGTAATTTCACAATGTGTACAACATTTTTTAAGGCTATTATTATTGCTCCGATGCGGATATACGTATAGCTTAGTTATACGCTTTAGTTATACCAATGGAAAAACACCAATTAACAATTCCGGGTATATTGCACGAAACATTTTGCAGGAAGTGAATCTCATCATGTATTAACGTAACAACGTTGAATTTCACAAGCGGCTTAGATTTCAACGGAGTCCGGTAGTTGTTGTATTCCGTCGTTGCGGATCTGGCGCTAATTTAGCTCGAGGGCTATGTTAATCAATTCTCTTTGGCTTTTTTGTAAGGCACCCGCTGCGAATGGAGAAGAAATAAGGCGTGTCTATTTTTTCTTAATTCCTCTATCGTTCGTTTAAAAAAAAAAAAAAAAAAAAATTTTATTGTTGTTTTAAAATTGTTTTTACCTTCGTGTTTTGTGAACTGTTTTTCTATATTTTTTTTTTGGCGATGCGCAATAACACAAAGCCCTTGAGAAGGGGCAATTACCTTTGAACGGCCTCAGAATGCTCCTCCTCCTTGGTTGTCTTCATGTTTTTTTCACATAAAATGAAATAAAAAGATGATTTTGCAGTTGGATTGGACATGCCACAGAACCGATCCCAAAAAGAAACAACCAACAGATCGACGATGACACAAAGAGAGGCGTTATGCGCGAATAATAAGAAACAAGATTTTCGGTATATATTTTATTCACAATCACAAAAACAAATATAGTTAGACTCGACTTGTTGGCGTCTTTATGTATGTACACAACTGATTTAGTCATCGTGACTTGCTATCATGATTGTCTTCGAAAATAAAATAAGAGGTGGATTTTGCATATAAATATATATAGAGGGGGGGGGGGAGACAATGTCGAATTGTTACACCATTTTTCATCATTAATGTACGGTCGAATTTTTGAAAGAATAGAGCGACGACGAAATGACATGAAAAACGCTCACCCGCATGAGTTGATGACTGTTTTTCTATTCGGGTTATAAGGATGAATTTTAAATAGCGCTGTAATCTATTCGTCTGACCCAGATAACGATCCATTTTGGCGGATATTAGTTCGAATAATATTTTTTTTAAACAAAGTATATTATTTCAAACGATGTCGAATCTACCCAGATCACTTATCAATAAAGTTTGGTTCAATGCGCTGTGTAGCTTCTTTATTGGTAAAAGTTGTTTTTCGTGATTCGATATGGAGTGTACAGCTTCTTTTTCTTCGTTGTGGATTCGCCCACGTTTCCTAGAAGAAATCCCGCAACATCTTTTTTTTTTTTTTCAGTCTCTTATTATTGAAAAAGAGGTCCATTGAATCAAATGGATTTCTTCCTATCGGTTATATTGTTTCGGTACTGTGGTTGCGACAATCTTTTATTCATTACGCGTTTACAGTTTCTTTTATACACTTGATATTTTGATTGGTATCACCAAATTTTCCGTCAAACCGGATCATCCATCTTTTCCCGTTTGATTTTTCGCAGAGCCAAATCAAATCCTGCTGCGCTACGGTCGAGAGAATATCACCTCCCAAAGGGCAGATGAATAACCCCCCCCCCCCCTCGCTCAACTGTTTATGTGAATTCACAATACTATTTCATCATGCGCGGCTCTCCGCTGTTGAGTGAAAAAAACGAGTTTGATGCTGCCGGCCTGTTGAAGGTGCGGTCGCGGCAGAGGTGAACAGCAGCAAAGTTCATCTGGCCAAAAATGATTTGCTATGCGCATCGATTATGTGGACATCTTTTATGCATCTCTATATAGTCAATTGGGAAACAGGTGACAAATAAACTCAACTCAACGTGTTTTCAGATGAAACTCAAAAATCATTTGTGTGTGATAAAACGGGCCCAATTTTACACGCCGATGAGATTTGCGGTAGATATAAAACATCTGTTGTCGAAAACTTGATGCAACTCAATTTAGATGTGTAGCCTATAGTTTATATGTCATAGTTTACTTTGTTTTCGCACTCTATAGCCTTTCAGCAAAGTTAATCCCGAGTATATAGCCCCCCTCCCGTATAGTGTGGACGTCAAATCCTCAGTCCATCAAAAAGTTTTTGGTACTCTCTGTACTCAATGATTGAGCAAGCCTATATGCGCATTAGTTGGATGAACGTGCTGCCTATGAATAATCTAAATATAGAGAGTTTGGTTGACCTTTTCTTACTATGACGTTTTTAAATCATTTATATTGAGCTGATGGCAGCACAGCAGGGCAGAGGTATTTGTTACTGCATTTCTCTGCGCTTGCAAATTTGATTGAGAAGATGGTGACTATAAAGAATGTCAGCACTCAAATTGAGCCAGCCGAATGAAAAAAAAACAAGCTGTTGCTATGTGGCGCGAGAGTCCAGCGAACATTTAGCAACTGTATTTCGCGTGCGTGTCGGGTTCAATCCACTAGAGTTGGACGAATAACCTGTTGTTGTTGTTGTTTGGCACCATCGACATCAAATAAGCTATTCGTTGTTTATTATTCTACTGCTGCAGTATGGACAAAAGGAAGAAAGGAAAAAACAAAAATAGATTTTGACGACTTCAAAGATATCTGTTGGTCGACTGGCCGGTTCATAAATCATCTGCGCGAAAAAAAAGGTGAAAAACATCTGCAGTTTCTTTTGTTGAAATTGCCTATCACACAGTCAGAGTCTTATATATCTATAAGGCGACGGTTTCTTTTTTTTTTCTTATTCTTGTCGGTTCGTTCCCTCTTTTGATGTTGATTGAAGAGCTGACTCTTTCTTTATATCCGTTTCATTCGTGATGATCCTACTCTAGAAGATTCGTCGTGATGACGCAGTGACTTTGATATCCCACCCCACCCATTTTGTTGGTGTAATTCAAACTGCACGTGTATTTAGGCCTGTTGAAACAGTATAGCTCACAAATTTGGAAGTTAATAATTATGTGTACAGTATAACAAATCTCGAATGTCTTCTATACATAGAGTTGCGATCGATACAGTTGAGAGTCCACTTAAGCGCAAATTGATGCGCAAAAACACATCCGACGGTAAACGGACGGTATGGAGCCCTTGTGTAATTGGGGCTGTATAACGACGTCAGGTGCTCCGTTGGAAAAACCTGTGTCTATTCATGGGGTTTAATTCCTCGTCGTCAACGTTTAAGTCTTCACGGAAACGGTAGAGAGGGTAATAAGAGATTATGTGTATCATAACAGTATACAGCACATTTACTGGTTGTTTTTGATAGTCTACGGTGTTTTTTTTTCTCTCTAAAACCCGTGTGCGGGTTATTTCATTGCCTTTACAGGTCGTTGTCGCCGTCTGAACGTCTGCCGATGGACTTGATTTACATTTTGACTTGAATTTCATATTCCTTATCGACAAGGGGAGACACACACACACACTGTTGGGTGTCTTTGTTATCTTTGTATATAGTTGTTGTTGTCAATAAAATTGTAAATATACAAAAGCGGCGGCTGCTGCTGTACATAGGTAAGCACCCTTATTGTTTTGTCACCAGAAAACCATTGACCTTCCGGTAATTTTCAAATTTTCATCAAACAATTCCAAATGATTTCAAGTCATTTTTATTAATTTAAAAAAAAAATTGTTTTTCTTTAGTTTGACGCGTGTTGCGCAACTCAAGATGTTTTTTTTTTTTTTTTTGGGGGGGGGGGTCCTCTTTCATATATACCTTTGTCAAGTGCGCAGAGACAAATTGAATCTCCTCCTTTTTTTTATATCATTTTTATTAATGTAGAACGTCAATTGCACTGCGTGTGTTGAATCACGCGGTGCCGCATCTGTCACGAACACACGGGCACAGCACTTGAAAAGAACTTGTCATCCTGAAGCTAAATATATATATGTAAGAACGATAGATTCGCTATCCTATAGGTGTTGGAGGGAACGAAAGAACCTCATTAATGTCTTGTCTAAGAAGAAGAAAAAGGAGTCGACAGTGTTAATTTGCAGCGACTCGAGAGCATTGCACAAGTGTGCTGTGTATGTATATATACGGCAGGCAGGCTAATTAATTGTGATGAAGAATCACCAAACACCAACTCAACATTAAATCCTACGTGATGGCCATAGGCTGCTGTGTAAAAAAGAAGAAACACAGGACAGCAGTTCTTCTTTATATTTTCAAATATTGTGCTGTAGTGTACGAGTTAGATCCTGCGCGCGCGTGGGTCGACGGGAGCGTGTGTCGATCCAAGGAGAGAGAGACTACGGGACAAAAGCGATAAGCGGGTGGCTCGTCACAAATGTATAAAAGGACGCTAGTCGCACAGGTGCCACACATCAGTTGTACACGGTGTCAGGCTCATACGGTTGTAGGATCGTTTCCATACCCCGTTCGATCATTTTCGAAATTCCGTCAAGTTCGTTCGGCAAAACTAAAACTGCTCCGTTTCTGTTTTTTTGCTGTCGGGAATCCTTCGTGTCAATCGGCGATTATTTTAATTAGGCTACGTTAGATTTAAACAAAAGAAAAGACAAAAAGGACGTAATAATATAAAGAAATATTGATATAGTCCAGTACCGCTTTCGTTGGACCTCCTATACAAAGATGCATCACTTGTCAACCAAATTATCCCATTTTTCTATCGGGTTGTTTGTCTTACTCGTTTCTTTCACGACCGACGTCCAATCGGCTCCTCCTCCTGCATCATCGTCTATTAACCGACCGGAAGCCCAGGTATGCGCGCATTATTATTATTTCAAAGATAAAAACGTGTGGAAATCCTCAACACTCCTTAATCTTTTTTAAAGAATATTTGGATTTTTTTAAATATTAAGCGAATCTTGTGGAATTCTGTGTTTTTTTTCTGATTTATATTGCCTGTGCAATGTTTATTGTCTCTATAATATGCGCTTGTCTTTTGTTTTGATGGTTTGAATGGATATTTAAAAAAAAAAAAAAAAAACCAAAAACACAAAATAGATGTCGATCCAGGAAATGGAGAAATTTCTTGAGGGCCTCACCCGCTACCTGCATCGACAGCGTTTGGAGTCGTTGAAAGTGCAGCATCAACTTTCGCAAGAAGGTGAACAACAACCCGGCAGTTACGGAGCGGATGTTATCGACCGTTCCGGTTCATCACCTAATATAGAATCAGAGAGATCACCATCATCTTTTTCTTCTTCTTCCGAATTGGCCAATAATTCCGTGCTGCTGTCTCATCCTCGCCAGCCGATGGCCAATAAATGGCCCTGGTCTTTGAGTCATTTGGAAGAAAGGACCGAAGACGCCGACTTCAAAGAACGCCAACAACAATCCCCTTACGCCAAACGCAATTCTGAACTGATCAACTCGCTACTCGGCTTGCCGCGTTTCATGAAAGTCGTCGGATGAAAAATACAAAAAAAAAAACGGGGAAAAAAAATATCTATCGAGCATTATATAGGGACGGGATCGATACAAATATAGAATTTTCCATCCTATTATATATTATCTTAAAAACGTTCATAAAAATCAATAAATAAAATCATATAGCTACAGTACATATTACACAACCAATATATACGATATTTAAATGATGTATACTTAATAGATGCATGCCACGAGACCTATTACTCCTCTTCCGCTTTTCGAACACAAGCGTTCGACATTTGTACGTACGTTTGTTCAAATCGTTTAAATCCTATTCGTTTTTTTTTTGTTTTTTTTTTCAACGATCGCCGCATTTTGTAGATTGCGACGACGTCATTTCATAATATTTCATTGTCCCCATTATCGATGGCGCTATTATTAAAAACAAATTTAAAAACAAGGTGGTCAACCAAACAAAAGAACAAAATCTATAATAAATCATCTATCAAGAAAATCATTGGTTAACCAAATAAACGATTCACTGCATTATCTTGATTTCTTCTTCTACTATATATATTTCTTGACGCCAGGTGATAAGAGTCTTCAGTTATATAAAAAGATGTGTTTGGTTTTTTATTCTGGAGTTTACACAATCATCTCGTCAACTTTGAACAGTTGAAGGTTCCTACCAGTTAATAGAAGCGGGTCGGCAGTTTTTTTTCCCTTCAATTTCCAAGGACTTTGAAAAAGTTTCGCAACCGCGGGTCTCAAATTGTCTCGTTTGTTGCGCATCAGGTAAACAACAAAAAAACACAACTTGATGAAGGAGATGTTTATTTATTTTCTTTTTTCAAGTTTTTTTTTTGTGTCGTTGTAATCAGGACGAGAGTTGTTTTAATGGGACGCCTTGTTTATCCGCACGAAGCGCAATGAAATAATATTCACCGTTTCGTTGGCGCGTTGGCGTGAACGCGGATAACGAGCCCGCATGATCGAACGTTACCTTGTAAAGACGTTTGACGAGGCATTCAGTCGAAAATGAAGAGAATCGTGAACAGACACTCCCAAACTCATCGCCTTCGTCCGAAATGATTACATCGTTTTTGCTCTATCCACCGACGCGATCTACACTTGGAATTTTTGGTTTTTTTGAAAGAAAACGTAATGACTGGGGAAAAAACAGATGTTTCGCCACATATCGGTTAATTATTACGTGCACTGTGAAATGGGCGAAAACAAAAAAAAAAAGAGAAAGAGTCAAAAAGATTTGCAACGATAAATCGGGATGGAATTCTCGTTACACGGTTCAACGAGTCTTTACGCGCGTTTTATAATCACTTACATATAATATAGCCGCAGGTATTTTCTCCTTTTGTCTGGATGTCGGCGTTCAAGATTAGAAAAGGTCTAGGGATCATTATGATATAATAGCAACATGTTTTTTTAAATTTAAATTGAAAAATGAGGTGATCAATAATCTGTTGAATAGAAATGAACAAAAAAAAAATTCCGTGAAAAGGAAATAATTGGCACACTTGCAAGTTGTTTCGCATCCGGTTGAATGTGTACAGTATACGCATATAATATACCATAGAATAATATCACAAGTTTGTAACAAGAACAACATTGAAAACCCCGCAGCGTAACACTTGAATAACAACAATAAAAAATGATGTACACGGCTTGTCATGAATTGCCTGTATGTATACACCGACATTGTATTTTTTTTGTATAGAGTATACCGACAACACATGTGGGCCGGATGGTATTTATAACTGATGTATTCATGCTCAATAATTTCTCATTTGTATGGATTGCGCACATCACAAACTGACGAGTTTAAAGAAAAAACAGTTCACAATGCAACAGAATACAGAAACTCGTCTATTTTTTATATTGAGCCCGTCAGCGATCTATATAATAAGGCTTCATGGACTATAATAAAGGCAGAATTATCGTATCGTGATATGTGTACAATCATCTCTAATGCTCTGTGTAATAATGCCAAATGATGCGGCAGAGAAAAAATTGAAAGTTCGCCTTTCCATACATTTTGGCTTGAGGCGAATATGGCGTAGATATGTCATTGTTTGATTGAGCATTGCTATCCTACATCGCAATTTTGGATTTTCCTTGTCATCTTTCTCAGATCAGTGAATTTCAATTGAAAAAACAATATTTTTTTTTAAATTCACCAAGGGAAATCGGATGAACGAGAATATTTCAATATCAATTTATCTGTTTCTTTTGATGTCAGTTGAATACTACGGCAAGTATATTCCCGAGTAATAAAACTTGATTTCACAGTACGAAATAAATTCCCCGCGCTCTCTTCATATGTATAGAGAGAACCGGAAATATCTGAGACTGTATATGTTGAGTGTTGAAATATTGAAGAAAGAAACAGATTGACCTAGAAGGCGGCAATCTCTCTAGCTTTGTGAGATTTTGAATTGATGATTACGATAGAGAAAGGCTTTGATGAGATGAATCCCAAGGGTTACATCATACATAATCGCGGTCTCGTCTACTTTATTAGTGGGGCGTAGTTCGATGCTTTCACCGCTCTCTCAACATCCAAGTAGAGATTCTAGAGATTAATGGGCGTCATCTTTAATTATTGACATGATGCGGCCATTGTTCAGCTTGCAGGTTGTCCAACACGTCAGAAAAATTCGTCTATTATGCACGACCGCATCAAAAGCCATCTTTAAACTTGTTGGACTCGTATAACTGTACAATTGTATAGAAAAGAAACTGACAAAAAAACTATAAAAGAATATGGACAGTCACTTTTTCGCCATCACATTCTTCATTCGTGTTGCGAAGATTCGAGAAGGAATTCATTTGTGACTTTGATAAAACAAGAGAAATCTTTCAATGTTCCCCTGAATTTGCAAGGACACCCAACCATCATTCGTCAAGTTACGACAAAAAAGAAAAAACACCGACAAGAATCTGAACTGAAGAATATCGACGGTGAATGCGCAACGGACTTTTGCTGCATCACAGATGTCAATAATTGATTAGGTTGGCATGAAACAGTTATAACAGATATAACTTGGACAGTGCAAGAAAACTGGATACGTTGCTTCGATTTTATGAATAAAACCTAATAACCGTTTTTTTCCTGTGGTATGACGTCACGATGCTAGAGGGCGGCCCGGTGACTTCGTGTCACGTGACTTATGGCCGCTGCCATGCCTCTGATGTTTTGAAAATAGCTCTCTTCTTTTTTAAACTATTTAATCGTGAAATTCAACGTATTGAAACATGATTTCCACGTTGAACAAATTCAAAAAGGCGGGTATGTCTTTAAGGCCTATGGTTTCCTCGATTGGAGTCAATAGTGGCTCGAAAATGTTGAAGCACAGAAACTACCAAACTTTGACTGTACAATACCGGCACCGAGGAATATTATCGAGACATTCACCACTGAATCGGTCAATCCCATTCCAAAATCCAACAATTTATCAAACCAGAAATGTTGGTTTTTTAGTGGGAAGGATACTCAGGGGTGCACTCAAGATTCGTTACTTGCTCCTCGGTGGAGCTGTTGGTGGTGGAATTTCCCTCCAAAAGGTAAGCCCGTAAGAATGGTTATGTTATTGAAAATATCTGAACATGTATTTTAAACAAGTTACTCTTATTCCTTGATTTTCTTATTTCTAATGCTGTAGTTAAAAAAAAGCATGATGATGTGAAAGCAGACCGATTCTAACCACAATGATTTTGTTTCTAGTCTTACGAAGAATGGAGGGACTCCTTGCCAGATTCCAAATGGATAAAAGATTTGTTCCCTTCTGCAGAGAAAGTTGATTCATTTCGAGGCTCTCTAATGGACCTTTCGTCCAAGTTCAGAGACTCCCTGGAAGGTTTGGATATAGGTATATTCTTACAAGTTGTTTTTCTATTTATTCACACAAAGTTCTTGCTTAATTTGCCTTATTTACTACTTCTTATCTAATTTAGATCCAAGACTGAAGGTGTTTGGAGAACGTAAGGTCAGCGAATTGAGGGCCTGGTTTGACAGTAGGCTAGAAGACGCTATTAAAGCTGCAGAGGAGGAAGGAAAAGAAGAAAATAATAAAGTCACCACCCAAGGTAGAGTTCCGTTTGATTGCCAACTTTCGTATCTTTGGCTTCGCTTTTTAATGGTTGCCTATGTGAATGGTTTCGGTTTCTTTTTATGTGTGCTTTCTACGTCTGTTGTAATTGTTATATAGGAATCAGCAATGGACTGAACTTGTTCTATCTTGCCGTAGATAGCGTTTCTGATGTGGCCTCACCCGTCGTGCGTGCCGAGTCCTTCGTCACTCCTACCGGTGCCGAGAAACATGGAGAAGAGAGGAAGAAAACAGGTATTCTCAAGGATAGACGACTCTTATTACTACGCCAGGATGAAGTGACTGATTTCCTTGATCAATTGCAGAGAATATGCAACAGAAGATTGACAAAATGCAGGAGGAATTGATGAAAGTGCAACTCAAGTACCAGAAAGAGTTGGAGAAGCTCGAAAGAGACAACAAAGAGTTACGCAAACAACTTCTACTTAAAGGGCACAGCGGGTCTGCCAATCGCAAAATCAAGGTAGTAGGGATAGTTGTCAGTTATTTATGTTGGCAGAATAATGAATCAATGCCCCTTTTTACCTACAGAAGTCTTTGATTGACATGTACAGCGAAGTGCTGGACGAACTATGCGATTACGATGTGGGCTATAGTACCCATGACCATTTGCCACGTGTCGTCGTAGTAGGAGATCAAAGTTCGGGTAAAACTTCGGTTCTGGAAATGATTGCTCAGGCTCGCATCTTTCCTCGGTATGTTTTTTACAGTCAACTTCTTGTTCATCCGGTTTATAATACGTTATCGACAGGGGTGCGGGTGAAATGATGACGAGAGCTCCAGTTAAGGTCACGCTCAGCGAAGGCCCATATCACATCGCCCAGTTCAAGGATTCGTCTCGCGAATTCGACCTTTCTAAAGAGGCCGATTTATCTGATTTGCGTAAAGAGGTACACTCATTTATTCCGTTATCTTTTTATCAGTAACAACGGTTGTTGTTGTCTCTTATCAGGTCGAACTGCGGATGTTAAACAGCGTCAAACACGGGAAGACGGTGAGCTCGGAAGTTATCTCAATGACTGTCAAAGGTCCTGGACTTCAACGTATGGTACTTGTGGATTTGCCGGGTATCATTAGCGTAAGTATTTGATTGCTTTCTCAGAATTTGTTGATGTCTTATACAAACAACTACTACTATTAACAAACAGACTCAAACGACTGAAATGGAGACTGGAACTCGGGAAGCCATCCGTCATATGACTCAAACTTACATGTCCAACCCGAACGCCATCATCCTGTGCATTCAAGACGGTGCTGTCGATGCCGAACGGAGCAACGTCACAGGTTAGGAAATAGGAATTTACTAGTAATGTTGTTGAAATTTAAAAGATCTATTCATTTTGAAAATGAATGGAATTTTTTTTCATTTGATATATCAAATAAATAAATAATAATATATCAAATATAAATAAATATATCAAATAAATTAAAATAAATTATAATTTTCAAGATTTGGTTGCCCAAATGGATCCCCAAGGTAAACGAACAATATTTGTCCTTACCAAGGTGGATTTGGCTGAAGAAAACCTCACCAAACCCGATCGAGTAAGATTCTAAACTATGGCCGTGATTACCTACAGTCACAGTTATATTTCATCTGATTTCTCATTTAGATTCGAAAAATCTTGTCCGGTAAATTGTTTCCTATGCGCGCTCTGGGGTATTTTGCGGTTGTGACTGGACGCGGAAATAAAGATGATTCGATTGCAGAGATCAAACAATACGAAGAGAATTTCTTCTCTACATCCAAGCTGTTTAAGTAAGAAACTTAACAAATATACTTAATTATTTTGAAGGAATTGTTTACAAAGAATCTTTTGGTCTGGCGTTCACTAGCAGAGAAGGCCTGGTACCGTCGACTCAAGTGACAACCAAGAATTTGAGCTTAGCCGTTTCCGAATGTTTTTGGAAAATGGTTCGCGAAACTGTTGAGCAGCAAGCCGACGCTTTCAAAGCGACTCGTTTCAACTTGGAAACTGAATGGAAAAATAATTTTCCAAGGTATGACTTGTTAAGTTTTTTTATTAATTTCTGAATGAATACAAATAACGTTTCGTCATGTGACAAAAGGCTACGAGAACTGGACCGAAATGAACTTTTCGAGAAAGCTCGTGGCGAAATACTTGATGAAGTAGTCAATCTAAGCCTAGTCTCACCCAAAGAGTGGGAAGAAGCTCTGATGAAGAAGCTCTGGGAGAAGGTAGCCACGCACGTCTTTGAAAATCTTTATCTTCCAGCTGCTCAGAGTGATTCTTCAGGTAAGATCTTCAATTCATGATAAATCTAGGATCGTTGTAATTGTTTTTTTTTATCCTGTAGGAACATTCAACACGACCATTGATATCCGTCTGAAACAATGGGCCGATCAGCAGCTACCCCGTCGTAGTGTCGAATGCGCTTGGGAAACTCTTAAAGAGGAATTCAATCGGCTTGTGGAAAAGGCCAAATTATCGAAAGATCACGACAACATTTTCGATCAGCTGAAGGCTGCCGTAGTCGACGAATCCATGCGAAAACACCAATGGGAAGATAAGGTATCTCGTATGTTGTTGACTCGTTTTCTGACCATTGAACTTCAATTTTCGTGATGGTCAGGCGGCCGAAGTCTTGCGTGTTATTCAACTCAACACTCTGGAAGACCGTTCGGTTCACGATAAACAACAATGGGACTCTGCTGTGCAGTTTGTCGAGCGTTCTGTTATTGAAAAGCTGGAAGTCACTGAACAAAATCTTAATAACCTAGTCGGACCTAGCCGGACCCAGCAATGGTTACGCTGGACAAACGCAACAGCTGAACAGAAAGAGCACGCCGCCGTCAAGAACGAATTAGAACGACTTCTCTTCTCTGAGAGGGTAATTTAATTGCAATCTAGAATTCTAACGGCAGTACTATATTTTAATTTAATAGAATCACCCTCCAACTCTGTCGTATGAAGAGTTGACAGCAGCGAGACGCAATTTGCAGACGAACGGGGTCGACGTGGACAACGAGTTCATTCGCCAGACATGGCATCATGTTTACCGTCGCCATTTCCTTCGCAAAAGCCTCTCAAGAGCTTACGAGTGTCGTAAAGGCTTCTGGATGTATCATCAGGGACTTGAAAACGAGGTGCGTTTAGACGACGATAAATCCCTTGTTTTGTTATGTTTTTCAAATGAAGATCTCGAGAGAAAATACTTAACATTTCTTGACTTAACTTTGCGTAGCAGGTGGTGGATTGCAATGACGTAGTGCTCTTTTGGAGGATTCAACAGATGTTGAAGGTCACCGCCAACGCTTTACGACAACAAATCATGAATCGAGAGGGTAAGTGCCAGTCACCTCTTTGACGATATTTGGTAGTTGCGGCGCAAAAACGGCTCTAGAGAGAGAAATCTGGAGTTGTTTTGATTTTCGGTGTCGGCTTTCATGTATCGAAAGACACGCTCTAACAAAAACATACATATATATCTTTTTCAAACCAAACTAGCCCGTCGATTCGAAAAAGAAATTAAGGAGGTCTTAGAGGTCTACTCTCAAGATCGGGAGAAAAAGGAGCAACTGCTGACTGGGCGGAGAGTACAGTTAGCCGAGGAATTAAGTAAATATTTGTCAAATATTTAATTCGCCCATCACACACAGTCTTGATGACGGTTTCTATTTTTATCCCTATCTATTCATTTCTAAAAATGCAGAGAGAGTGCGCCAGATTCAAGAGAAGCTCGAGGAGTTTATTAAGTCACTGAACGCCGAAAAGTGATACAACAAATTTAACTCGGTGGTATATCTAACGTGCTGTATGTACATGAACCTTTCTTTTTTTCCGCATACTAGTCGATACGTTCTGTTAAGAATAAAAACAAATCATAAACAATTTCGGGGTTGATATCAAACATTTTTCCAGTAGTTTTTTCTTCTTTTCTGTTATCTTTACGATTTAGCATTCCATTTCGATTATTGATTCGTGGATAGAATGCCGTTCCCGATTTTACACTTTCTGGGTGGATAGCGTCTACAGATAATAAATCAAGACCACTTGAAAAGTTGTACGACCGTGAAAAGTTGAAAACTTAAAAAAACCAGTTTTTAGTTCTCACTCTCTAGAAAAATGGCGACACGGATCCAGCTGTGCAGATGACTATAATCGAAGATTGAGAGAAGCGAAAAATTCGTTAAATAAAAAAGACGGGAGCTTGGGGGACAAGAAGAAAAGAAAACAAAAAGAAAATATCGTTTCCCCTTTTGCTTCACATGCTGGTTGGTGGTGGACGTCACGCTTGACTAGACGGGCAAGTGCCAATCTGCCTTAACCATCTAACCCCCATAAACTTGAGACGCAACAAGTTTTTGGTTTTGAAATTGGTGGCAGAAGAGGGGCGAAAGAGTTGCATTCATTTGGCGTCTTACGTAGGAGATTGTGGCACCCCTTTTTGTATGTTTTTTGCTTCCCTCACAACAACCAAAAATGTGACCCATTGAATGAAAATATCTGACAGCTTCCAGCGGATTAAAGATTGACGGAACAATGGGGCTATACCAAGGACATGGAACATGGATTCAAACAGGTTGAATAACTCTGCAACAGACCCAAGAAAAGGGTGGATGGATGGATGGTTACAAATCGATTAAGAAGAGTAGCCCCCCTTTCCCTTTTTATCGCGAGTAAAAGAGAAGTTTCTTTTTTTTTCTTTCAGTCAGATTTTTTTCTTATGTACACAAAAACTTGTTATTTGTATAGGATCTGATAATGTCCCCTTTCATTTCATCTCTTAACGTTCCCCTTCAACGTTCTTGCGCTCCTCCTTCATGCCAAAGGATTAAAAGATGTGAATCGATCAGACCGGCACGGAGGGGCGGGCCTGAATTCCGATCGTTTTTCTCTCAAGCGCGCGTTCCGCGTTCTAGGAGACACGCACGATGCGCGCGCGATTGACGTTGTAAGTAAACCCGCCGAAAAAAGCCGAAAATCTGGATATTTTTTTCTACCTCGACACCCTTGCCGGTCCGTCTTTGTCGTGAGGGTCTCCACCCTTTTTCCCAAACTCGTCGGGTAAATAAGATATCCTTCTCTTTCTTCGTTTTTCCCTCCGTCGTTCTTTTCTTACATCCAATTCGATTCGGATGTGAAAACACGTTTCCCCCCTTTTTCTCTTTTTCTATTGGAATGGAGTTTTAAAAAAGAGGGGGGGGGGAGAGAGAAAATATCTATAAAGTTGCAATACCGCCTTCAAAGATTTATTATTTGGCTCGAGCCCTTTTTTTCCCCTTTGCAGCTTTATTACCGGCCCGAGATGATATGACCACCGCGCTGGATGGTGCTGCTGTTGCTGCTCCTGCAACTTTGGATGTTGTTGATGCCGTCGAGCGCTGCGGAGGCGGCGGCGGTAACCACTTGTGTGGTCAACATTCTTCACGGTCCGGTGCGTTGGCTTTTTCTCTTTCCCCCCTCTCAAAATCTTAATGGTCCGTCGTACAACTGGCTACTGATTAACGGTCGATATGTCAGATTTCTCCGAATGAAAGGCACGTGGAATGGGTTACATTCAAATTGGCTTTCAGAAAAAAGGGAATTAAAGGAAACCCCCATGTTTCGACTTTACGGAATCCCTCAAGTCCCATTCTTTCAAATTCATACAGTCGATATCCAACGGTCTTGACATTTAAAAACCAAAATATTCTCGAAAAAATCGTCAATTCTACCGATATCGTGATAAACTGTCGAGAGCGGCGTATTTTTATTTATTTAAGAAGAAGAAACAAAAACGACCCGCTTTTAATGAATGATTTCGCCGCATCATCCTTCCTCTTTTTTTGTTCGTTTGTTTATTCTTTGTTTTTCAACGTGCTGTGCGCGGCACACACACAACAAAAAAAACGAATTGTGTCGGTTTGTCTTTCAGAGGATGGCGTGTGCCGGGCGCACGGTCCCGGTGATCACTACCGAAACGGCTCGGCGTTGTTCATCACAGGCTTCCAAGAGAACAAACAGATCGAACGTGAGGATAACGTTTTTTTCTTTTATTTTGTCGCAGGCTTTCTTCTGTAACATTTTTTTTTTTTGGGTACAAAATGAAAACGTTTTTAAGTTTTTTTATTGTGATACCGAAGAATCTTTACTGCCAAGTTGTGGCTTGTTGGAAGACTCCGGTTAAGGGTAAGAAATCCATCAATAAAGGATCGTTGAGTTCGACTCGTGGGTTGTGAAGAAGACGTGGAAACGTGACCCTCAGCCCTTGGGAGCGGCTTATACTCTTACAGACAGTGCACACGCCACTGTAATCTCTCGCTTTCCTTATTTTCCTTTCTCGACAAAAATTCGGTTATTTCTCTTATATGAAGATATCAAACGCAGAAGGGAGAGAAAAACGCCCGTTTCTCTCTCTGTGATCTATAACAACAATATGCGATGTGTTCGACGAAATCGCAATCGATTGTGATCCACCGTTCGCGCTGCATTTGACCGTTGCATTTCGACAAAAAAAAAAGGCAACAGGTGTCTCGAGTTTATCTTTGCTTCATTGGGGCGTGTGTTGGTGATGATGACCTCAAAGAGCATCCGCCGCCGAAAGAAAAAAAAAATATAGACCGTATATAACAAGAATAAAAAGCAACCAAATGTTGCCGAAAACAGGAAGGAGAGACTCAAAACAAAATGTGAAACGAGATTGTAGGGCGTTGTCCGCCCTTTTCTTATGCGAAGATTTGTACCACCACGTAATTCAAATTCTGTTAAGGGCAGAGATCCTCAGCCTGTTAACCCTTTAAATTCAGCATTTTAAAATGAACTCGAAATTCAAACGATAAGTATTCGGAATTTGGTCTTTGATGTCAACTATTATCTCTTACATTTTACTTTTATAGTAGATAAATTTGATCTCAACTGATTCGGCGCTATGTTTATTTATTAAATTGTTTCTGTTATTTTCTATTTCCACTTCCAAACTGAATAAGCAAAGTTTAACCAGTAACAGAGAGAGGGATAAATAAAGAGAAGCCACGCGACGGATCCACGCGCCTTCCATCATTGGTTCTCCCGGAGAATCACGTGATCCATATCCAGGGCGAAGGCTCTACGCAGTCTTGGCTCTCTATACACTAATCTTTCTCCGCTCTTTCTCGTTTTACACAAGAAAGAAGAAGATGAAGGACCTGCCTCTTTTTTTTTAACTCTCCCGAGGGAAGAATTTTTTATTTTTGAAAGGGCTCGTTTTTGCTTGATTAAGTCGCCCCAGTCGTCTCGGACTCGTTGTCGAGAGTGGTCGCGTGTTACCGTACATCGTCTGTGAATATATAACAAGCCAAGGAAAAAAAAAGGAAGCAGAAACAACAAAACGCCATGACAGCCAAGAACGACAAGAATCTCAAAAGCAATCGCAGTGATAAGCGCCGGGTATGCAAGTTTTCATCTTGTTTTTCATCTCGCTCAACTTGGAGAGAGAGACGGAAAAAATTGTTGAAATTCCATTTTAATCCGATCAATCGATCCGTTTAGACCAACAAGCCGTTGATGGAAAAACGACGTCGAGCGCGAATCAATCACAGCCTGTCGGTTCTCAAGAGCCTTATCATCAAGGACGACGTAGGTTTTTAAAAGAAAAAATTTGCTTTAACATTTTACTCTACATTTTCATCTTGTTTTATTATTTGTTTCTGATTTTGTTGTCGCTGCTCAACAGGCCAACAGTTCGAATCCCACTTCACAATCCCGGCTTGAGAAGGCAGATATTTTAGAATTGACAGTTTTACATTTGCGTACGTTGGAAAAAGAAAAAGAGGAACATTTACAACAGCAAAAAGAGCAGTTAGAACTCGCCGGAAAGGAAGGCAACAAGATCGACCATGACGTCAAATCGTATCGACTCGGTTATCAAGCCTGTTGCCATGACATTGGTCGTTTTTTGGACGGACCAGTCTCCGAGTTAACCAAAGAACGCTTGATGGAACATCTCCAAGAGAGAAAGCAAAAAATCTTTCAGCCTAACAACAACAACGGCGATTCGGCTGATGCAAATCTGATCACCCCAACACGTTTGTCAGATGGACGACTGGCTCTCATTTTTTTCCTCGTCCTGCTCGTGGCTTTCAGGCGGATTGGATTTGTCACCTTCTTGTTCTTCGCCATCCTCTTCGTCATTCCAGTCAAATTCGGTTCCGGCCACTCCGCCGTCTTCTCCGGATCAACAAGTTATGGTTCAACCGTCGTCGTCGACAGACTCGGTCGGTAATGTCTGGCGGCCTTGGTTCTAAAGTGTTAAAGTATGTCGCTAATATTATATGCGAATACTGTTATTCGTGTGTCCCTTTTCTTATATCTTCTCTATTTTAAAACTATGTTGTACATACAAATGATGATTAAATCCATTGAAATGTGTTTGGAGCGGATTGAACGCTGCTATCTCCAATTCTCAGGTTTCTAGATTCCGATCTCGGAAGGTCTGAACTAAGTTTGTTGGACCTTTTCTTGAAATTGGAGCTGAATTTGCGAAATAATCTGCGCATTCCTCTCTACAAGTTGACCACAATAATATCATGTTACTCTTTATTCGTTTTAACCTATTCAGCTGTCAATCTTTCCATCTTTGAATTTGAATGATTTATGTTGTGTGCACGAGAAAAGAGAATGGCATGGGAAAAAGTTTCAGCAGCAGTTCTTGTGCATTTTTCAAAAAAGAAAATGGAAATTACAATGTTTAACGAGCTCGTAAAACCAGCGAGGTGATTGAACACTATGACTATGACGCACTACTGGCCACATGGCAAAGATTTTGGTTTACTTCTCTAAACGTACAGCGACTACCGGCCACCAGATCGAATTGAACTGGACGCAAAGACGTTGTGTGCTCACACTAATTAGCTTGGTTGATGTTAGCCGCGTGTAATTCAAAAGCACTTACATTTTCGCTTACTTTTATTTCTTAAAAAAAACTGCGGGTGTATGCGACAGTGAAGGAAGTAAAAAAAGTATTCCGATGGTTTCAACGGTCACTATACACCGTGCCCTTGTTACTCAAATCCTTTTGACGATTCAATTTCGGCCGTGAACTGACTGCTAACTAGGTCGTCGTCGTCTTTGTTCAAACACGGAAATCAGAAGGGAAATGAACGTTTCTCGCTGCTGTAGTTCAATGGTGAAAAAAAAAACACCCAGCGAGACGGACTTTGTCTGCCGACGGTATTCGATCCTCCCTTATTTTGAAGAAACCTTGTATTGAATTGAGCACGCGCGATAATTTGTAAAAAATAAGATATGCTTCCAGTTTCACCAAAACATTTTGAATAGAAAACATTCATCTTTGTTTCGGCTTAGCGGTCAATTTCGTTCACGTCGTACGGTTCGACTGTTAAGAGCCCAACCTTTGATATGCCAACAACGAGTTCTAAGTTCTGCCGTGCTCTGGAGCTGTCTATCAAAATAATTTTTTTTTCGGGGCATAGGTAAAGTTATACGTACGTTGTTAACAAAGTATTTAAGCGAGTATAATGCACTCGTAAGTCATAACAAGTTGTAATACAAACAAATAGAATATAGCTGCCATCTGTGGATCTACCATTCAAGTTTGTGCGTTTACTTCTGATCTTAAAAAAAAGGAAAAAATTGTTTAAATTTTTTTTTCAAAATTTGCTTTGGCTCCAAAGGTTTACCAGCAATAACAGCATTCAATAAAAGAATTACAACTATTATTCCAGCTGTTCCAGAAGACAAGCTCAAAGAAGCTAAGTCGTTTTGTGGCTATAATCGGGAAACAGCGTCTAAAACTTAAAAAAAAAACAAAAAAAAATGTCCGATTGTTGTTTATGAAGTCTTCAACCTCAATCTCAATATCCTCGGACCTCGGTTCCTCGTCTTTATTCTTAAAAATTCAAAAGTGATGATGAAACACAGAAACAAGAATACAAGACGCAGTTTAGAAGTTCAATAACTGCTGGTGAAAATAACTGTAACAAGCAGTAAGGAGGCATTCATCAAGAAGAGGAATCATATCTAAGAGGAATCATATCGAAAGTAAAATCTTCTTCTTGATCAGCAAAAACTTTTAAGAGTTTTCTTGCTTAACAAACTTGAACCTAATCACCTGGCCTTGAAGTGCTAGGAGAACCAGAATACAGATCCTTTCTCGATGGATCCCTTAAGGGTTAGTCAAAAATCAAAATTACCAATATGTTTTGTCTTCTCGAAGATAATCTACACGACGGCAGCTAATAATCATACATGTCTTCATTCCCTTCAGTCGGTTATTCGCGCATTAATCGGAAATCAAACTAAAGTTTCCTGCGATTTTTAAAAGTGCCGCTTTAACCTTACTAGAGCCACCTAGTAGAGGAATTATGTACTGCTAAGTATGTGCTATTATCTCATCTAATCACCAGGGCGCAGTTTCCTGAAACGAAATGTGCATTCATGGGATTCATGGCCTCAACATGAAGTACACCAGGAGAAGTCACGGGGGTACCCTTTCTCTCAGGGAGCTTGAGCTACGCATGGCAAGCTCCAGAGATGGCGTTGCGGCGAGTTGGTTCAGAAATTCGGAGGAAGGGAAATGTGGGAAGGATAGGGATTTTGACTTTCGTCTGTTCTGAGCATGTTAACTGGTTCGGAATATCGGTTAACGGAATATCGGTTAACGGAATATCGGAATAACGGTTAACCTGGTACGGAACCAGTTAATACAAGAAAACAAACTGCCCTTCAAAATATAACGAATGTTTATCAATCAAAACCTAAAAATGTTGAGTCATGCAATGAATTTCTTGTAAAGAAAGAAACTAAGACATACTCTGCAAAGCGTACAAAGATCAATAAGATTGATACAAATGCTATTTGATATGTTACGCTTCACTGAAACTGTTATGGATGAAATAAATGAATTTACCATAACCTTACTAACTTTAACTTGCATTACAAGTGACAGAATGGTAGAAATATCTGATTTGACACAAAAAATTTGACAGCAGTTAGAATTGTACGCAGTCAGAACAGACGAAATTCAAAATCCCTATCCTTCCCACATTTCCCTTCCTCCAAATTTCTGAACCAACTCGCCGCAACGCCATCTCTGGAGCTTGCCATGCGTAGCTCAGGCTCTCTTGCAGGCGTGACTTCTCCTGGTGTACTTCATGGCCTCAATGTGGCTACACAATTACACATAATGTACAAGTACAATGCATTAACGTCGAGTTTGATGGTTTGATTCGACTTCAACAAGTAGCATTTCCCATTTCTTAATGTTATTTCTTCTTAGAAAAAATGGTTGGTATACGTTTCGGCCAAAACTATTGGCCGAATCGTATATTATTTTATCTACGTTTCGGCCAGTGGCCGAAAGCTAACTTGAAAGCTAACCGAAGCTAACTTTATTGTTTTAAGTCTACATATAATTTTCATAGTGTGTTGGTGTTGTATTTTATATAGAGAAATATTTTAGAACCTTACAAACAATGTTTACTGTCAATGTATCATTTCCCGGTGCAAATGTTTTTGTGAAAAGCCGAATGACAGCCATCCTACAGTTTGTTAGGATTACATTATTTTAAGATTTAGATGGTACAATTCCTTTTATTCAGCATGTGATAACTTCTTGAGATTCACTGCCATTGCTACCTGAACATTCTGCAACAGGAAACTTATTTGTTTGTAATTTTTAGTTGATTAAGCTTTCCAAAACAAGCTTTTAGACACATGTTCAATTGTTCACAGTCTGTCTCGAGTAAACTTCCAAATGGATTTTTATATGCATGTTCCATAGATGCTTGGATTTTGCTTGGCATTGGCCTCTCTTTTAACGATTCATGTAACTTCTATTTGTGTCAAATTAATTTCAGGTGTTTGGTGTGCAGAACCAGTTTGTTACAAGCTTTTGTAGGAGAAAACATGTGTAGATGACAAGGGTGAGTGTTGATTACTATTATTAGTTTTGGTTACAGAAGTGAGGGTAAATGATTTTTTTTCCAGATGCAGAGCTATAGACTCCATGGAGTCCAGATGTTTATTATCACCTCCAGGAAACAGATTGACAGGTTTTATTTATTTGCTTGTGCTATATATTACATGTGTTAAATTTCTTATTTCTTTTATAGACTCAGGATTTTTCTAAGGGAGCTCTTCATACTTGTTGTATCCGGTTGTATCCCAATCCAAATTCGGGCACCGCACCAGGAGGCGCATATTGGGAGATGAATTTGGCAACGGTGAACTAACATGCCAGTCATTTCGTTTCACGTTTTTTTAGACCAAGACGTTCGTTGACGTTCGTTGCCAAGACTGTGTTGTTCGTTCATTCAAGTTGACTTAAGTGCTGCATTTTCTGTTGCAAATGTGCAACCAACTTACAGTGAGATAGTTATTATAACATTGTCGAAAATGAAAGCTACAATGCAATACTTTCAAAATTAGTGAAATGTTATATGCGTCTAAACTTGCATTGCAGTGTGTTCAGCAAGTGGGGAAGTTCTTGACTTCTAGTCCAGTTTGAATCCCTATTGCCATTCACTCAGCCTTAACAGGTAACTAATTTCTTTTAATGTTCTTGGGTAACCTTTCCTAAATGGATTTCTAAATGTACATCCTATTGTTTGTTGATGACAATGTCAAATTCTTTTGCTGAATTTCTTGATTCATTAAGTTTAGTCAAAGGTTTGAGATTCAATAAGTTTGAGTTTCAAAAAGGAAGTTAAATTTCCTTAATCCTATCATTTATATTGGAATGGAATATCCAGTGAATTTCATGTTTTTTTCATGTTTTCAGTGCAAGATTTTTACAAGTTACCATCATCAGTTTTTCCATCTGAACTTGAGGGGATATAAAGATTGGATATAATCATGTCCTTGGAATTGGAATATGAGATCACTTCATTCAGCTAGGTGTTATTAAGCCCTACTTCATTTGATCACACCTGAAACTTCAGTAAATTTGATTGATTTTTAAATGGAATAAAGTGACAACTCGGTAATTTTTTGTTTCATTGGAACTTGGTTTTATTTATAGAATCCTCCTAGTGTCACTTCAGTGTGGTGCTTCTAGTGCTATCATTCAGCCACTACAGGTAAATCATTTTTCCCATTATATTGAGTTCGTATGGATTTGAAGAAATTTTTAAGTATGTTTGTATATATTTCCAGCCTTGATTTGTAATTAGAAACTGGATGGGCAATTACCAGAATTGCATCAGGCACATCTGACCAGACTATAGCTGTTGTCAGTGTTGCAGCTGTTGCTGGATTCTTTCCTTTGTTGGGCTCACCTCATCATGTTGTACCTAAACAAGCTGTTTGGACCCTTGTCGCTGGTGATGGGTCAGAGCTACAAGATCACTTAATTGAGCTAAACGTTATTCAGCCACTACTCCATTTGATGACACCTGATACTTAGGTAAATTTTTCTGATTTCTTTATGGAATAATGTGCCAATTTGGTAATTCTTTGTTTTTGATTTAGTTAGACCTCTGTTTAGTAAGAATCTTTCTAGTGTCACTGCAGTCCGGCTGCTGCTTCTAGTGAGCCACTACAGGTAAAACTCATATTTTTGTAAGCATGATTTCTTTCCTTTTCAGATCAGAGCCAGCAATACTGATAACATACCTTGATTCTTCTTTATATATAAAAGTAAGATGTCTTATTTAATTTAAACATGTGTGTAATGCAATGTAATATGATAAGCATGCAAATGTAAAAATTCAATGTGAATAAAATATCTTGTAAAATGTATTTCAACATTGTTTTAAATATAATATATTGTATAAGATAAAATTCAATAAAATTATTATCTATTACATTATTTATAGAATGTTGATGTAGACAACAAAATTTATCATTTATTTATTATTCTGATGGACCCCCACACGGGGGGGCCCTGTTGCTTTTTCGACCGCGATAATAACATATAGGTTATTATTTGTTTGGTGCAGAAAGCTGTTTGATCTAGCAGTTATCGATTGCATCACTCCTATGAGATCATTTAGGATCAGGTTGCCGATCGTGTACTGCATTGGAAGTCAACTAAGACAGGGAGGATAGACCCTGCCATAATTGACTTCCAGCAGACCAGGGAGATTACCTGGCCCAATAAAAGGGGACAAGAGTGACGAAGGGCAAAGTTTTTTCGAGAGAGATAGTCATACCTAAGCTTCCTGCTTAGCCCCATGACCCTCCAAAAGATATCATTGAATCATGAGGCTTGCAAGTCCCCGTTCGACCAGTGCGCTCCCAACCACAAGCTGCTGATCACAGTGGAAGAATGACCAACCACGGGCACATGTATGCAAGGGGAAACGGGGCCACAGAAAAAGGGAGCCCAAATATGCACTCAATTTTTAATATATATGAAAATTAAGTCGCCGCCAATCTTCATTCGTCATCTTCTTCCATTCAGTTCCATTGAAGGTGAAGTTGTTGACACTGGGGTTGACAGTAGTTAAAAGAAACAGAAGAGAAGTGATAATCCGAAAGAAGAACCTCCAAGTCCCAGTTAACCACCAAGTCTCTCCAATTTACGATGCCACATTCTGAAGTTCAAAGTAACAATTAGAAGTGAATATGTAGATTGCACAGATACAATTTTAATGTAAATTACCTACTTATTGTTGAAAAGAACTGCAGCAACACTAGGTACATCATCCACACTCCACAGCTGATATACCAGGAAACATCCTGAAAAAGATTAAACATTGAGTGATCTTTGGATTACCGATAAAATGTCTCAACAAATGTTGAAGATTGGCAATTGGCAATATTTTCTTGGCTAGCAAGCATTCATAAGGAAGATAAATTCACCTTGAACTGCGTCGAAACGTTAATGCTAGACTAGTCTCTCACGTGAACGGCCATTGCAGTTTACTCGTCGGTGAAATCTAGGTGGAGATTTCAAGACCAGGAAACTTTGTTATCTTTTTCACCACTTAATACAATCATAAGTAAAAAATAATATAGTTAATAGTCAAGTAGGTACTAACACGAGGGAAGTAAATCACATTAACTTGAACAGCCCTTTTCTGAAGAGTGGAGACAGACACGAACAACAATTGCGACTGACATCTAGCGTTCAGTAATCGAAATAGCCAGTGAATCCGTGAAGCATCAAATCGCATCTGATAGGATCTTCTTCCATTCAGTTCCATTGAAGGCGAATTTGTTAACACCGGGGTTGACTGTAGTTAAGAGAAACCGAAGAGAAGTGATACTCCGAAAGCCATCATTTGACCATGAAGAACACTCCATGTCCCAGTTCTGAGTTCTCCATGTCTCTCCATTTCAATTTATGATGCAACATTCTGTAGATCACAGTAACAATCAGTTGTGCATTCCAATATGTAAATTGCACAAATGCAAATGAAATATTAAATACCTTTTCATTGTTGAAAAGTTTAAAGAACTGTAGCAACACTAGGTACATCAATAGCTGCACAATGAAACATCCTGAGAGTGGCAGAGATAAAATGTTACAGAAAATGTTGAAGATTGGCAATCCTATTTTCAAATAACAGAACATTTATAAGGAAGAATCACTCACCTTTAACTGCGTCAAAACCTTAATGCCAGATCACTAACTCCTTTCTCGCGTCCATTGAAGTTTACTTGTCGGAGAAAATCAAAAATGTTGCATGCTTTGTTCTGTCACCACATGTCTTTAAGATAGTCTTTTCCCTAAAAATAATCAAGATACAATCATAAGTAAATAATAATTAAGTTGTTAAAGTTGATGGTAAATTCATACACGAGAGAAGTAAATCACGTTAACTTGAACAGCCATTTAATAACAAACAAGAGCGAGCGACATCTAGCGTTTACTAAAGGATCTCCACATGAAAACAGTTACTTCTGGTTTCTAAATTGGCTAATAACTCAAATAACGATTAAGCTGACGCCGAAAAGAACTTGGTTTGAATGATCCTCGACAAAATTGGGCTCGATATCAAAAGTCAGTGAAAAATATCAGGAAATCGATCGAAATCGAGATTTTCCCGAAGTAGTTCAGGAAATTTTCGTGAAAATGTGCGATTTCGACCAAAATACGTTTCAAAATATCAATTAGAAATTTAATGGGGACTACGAATTTATGTTTGTTTTGTTTATAGCTCAACAGTTAAGGAGCTATTGCATACTTAATGCAATTTAAATTAAAAAGTGAGCTTTGATGTTTTCATAGTCTTTTAGACTTCGAGTTTTCAACTAGCAGCTTTGTTTTCAAGTTTCGACCATGATCAATTCATGACGAGACATTATCATTATCAACTCAACAGAGATATCGCCGGGAAAACTATACTCACAGCTATTTCAAACATGACGCACGATTGAGACAAATGATCCGTTTCGATATTAATATAAATACTAAACACTCGCGATTTAGTTGTGCAGAATATAAATCCAGAGAAGCGGATTACATCGCAGAAGTTGATGGACAATGCCAACAAAAAAAAAGAAACGTAAGGTTTAACTACAATCATGAACATGCAATAGAATATTAATCGTAGACTCAAGCGACTCCGCACGTGCAATAACTCCTACTGTGAACTGTGAACTGAAAACGAAATCAGTTGTTTACACTATGTGTCGCGAACGGTGAAAGAAACAGTAACGCAAAAATATTTAAGTGGGATAAATCTTAAATTTGGTCACAGAGATGTCAACTGTGTCAGTCAAAGAGGATTGACATCACTCCTATAAGTCTATAACACGCACAACGGAAAAAGAAAGCCGGCTACAATTTTTTGAAAATTATTCAACTTTTTATAGACAAAGGAACTGAGGTAAAAAAAAACTCTCAATACAATACTAAAGCATTAAGTAGAAATTCTGAAAATTTGACTAAAAATGGAATATTGCCACCATATTACGTAAGTATTAGAAAAATAAGAATACCGTATCAAATCGTTTAACTTCTGATGTCTAAATCAGCACTAAGAAAAGAGAATGATGTTTCAGCAAGACTTATTACATAGATTGAATGATGAATGAAAACGTTAGCATTTTTCTCATTTATTTATGTCACCGTTGTCACGTGACACGAGAAACATAAAATCGTATGAAGTCGAAAAGTTATCAGAAAGAAACTTAAGAAAAAATCGTACAGTTAAGATCAGTCGTCTCTTTGGAAAGACCCACTATACCTAACACAATGAATAGTTCTGTAATAACCCCAGTTAACAATTTTAAGCATCTCAAGTGTGGTAATACTGTGATTTAGCAATCAGTATATGCCTATCCTGCCACAACAAACTTGTTTGAATTCCACAGATAAGCACACATGTTAAAAATAATTCAGGGAGCTAAAATGAGACCTTGAAGTATAGGAATGGGTCAATGGCTACGTTAACCAGCAGTGAAGAAGTGGACTTACTGAGATGAACGGTTGAGTTGACTTTATTCACTTGATCTTGTAATCCAACACCATCACAGAGGAAATTTTGTTCAATTGTTCACCATGAATAAAATACTAGGGTAATAGTTATTTTATATGATCAGAATATTAAATATCACTAAGACGTCACAGAAAATTGCTCGATTTTCAAAAACTTGACGCTTTCAGCCTTTCACACTGACGTGACGATCAATTTAACGCCGACAATTTATTTTAACAGCAGACGAAAATAGGAATCGATGGGAAAATCCCGATAGCGATATCGATAAATACTAAGACATCAAACAAACTTTCAAATTTTTTTTACAACGCAGAAAGGAGAAAGTACAAAAAAGGCTGATATTTTATTTAAAATTCTTGTCTGAATTTGTTTTGGAAGTAAATCAAAAAGTGTCTTATATAAGTGGTGAAATACCGATATGATGATTTTCCAAACAAAGGTGAAGTGATGAGACATGAGAGATTAATAGGCAGGCAGTTCAACAAGAGAACGGGGAACTGAGGTTTTTTTTATACCTGATGGTCTGAATGACCCATTAATACCCCACTAGCGAAAAGTTCAGTGTGATATTCTTACTCGCAATGCGCATGGAATGAAATTTTGAAAAGAAAAAAGAAAAGAAAGCTTTGTATGTTCACACTGAGTTCACATTGCTGTCAACCCAAAGAAAAGTAATACGCCACACTACTCATCAAATCTCGATATAGTATAATTGTCCTATATTTAGGGAAAACCAATGTGTAAGAATTCTCCTTGGTGCAGCCTTTTGAACCATTTTTACACAAAAATATACACAAATAATATCGATTTTAAAGAATTCTACTTAAATATGGTTTGAAAAAAACGAGCGTAAATTTAAAAAAAAAAAAACAATTTCATGAGGGCAGCGACGATGATTCATGACGTTTGGAATTAAGGGGAAAAGTTGGGCGGTCTATCAATAATATGAACTATGCAAAAATGTACAGATCGAATCGTTGTTTCGATGTTTGAGCCATACAGCATCCAAGGCAAGTTTCTTCCATGTGTGTCTGATTATAGTCTTGCGATGAATAATCATCACGATTAAAACACGGTGCCACGGTGAAAGTTGTTAGTGACATTAAAGACCGACGAAGACGGAATTCCCATTTTATCAAACTCAAAGCAGCCATGATGAGACCGCATGTCGGCAAAATACTTGCCTACCATCTGCCAGTGGCAGAAAGCCAAGAAAATAATAACGTGCCACCACTGCAAAAATAATAAAAAAGGAAAGTATTAAAGTTTAAATTCCAGCAGAGAACACGTTTCGCCATGACACAATTTTCACGTAGTAACGCAACAACGAATTTGCTCAACTCACCTGGTGAGAACTACCAATAAAATCAACGGAACCTGTTTCAGTGTTAATGAACGATAAAAGGCTATTGAGATTACACAATTCGTGATTTAATGAAACAAAGAAAGAGGTTCTTACCTGGGAACCAAATTTCTGGGACTTTGGTAACATAAAAGAACAAAGCTGCACCACAAATCAGATACATTATACCTATCTGGCTAACCAATTCCTAAATATAAAGTAAGAAGGGCGGTATAATTTTGAATGAAAGATGACAATTACAATGTAGATATAGACATACAAAAACATTAGGGGTACTAAATCCGCCATTCTGGAAAATCCAATGAATGCATGGAAGGAATCCAAAACAACTCCAGGAAACGAAAAAAATCAAGCGGGTGCGGCTGTAATCATCCGTAAGAAATTTAGGGGTCGTCTGTAGGATCAAGGCCGCTATGAACAGAGTTCCGCTTATGGTGATGTAGATTGTTCTGATTTCCTGTGACGAGTTTCCAAGAGAAAATTAAATGCTGGAAAACAATAGCACTAATTACGGATCGATATTAGATTTAGTCTCGTTTCTGAGGCGTATATAGTACCTAAATAAAAGAAAAAGAAGATTTTTCCCTCAACAATAATACCCAGCGTTTTCACTTTTACTTAATAGCCATAATATGCGCCTACAAACTACAAAGTAGGGAATCTTGTAGTTCAAGGACGGCAGGGTGGTGACGACTTTGACCTACTTAAACTTTCTCTTTCGATTTTGCCCATTTCTCTCATGTTTTCACTTTTTCCACAACAATATTTTGAAGCCAGTGGCCATATTGAGGTGAAATCCGATAGTGTGTACTGTAACTGTAGGCTACTTTTACATGTTGATATCACTTGTTTTCTTTATGTGATCCTCCCTGAACTTCAAAGATAAAAGAAAAAGGCTTAGACAAACAAAACAATGTCCTAAGTTCCATAGGCTGCCGACTGATAATACGAGTTAAATTAGGATTTAGGAAGCGAAAACAAAAGGTACATATTTATAATAAGAATCCCATATAAACAAAACGAGAAAGAAATTTAAGATTGATCGAGAAAATCCCAAGCGTCTTACGTTCTGGCACCAGAAAGCGTAATAAATCCCGGTGGTGTAAATAGCCAAGAGACTGAAGGAAATGCCACATAAGTCGTAAGAGAGCCAGCAATGGTAAAAATCTTTCGAATGACAACAGAAAGTGTGATAGCCGGTCGACATGGCCATACAAATCTAAAAAAGAGAGAGAAACATAAATTAGTCGTCATTATCACAATCAAAGGGTTGACCTACATATTCCCCTGATTTAGAGACAAACCTGAAAACAGGAAACTATCAAGAGACTGATAGCGCTGTCTTGCCATGAATGCCCACTGCTGTTGACTAGCTGGAGGACTTCATCAACAGTAAAATAAGCAAAATAGATCCATCCGAGCAAGTGGGTCCAAGCATTGAGCGTCTCGTTTGTCCACCAAAACAAACTATGTCACCAAAATTACAAAATTGAGAATATAGTTAATGTCCAACTGCAGAATCAGAAAAGAATGGTTAATCGAAATAGATAATCGATTATGAAAGGTTTTCATTTTTACGATTCAGATAGCAATTTCAATTAAACGAATTCTTGAGGTAACTTTCATTTTCAATTTTACGGCGTAGGAGGACCGCACTACATTCTAGTCTGAGAGATGGGTGAGAAGGGCTATTTTTACTTCACAACCGAGTTGAACAATAAAGCGAAGAAGCATATAATGGCAAATTGAGGTTAACGCAAGAGCACGTTTCCTTTAATCAGACTAAAGTATTTTGTCTTGGTTTGTTTTCGTGCGTTGGTTTTTCGACAATTTCCTCGCATCGTGCTCCTTGTGATTTGGCAGTCGTTCAACTTTACGAGCAGACACAGGTCCCAAGTCCCCCCTTTAAGAAAGCGAAAGTTTATATACCTATTGGCTGTTATTTGACGTCGCATATATAGAGAATGTTTAACCAAAACGCAAGAAAAGAAAAATCGACGAGTTTTTATAAGAGTGCGATGTCAAAAACCGAAAGTTTCATAGCTGGTCATACATAGTGAGGCAATGATACGAATATCTGTCAGTCATTGTGGTTCCGAATTCACCGTAATAGAATTTTTTAATCACGAATTGTACAGTTAGAATAATATTTCCTGATATTTGATATGAAATAACGAGCGGGCAATTTCTAGTTCCCCCTGCCGTCAAATCGACTGTATCTACACCGTCAGAAAAAAATTTAATACAATTTTTTTTGTTTACCTTCGGATGCACGTCACAACTCCAAGATTGGTGCGGTAGCCTCTATAGATGAACGGATTGAATTGTAAGAAGGTAGGAGCCTCATGAAAGTTCACAACAACCGGTTGAGGAGTAATAGACAGGGTTGTTGGAGTTCGCGTTGAAACTATCAAAGAAGTGTTGGATCCCGCCCGGAGCAATCGCAATTCACTTGATACACTACTACTACGACTACTGGTGGTGCTGGCCGAACCAGAAACATTCTTGTTGAGGCAGAATTTGTCGTGATTGTTGTTGAATTCGTGTTTTTCTGATGTCTTGCGAAAATGACGCGGAGAAATGGAACGGCTGCGTTTCCGCCTGCGGAGTCGGACATCCACGAACGGATCGTTCTCCACTTCCGAGTGCGGCGGCATCGTGATGAGTTTTTCGGGTAGACGAAATCCTGTTGATTGACGTAGCGACGAGGAGACGAATCGAGCGGGAAATTCGTGTCCAAATAAGGGAGGACTGTGATTCAGTCCAGCTCAAACGAGTGTATACATCCGTACCTGACCAATCTCGGTAACTGACTGCTGGACTGGCTGCGAGGACCGCGTGGAACACCGACTCGGTTGGTATAGTCTCGTGACCGCCTGGTGGCGCCTTATACGTGGGATATTTTTTTCGTTTTTAGCGCAGCAGCTATGGCCTCTTTTCCCCGTCTTGCGGGTTGCGGTGATGGGGCAGTCGCGTTACATCACAAAAGACGCAGGCAGCAGACACAACCCGACCCTATTAGGTACGATTGAATCTTAGCCAATGGCAACGTAGTAAATATTCAACTCCTATGGGTCTTCTAGACAATTTGGCCTTCAAAACCTCCTCATCTCAGACAGCTGGTAAGAAGTGTCTGATGCGTAAAATATTAACATTTTTACACAAGACAGTAGTAGCATTGCTGCGCGGTTACTAAAAAACAATCAAATGTCGTCTACCTTGAAAATAATGGAAGAAGAAAAAAGCGAGCGCGTTACGCCTAGCAGACTTTCTCACTTTCTATCGCGCGATCACTCTTCTCGGGCCCGGCTCGAGTTCAGTTCGGTTTCGGGATTCACATACCGCATACTCGAATAGAAATTTGTTTGTGTCGCTCTCGTCCGCTTTCACTCGTCAGGCCTATTACGTATGGTACAAAAAAAGTTACAAGTTTACCTTGAGTACGGTTGGTAGGGAAATGAGCATTAAGCAATGGATATCGGTTCAACTCATCATTACAAAAGAATAAAAGGAGGGTCCGGTTTCCCAAACTATTCAACTCTTCTGGCCAGTTTGGAAGGCCACAACCGTTGTTGAACGTGACCGTGATTTAAGATTGTCGTCGGCAAAACGAGACAGACAACGGGTTTAACTCCAAAGGGCCGCGTCTGCATCTGCAATTCGAATATCGCTTGAGATTTCTAACAAATAAAAGACGCTGCAGGCTAGAATGCTAAAGAACGAAGAAAACAAACATCAATTACAATTGTCGTATTTTTCAACATTTTACATCCCTCATAAATCCATTTATGGAGGAATATAAAATATCGCTAGCGTTGCAACTTCCTGCTGGATAATAATTCGCCTGCAATCATTTAGATATTTTACCGGTAAGATATCTAATACTTTTTGAATCATTTCCTCCACGTGCAGAAATCGAAGGCCAGCATGAAAGACACTTGTGATGACACAAACGCTCGAAACTATATACCCAGGAAAGAAGGACTTCGGAATAAAGTTGTAACATTTTCCCTCAAAATTCGAACTCAACACTATGATTAGTTATACGATCCTCGTACATCAAGAAGAGTTTATTTGGCCAAAATACCGGTACTTCTACACGCGCAGGAGTAAGCGGAGACGCGGGAAGTTTGATGTAAAATTACAAATAAGATACAAAACCCGCCATGTGCAGCCACATATTTCATTCTTAGCTTTACGGAGCTGTTTATATCGTGTTGTCGTCAGTGATGAAAATGAAGTTCTGCAAGATCCACATCTACTAGTAGAAAGCGCTTTACTCGGAAAATTCCTAATCTTCTCTCTCTCTACTTGCGATCACGCAGATGATTTCAATATTTTACGGTGTGGTGACCAAGTTGCCGAAGAAAAATGGCAACTTTTCAATTTGCTTTCTAAAACTTAAAAGAATAGAACGAAATTTCGTTTCGAAATGATTAAAATAATCACCAAATCGCCAATTTCGATCACGAATTTAAACCGATGGGAAATAAAAATTGGAATCGGAACGATGAGTTTGGCATTTCGTATGCGTCGCATGACAGTCAAATGAGGTCGAACGAGCCCTTTCGCTTTTCAAACATTTGTTTTTCTTTTTATCTAACGTACAGACGTTTTTCGTGACGTCACAGACCTTGTCTGCTAAGGCCTGGCGTTTCAAATCTTTCAAGTCCAAGTTCAACGGTTATTAAATAGGCCAAAAGTGCCTATAAAAACCGATATCCGTCTACCCAGCTAAAATGTAACACACACACACACACACACACGCGCAAAAATAACAAAAACAGATTTCTCTTACCTTGACTGAATGCGCTTCACATAGGTCCTTTACGACGCCCTGAAGGCTCCGAAATTTCTTTTTCTTCCATTTCAGCAACTGAGACGATGATGATTCTGGGAGGTTGTCCAAGTGAACCTATTTTTAAATTTTTAAAAAGAGCGCGAACGTATGGAGGTACTCCAAAGTCCGCCATGGAATGCCACGACATATTTGTTTCTAGGGACGGTTAATTTCAAAGACTTGCCAGCTGAACTTTTCCAGCTAATGCAAAAGTACTTATTTATATATTTGCAAAAGTTGTGCCAAATCATTTTTAAGGCGCTTGAACTTTTCAAGAGCCCTCAGTATAATCCATAGTCTCTTCGTTAGAAAAAAAAAACAAAACAAAACAAAAAAGAACACACAGAAAACAGAAATATATGACGTCATTCCTGCTCCTATACTTTCACTTGTCGTTTATATATCAGTTTGTTAAGCTAACAGAACTTGGTCGAAAGTTTTAAGGTGTCTTTAGTCGCAACGCATAGGTATAATTGCCAGACGTTCGAGAAAAGTGGGCGTCCCTTATGGTGACATACAAAATATTTACAGTTAACTGGTAATATAGAACCGTAAAAGATTTCACGAGGCTTTAAGTACACAGTAATGTGTAAAAGAACCTTGAAAATGAAACCTGACCCAGAATAGTTCCCTAATGCGAAAGCAAAATACTGAAAATAGTTTACAAATAAAAATCTACCTTAACGGACAAATCGTTCAATTGTGAATTGAGCACCAGAACATTTGATAATGTCCTACAAGATCTCTAACCCACACTCATTCACCATTCCAGATTTTACTATATTCTGCCACGAGATATTGAGGTCAGCAGACTTGACAGTATCCGCATTTGAAATGTTCTAATCACAGAACAAAAACAACGGGAGGGAACGACGCAATCGGGGTGATACAATACGGGGTGATACACCGCCAATGTTTGAAGCGCACTTTGAAATAGGAAAAAAAAAATACATAAAATATTATTTGAACTCAAACAACAACAAATTAAGTGGGTCACCGAACTTGTATGTTTTCAAGAGCGACGCCCATCAGCGCCATCTATTGTGGGAAACGCACTACCTAACGCCGATCTCATCCCGATTTGGAAACCGACACTGCAAGGCAAAGCCATTTGGTTTTCTGATTCGTGTCACGCCAACGTCATTGAGAGTTGCTTCCTGCTTGGGGTTTTTACCTAAATGGCCTAAAACGGAGAGGAAGTTGCTGGCTCCTGGCATTGAAATATTTTTTCATTTTATTTTTACTCAACCCTCCACTCGGTACAAATCATAGGTGAGAAAAAATGAATAGAGGAGGGCAAAACGAGTAATGGGAGAGGGAGCGGGGAGGAGGGTCTAGCAGCCGGTTTTCTTACAACACGGATTGACATGATCCCGTTTTTCAACGAAAGATGAGGTGAAAATAAGGAATTGAATCAAGGCATAATGCGACAAGGAAATTTAAAAAAAAATAAGTGCACGACATAAAGTTAATTGGGTAGGGGAAAAAACAAACAAAAAGGCTACATGATGCATGTCTCCCCATCTCGTTTATGAAATCGACAACAAACCAACAAAAAAAAACTTGCACGGGGAAGCATCAAGAAAGGAGAGTGAGAAAGTATCATAAGAGATGAAGTGCAAGTAACAAGGCAAAGAGAGGGGAAAAAATAATAATAATTCACCCAACAAACTACATTCACAATTCGCTCGCAGTAATCCCAATGACGTTGTCATCCCCTTTTTTATGTATATCAAAATAGAAACAAAAAGATATAGAGATGGATGGTGGAAAGAAAAGGGTAAATCAAATTGAATAAGGAGTTGAGGAGAGAACTAATGTCGTAAGAATAGATTCACAAAATTCGATCAGTACAAAGAAAACGTTTCTCACTTCTGATATTCTTTGTTAAAAAATCGACAAAAATCAAGAGAATCCCAAAAAGTAGTGCAAGAGGGTCGCAAGAAGGACAACCAAAAATATCAGACAAGAAGAATGAAGGGAGCTATATAAATCTTCCTACCCGATTTGTGGCCGGTCGTGAACGACACTATGGATTCAAGTTCCATCTATACGTAAGTACCTCTTACACCTGTATGCGTTGTCTTGTAGGTGTGTTCCAGAACAAGGGCATGCCCCGACAATGGATTTATCACCAACACTCCGTAGAAGCTTTCAGACACTTTTTTTGTTTCAAAAGTTTGAGTTTTCTTTCTTACATTCTTTTTTTTTGGCTCTTTGCGTTGTTTGTTTGTTTTGGTTGTGTATGTTTAATCTAAACCCAAAGAATCATATCTACATTCTAACAGATGACAATTGGGTCAAAAAATTCCGAGAGTCACGCTCATCAATAGGTCGTACGGCAAAGGGAAGAAATAATAATAAAAAAAAAGGAGACAACACGTACACATGATTGGGAGATATCATCTTCAGATTCCATTGCCTCTTTTTATGTCAACTCTTGTCCATCCGGATACAATGAACATCCAGATTGTTTCTTTAATGTTGTTTTCGTTTCGATCACCTTCCTCGTTCTTTTTTATCATATTTTTCCCGGTCATTTTTTTTATCTTGTCTTTATTGCTGGCTCCATTTCAACCAAACCTAGAAAGACAACGAAATGTCATTAAAAATTCCTGAAACGAAATATTTCATTTAAAATAACTTACCATGCCAGCATCAGAGAGTTGCTGATCGCCCACTATAGAGTTAGGCGACGGCCCACTCCCTTTGCCCTTCATGTTGGAGCCAGGTCCAATCCACATACCGTTAACAGCGTCATTATTTCCATGTTGCTCTCCGGGTCCACCTGCGAAACATGGGTGCTCCCATTGGTCCACCCGGCATGCCCGGTGGAGGCATGCCATTCATGAAAGCGGCTCCAGGGTGTTGGTGATACGGGGCATTAGAGTTAGGACCGCCGTTCATTCCGACCGCAGATTGACCTGAAAATTGCATTTCCAGAGATTCATTTCCGTCTGACATGCCCTCCATTTGACGCTGCAACAGAGCGTGATGGTGATGGTGCTGCTGATGATGATGGTGAGTCATGCCAGGCTTCTGTTGCAGGTAAGACAGTCCTCCGTCATCATTTGAATTTGGCGCCGGTACAGAAACATTGGGTCCGTGAAGACCTGAAATAGCCATCCAGTCATTGGGACTCAGGCCAGGAGGCAAAGTAGATGGATTCATTGCGGAAAGCGGAGGAACCATGGGTCCTGCGCCACCAGCACCCATTTCGGATCCTGGAGCACCGTGGTATCCCCACAAACCGAGGTCAGCCGGTGAGAAACCGACACCACCAGCTCCGTGAGGTGGTCCGGGTGTCCGACGAGTCATTGCTCGCTCCGTTCCAATGGGTCTCATCAATTTCCGCTGATCGTCCTGCATAGAGCGATGCTGCGAGTGTTGATGCTGTTTGGTGTTGCGGAGGTCCTCCAGAAGCGCCGTACCCATCGTGATTCTGTCCAGAATTTCCATCTATACATTTCGACAAATATAAAAAAAATCAACGTATAGTATATATGCATCAAATTCTGATTGTGATTTTAATTACCTAATAAGCCGCCACCCGTTTGAGTGGAAGGAGGTGGTCCAGACATCCGATTTGCTACTCCAGGTCCTGGATAACCCATCATACGATGAAGATCATTGGCGGATGCCCCAAAAGGTGTTCCGATGGGTGGCGGGTAGTCTGTTCCAAAATTCTGGTTTGGCATGTGCTGATGTTTCATATCACCTCCGTTTGGCCGAGCCGAGGCCATAACCAGCTGGAGGGAATGAGATTCGATTGCCACCACCGAACATAGGCGCCGGATATCCTTGCTGCTGAGGTCCTCCCCCGCCTCCTCCCCTGCTGGTTGCGAAATCCGGAGCGTTGGGATTGAGTTTCGCCGACGCCGAGAACGAGGTTGATAATGAAGTGTTGTTATACCTCGGGGGTCCGCCCATTCCTGGGGCTAAGGGGAAATGACGGTGCCTGTCGCATCGAATCTCCACCGCCGCCGCCCATCGGTCCTGATGGCCTCGTGATTCCGTAAAAGTTGGGCATGGGCAATCCCTCGAACTGGGGTTGTTGCTGCTGTTGCTGCGGTGGTTCGTGCTGCATTCGACTTGCCGTTGAGTTAGGACGCATCCGAACAGTGGGCTGTTGGACCACCGGGAGCCAGCGAAGCAGCTGAAGGTGAGGCATCATGATGGAATCAGGAGGGCCACCCGAATTCTGATTAGACTGCATGTTTCGAGTTCCGACGGGACCTAGAGGTTGAATCGGAGTCGGGTTAAAAAGGGGAGGCGTCCCCATACGAGGTGGAGGTGTTAAAGGGTGTAGGCGACTGCCAACTGGGGCTCGCATAGCAGCACAAGAACTTGGAATCGGGGTTCCAGGAGCGCTCGATGCCAACGATGTTGGCAAGTCCATAGTCACCATATCGTTTTGCGATTGGCTAGTAGCCGTCAAATTTCCTCGATAGCCTGGCGCTTTGGCTGCATCAACAACATGAAGCGACGGCCCGGAGTCTCCTTGATGGCCGGAAAGAGAGTTGGCCAAAGACGTAGGGGTTGTCTTGGACGGTATCGGACTGACTCCGGCGGCCGCCACACTAGCAAAATTCTTCGACGACGATTTGGAACCCTGTTGTTGTTCCTTGTTCCACATGCTCTGCTGGGCAACTTTACTGAAGAGATTATTGAACGGTGAGTAGTCTTGAACTGGGCTAGCAGAACTGGGTCTCGATGAACAAGACTGTTTGAAGTGGAAATTGAAACAGAACACGAACTAGGCATTTGCTGTGCCTGCTGGCTGCTGCTGACAGGACCATGCTGCGCTTGGGACGTGGCAGGCTGTTGCTGTTGTTGGGTTGGAGCTTGATGTTGATGACTGGTTACTACTGATGAAGATGCAGACATCAGAGGGGAAGTTTTATCAGACGGTTGGAAGGCGTCTGAGGAGCGACTTGCTGTGGAGAAATTTTGGTTGGTGGCCAGGAAATTGACCCGAAACGACAGGAGTGGTGCGCGTGGAAACTGCACCACTGGTGGTTGGAACTGCCGATGTGCTGCCGGCCACGCTGTAAGACACGACTGGCTTCATCACTGCTGCAGATGCCGGAGCTGTGGAAGCTTGAGAAACGACTTTCTTGGCCACCGGATTTGCTATTGCTGGATTAGCTTCGGGGAATAGCTGACGTACAGCTCCACTCTTTTGTTGTTGTTGCTGAGGCTGTTGTACGAGTAATGGACCAGTTGTGACAGGTGGTGTCTTCGATCCTGATGCCGGAACTACCCGCTTTGGAGAAGAAGCAGCAACAATCAAGGTGTTGATAGCTCCCCAGGCTACAGTACTTGGAACAGGAGCGGGCTGGCCAGAAACAGGAGCTGTTGTGGTGGGCTTACTGGAAGCAATCGTAGTGGCGGCTCGAGTAACTTTCGGCTGGGAGGCAGCAACCGATGTTGATGCAGTCCCTGGTTTTACTCCGGCGCTCGTAGCTGAGGCTCCTGCTTTGGCGGCTGCATTGGCAGCCCGGAATTTAGTCATGAGTTCATTAAACTCCTTTTCCGGCTCTTTAATCAAGGCGCTGATAAGTTGCTGTGCCTGGCGGATGGATTCAGCCAGACCTTTAATTAAAACCGTTCGGTCACCCTGTCCTTTGCCTTGTTTTTCGATTTCAATATGGGCGCCTGAAATCTCACGGATGGCATTGATGTTGCATCCGGCTCGACCAATGACACGACTAATGGCGTTCGATGGCACAGTAACCTTCTTTGACCGTTCTGAGCTTTGGATAACAGACAAAGTGCCAGACGAACGGTCACTCGATTGACTTTTCTTCCCTCCAGCCGTAGAAGAACCCAAATTTGAACTCGAATTTTCTCGACTGCTGACTGGGCCACGTCTTACAACCTCTTTCCAGCCTTCTTCCCTTTTAACGGGCCGTTTGGGACTCGTCAAGGAGGTAGGTGACAGCGATTTAAGAGACGAAGGAAAATTGTTCACTTCCTTAAGCGTGTCTAGCTCAGCCCCGTTTCGCTGTTGTTGGACCGGTGTAGGCACCGGAGCCTTGACCGCTTTTTCAGTCGTGATTATTAATGTCTCCAGAATCACATTCTCCTTTTTCCGTTTACCAGTGCGGCTCAACAGTTGAATATGATCCTCAGAGGTGCTGGTGGTAACCAGGGGAGGAGGAGAAGACTTTTTGGTGGGCTGCTGATTGTCCGGCTCCATCTCTTTATCCTTTCTTTTGGTTGGGATTTCGACGGCAATATCTTCCACTGTGTTGGGGGTAGCAGATTCGAGAGCGGCTGTCTTGCCACTTTTCTTGCTCTTTTTGGTTTTGGAAGACTGCTTCTCATCAGCTTCCTTGTTATTATTGGTTGGAAGGGGTTCGACAAAGTCAGGAATATCGCCCGTCTCACTCATGACATCCTCTCCATTTTCGCCATCTTTGTCATCATCATTGTCGTTGCCGTTCTCCTAAAATGGAAAAGGACGTTGAAAATGAAAACATGGTTGAATTTACTGAACAGAACGTATTACAATTATAAATGTTAATTTTTAAGCAATCCTATAAAGATTGTACGATAATAGAATGGACGTATACTATTAAAAATGAATAACTGAGACCAAAAACACTGCGGCCATACCTGTGAGGTCGTTATCGAGGTCGTCACTTTCGGCACGACGCTTCTCCTGTTTCTTTTCTTGCTTCTTCCTCTTCTTCTTTTCCCTCTTGCGAGCAGCGGCAGCCCTCTTCAAATCTTCGCGAATCTTTTCCATATCAAGTTCGTCTAGGAGATTAGCCGCATTCTTGTTTGCCTCTGCTGCTTGGTGATCTTTGGCAGCTCGGATAACTTCCATACAATGATGACATTTCTTAAGCAGATCCTTGTCGACAGCCGTTGAAATGAATCGCGTCATTTCTTGGTCAGACGGGAATTGTGTCACTCGCTTAACCATCCACTTCACGACTTTAACATGACCCTTTCGGAACGCTGCCATCAAGCAGGAAACTTTACGATTGTCCTAATTAAGAGCAGTAAATATTAGTAATAAAGAATGAGAGTCCCTTATTGGAGAGTGTGGAAACAAGAAATTACCTGGGAATCAATGTCTGCTTTGGCTTTATAGAGAAGTTCCACTACTTCAAGATGCCCGCCATTTGCCGCTAACCACAGAGGAGAATTGCCTTTCTTATTTTTGACATCTGCCTGGGCACCCCGTTGCAATAAAAGTTCGACAAAATCGACATGGCCTTTATCAGATGCCAATTGTAAGGGCTGTGTCTCGTGAAGAGGGCACGGGCGGCGCATTGACGTCCGCACCGTAATCGAGGAGTACTCGACCGACTTCAACGTATCCGCCACTGGCCGCTTCCATCAAAGGGGTGAGCCCGGTCTTGGCTCGATGTTTCTACGTTGGCTTTCTTCTCCAAGAGTAGTTGCACGACTTCATGTCTTCCCTGGAAGCATGCCAGAGTCAAAGCAGTGTTCCTGTTTGTTTCAATCTGAGCATTGATATCACTGCCCATCTCCAGTAATGTCTTGACGGCGGCCACATGACCGTTCATGGCCGCTAGCATTAAAGGAGAGATGCCTAGCTTAGACCCTGTGCGCGAATTGATCTCTGCCAGCGTGGGCCAACAGTAGCCGGATGATGTTTACATAGCCGCCTGAAGCAGCCAGAGAGAGAGGCGTGTAATCGGAAACGTTGCGGTGTTCTTTGTTGGAACCACGATTCAGTAGGAGCTCAACCACCTCGTAGCGGCCACCTGAACAAGCTAACGAGAGAGCCGTATCCTTTGTTCGCTCCGATTGGGCTTCAATGTTTGCGCCGTGATTAAGCAACACTTCTACCACCTTTTCGTGTCCGGCTGTGGCGGCCAATATGAGAGGAGGTGAATCCTTTCTTGTCGCGGTGTTCAATATTGGCATTCCGGGAAAGAAGCAGTTCGACTAACTCCTCATGTCCACCGGTGCATGCTAGTGTCAGGGCGGTGTCGTGATTCGAGTCAGTTTCAGAATCCAAATCCAGCATAGGTAATAAAGGTTGACTGTATTGGCTGGTTGATGCTGCGCTAGGGACTGCCGTTGCTCCCGGTACCACTGACGCTCCAGAAGGCATTGCAGGGGCGACTGGAAGACCACTGACAGACGACATTCCAGCAGCTCCTGCAGGTAAGCTGGCATAGTGAGACGAAGGAGTAGAGGCTGTCATGGATCCTGAATTGCTGATGCCGCTCCAGCCGGTACAACACCAGGTAGGAAAGATGAATAGTCGGGATTGTAGTCAGGGTAATCTCCAAAATCAGGATCAAATGTTGCCTGTCCTGTTTGAACAGCTCCATTGACCCCAGCTAATCCGATACCTCCAACGGCTAATCCTATAAATAAATAAAGCATTAGATAATACGTTTATAAGATATGATTTATAATATCAGAATGATGATCAAAATTAAACAAAACTCACCACTGGAATCAGTGATTGGGGCAGAGTACGCTTGCTGTTGCGTTGGTACTGAAGAAGATTTAGATTTTTTGCCAGATTTTGTCTTCTTGTCCGTGGAGGAGCTGGCCGTTTGAACCAAGACGGGAGCTGAACCCCCAGTAATCTGAGATTGCTGTTGATCGCTGGTAGTTGCCGGGGGATGTGGGACCGTAAATGTTCCCATATTGAATCCAGTCCATTTCGCGTCCAAAGTGACTGGCGCAGTGACGGAAGTGGCGTTGGCCGAGACTGTAGGTTCGATGGGAGTTTGGCCTGATGCTTTTTTATTAAATAAATTACAGAAATGAGAATATTTCTAGCAGGATCATTTTCGCAGTGAAAATAGCACTTACGTAATTGTAACGACTGCAACCGTATTTGTTGGTGGATGGCCAAACTTGGCGTCCTGGGATGTTACTACTTGCAGGCCGGACGCTGAAACGGCGCCAGCTTGAACAGTAGTCGTTGATCCAGACTGGTAGCTGTTGATAATGGATAAGGGTGGTGGAAGGTGATCCATTTCCCAATCTAGTTCAAGATTTCTCGATTAAATATTACTGGGTATAAAATCAAAAGACACATTTAATAAGTTTACCTGAGCATTCGAACCCGAATAGGCGGAACAGGGAATAGAGACATTGGTCCCAGAAAGAGGTTGAAAGGTAATTCCGGTGACGCATTGAGCCGTTGATCCGTTAGGTAACGCAGTGCTCTGCACATGTATGCCGATATTGGCCGCAGCCACGGAAACGTCTTGAGTTGCAAAGAGTGGCACTGGCGCTCCAGTAACTTGTAGGCCTCCAGTCGTTGAACTACTGGACGAATCCTCACTCGAAGAGTTATCAATGGGGCGTTTCTCAGCTCTATTGGGAGATTTCACTCCTCGCCTAGTCATTTTCAGAATAACAAAGAATTATTAATCGTGACATGACACATCAAAAAGCTTTGACTAAATTACCGTTAACGTCGTCGCTATTGTAAGGTGGAATCTTTGCAACGGCAGAGGATTCTGCGTCAACGTCGAGATTATTCCTTTCAACTCGGCTGACGGTGGTTGGCTGAACACCTCCGCTTCCAGCAGCCAACGGAGGTATTTGCTGTTGAGGGAAGGCCAACTGTTGTTCAACCTGCAGTTGAAATTGGCGGATTTGTTGTTGAAGTTGTTGTTTCTGCTGGAGTATCTGCTGAACACACTGTTGAAACTGAGCCGTGGCTGCTGCCGCCGATGGACCTTGGGCTGCACCAGCAGTGTAAGCCGGTGCCAAAACTTGTTGCTCCAATTGCTGAAGCTGTGGCCACATTTTGCTGAAGCGCAGCCAACTGGGCCTGGTTTTGCAGGGCGTTCTGTTGCAAAGCAGCTAAAGTGGCCTGATTTTGCTGTTTCAAATGCCTCTGTTGCATAACCTGCTGCTGCAGATGTTGATTCAGTTGTTGCAGCTGTTGTAGTTGTTGTAGTTGCTGCAATTGCTGAAGCTGCTTGGCATTGCTGCTGCTGCTGCTGTTGAACAGTGTTAGTCGGGACTGGCCAGTGTTGCTGATGTACTTGTTGAATTTGGGATGTTTGGCTGCTGTTGTTGTTGTAGCGGCAGCGACTGCTGCTGCTGTTGCTGCTGCTTCTTGAGGATCTTATTCTCTTTCTTGACGGCTTTGGCTTTGGGTCTTTCGGCTGGGGGGTAGAGATGCCGGTGAGATTATTGCGGCAGGCGTCGCAGCATTGGAGACGTTTGTGCTGGGCGCTGAACTGCTGCTACTGACAACGTTTGGGTTGGTGACTATGACGCTCTCTCTTGGCTGTTGTTGTGCCGGTGGTGCAAGGACCGAAGGAACTGACGAGGAAGGCGCTTGTCTGGGTTGGGCGTAGGAGCAGGTGGAGCGGGCGATGGTCGGGTGGATTCGAACTCTAGAGGTGGAAGTTCTTCAAGGAGTTTTGACAATGTCTTCCAAATTGACAGGTGTTGGTGTCGTGAGACCAACAAGGGTACCCCCTCCAATGCCACCACCACCGGGTCGGTTCAATTCAACCTCCATGTTGAGCATGTGCGTCAAAGCGGCAGCGGTAGCCGGGCTGAGAGCCGTACTATGACTCGACTGAGACCCCGACGTGCTACAAGCTTGTGATGACGACCATTGGGCTCTATCACGCAATTCCCGTTCAATTTTCTCCAACTCTTCTACGAGTTGCGATTTCTCAAAAGAGATTCCCTCGGCTGAAATTGGGAAACGAACCGGTTTGCTGTCCGAAGAAACGCTTGTCGTAGATGTGACGGTAGCGGACACTGAAGCATGTTCACATGAAGGTGTCACGACATTTTTCGTCGCCACTGAAGAAGATTGTTGTTCCGCTACAGAGGTGCTGACAGAGGAAGAGGAGGTTTCAAGAGGTTTTTTCGTCACATCTTTTGGGCTGCAGCCGCCAAGGTAGAGATTGAATGGCCTCCTCCCGCACTCGGACATGAATTGGACGATCCGGCGAGAGGTGTTGGGATGGCCGGCAACGAGGTATTGGGAGGAAGAAGGCTGGTTAAGGCAGCGGCTGCTCCCTGTGGTTCCGGTCGTCCCTCCCAGCGCTGCGGTAGGAACCGTAGCGGCCACTCCTCCAACGGGTGGGACTCGAGGTGCTGCCGTAGGAACTGAATCAGTGACTACTGCCGGTGACGGGACGATTGAATCCTCCGAAGCGACAGGGACCACTTGGCCACTTGAGTTGATGCCTGCTGGTAACTGGGCTTGCTCGGGTGTCACCAGGATGGAACTGGGGTAGTCCAAGCAGCAACTGCACCACCTGCGTGTGTCCGCTTTTGGCCGCTTCTATGATCATAGTCCGAGTTATCTTTTAAACGATGAAACGGGTTGGCTCCATGGAGGAGCAAGAGCTCTACGACTGCCCAATGGCCACCCGCGCAAGCCAAAGAGAGAGGAGTGTGGTCATTGTTGGTGGTTTGCCTGTATCGATAAACAAAAAAAAATACATAAAACCAATGAAATTTGAACTTCCTTAGCAATCGACTGATTTTACCTATGGACATCAGCTCCTTTCGCAATGAGGAACTGAACGGTGCAGAGATGACCAGCTCTTGCAGCTTTCATTAGTGGCGTACGACCCCCTTCAGAGGCGTGCTCCAAATCGGCGCCGTATTGAAGCAACAATTCCGCAACGTCCCGTATGTCCGTTTTCGCAAGCATACGTCAAAGCGGTATCCCCTGTTCCCGTTTGAGCGTGAACATTGGCGCCAGCCTCTAAAAGGTAACGGACCTAAGAAGCCTCATTTAATTAGATTTGCGACATCACACATTTTCAAGTGAAACTCGACATACCAGATCAAGGTGGCCCTCTTGCGCTGCTTCCATGAGCGGCGTCGACGCCCCTAGTTCGATATCAGAGCACCGGCCTTGATAAGGAAATCGGCCACTTCTGAGAAACCTCCGCAACATGCAAGAGTCAAGGCCGTCTCTTGAGTCTCCTCAGTCTGTGCGTTGATGTCGGCGCCCTGACTAAGTAGCAACGCTACCATTTCCTCGTGACCCTCACGGGCAGCCTCCATCAAAGGTGTGTAGCCTTCATCGTTGACCTGAGCAAATCAAAATCAGATTAGACAAAAGCGAATGGATCGAATCAAATGTGATGCAAGTTACTTCTTCGATGTTGGCTCCACGTTTCCAAGAGGAGCATGGCTAGTTCAACATGACCACCGCAAGCGGCCAATGTAAGTGGGGACTCAAAACTGTCTGCTGGCATGTTGACTTGAGCTCCCGAATCAAGAAGGAGCCGGGCAACCTCGACATGGCCATCCATGGAGGCTTCCATGAGAGCTGTGTGCATCTCGTCAGTCTTGTGCTCCTGATCGGCACCAGCTTCTAGGAGGAAACGGACCATCTCTAAGTGACCCTTGTAGCATGCCAGCGTCAGGGCAGACTCTTTGAACTCGTTTTGAGTGGGTGTTGATGCCGGCGCCGTGGTTCAAAAGGATCTTAGCCACGCCAACGTGACCCGGCCGAGGGCGGCTTCCATCAGCGGCGTATGGCCATTTTCATTATGGTCTTCCACGTTGGCGTTGGCTTCCAGTAGGAGTGTAACTACCTCCTCGTGGCCACCAGCGCAGGCGTACATTAACGGTGTGTTCCCCGATGATGACTGGGCGTTGACTTCGGCGCCGTGTTTCCAGCAGCAAGCGGACAATATCCGCGTTACCAGCCGACGCCGCCTCCATCAGTGGCGTACAGTCACCCTTGACGCCACGATCTTCTACGTTGGCCCGCATGGCAAGCAACACCTGCGCCAATTCGTAGTAGCCGGCCGAACAGGCCAGCGAAAGCAATGACTCGCCTTCCTCCGTGGTTTCGTGTACACTACGTCCTTCGTCTAGCAAACGCCGTACGGCAGAGACGTCGCCGTCAGTGCAGGCTTCCACAACGACCTGAAAACGCAAAATAGAAAATAAAGACGATAAACAAACATCCTTATTACATCAAATTTAATAATGTTATTTATAAAACAAGACCCTAATTATCACAATAATAGCAGAGAAAAAAGAAATAATAATTTAATAGCTCTAAAACCATTTCCACTGCATCCTTTACTTTGTGATAAAATTGTGTTTGCTTTACTTTTTTTTTATCAGTTAACTTTCGTGAATAAGTGTTTAGACTTCAATGGGTTAAAGTTCGTCAACAACAACGACACACTAGCCAAAATCTAGCTGTCGCCATGTTCGGACTTTTTACAAGATATGTACGCATAAGGCCAACAAAAGAATTCTTTCTTACCGGGCTTCTTGATGAAAATTGCTTGAGTTTTCGGGATCGCATGCGAGTTAGTGCAGCAGCGGCTTCGTCCAGTGCACACGATACACTAGATGTTAAGCGACTCAGAACTTCCTTGATCGCCGAGCCGTTTGCTGTCTCCTCCGGTCAGTTTTCCGATTCCTAGTGAAGTCAAAGATAAGAAAAGATTTGTCATTGATAATAAATTCAAATAATGATGATATTTCAAATTTCTTTTGATGTTACCTGCAGCCTCGAGGAGAGCTTCAATCCTGGCTTGAGTGTCTGGATCGATGCGTGGTAATTCGCCAATGCTGTGTCCGTCGTGTTGAGCGGCAGCTGCGGCGGCCAGAAGGAATCGCGGCGCGTCCAGCGACGAGGCCGAAGACGAGGGGCATCGGCAGTCGTCCGCACAGCCCTCCACTTCCGACTCCTCCACAAAAAAAGATTCCACCTACAGGTCAATTCCCGTTTTCACAATGACACAAACAACGAAGAACGAAAGCCAGAACGACCGAAACAACAGAAAATGGATGATGAAGGTGGTAAAATGTCTCCTTCGATAAATTTGGCAACCGAACCACTAGATTTCTAGTTATTTCAATCGCCATCGGGCGGATTTTGGTTATTCCAAAAGCAGAGCCAACATCGGTACCCAGACGCACCAAAGGTTGCTTTAAATAACGGAGGGGTCTTTCGTTCGTTTCAGACTTGACAACAGGTGCTGGTCGTGTTGCAACAAGAGTTAGGACAAGTTACAGAAAAAAAAAATAGAGAATGACAGCCTAGTCCGCATCTAGCTGGAACGATTTGGACAAAACTGGGACAGTGCTCCGCATTTCAATTTGGTGATTTACTTTCCCTTCTACTTGACATGTTTTCCATAGTTTTGAAGGCGGAACTATTCCGCCACTTTACCAAGAAGGGCAACTCTACCTGTAAGCTTCACAATTTGGAGAAGAAGGTATCCCAACACAAAAACATTTCGCAATCAAGGGGGGCAACCGGCCCACCGGAATCCCAAGAAAGGGCTTCGACGCTTCCCCCCACCGTATTCCCCCTACATAATCTTTTGCCTCCCTTTTTTCTCTCTACACATTCTTTTTGGCCAAATCCCTTTCCAAAAAGGCCACCCCCTCTTTTTCTTTCAACCTCTAGTTGTCCCCCAAGTCTAACCATCTTATTTGCCATCATCATTGAGAACGAAGACCGCTTGAAACCCTGACCAAACCCCACGCCAGACACCGGAAAGATGACACGGCATAAACAAGCTGTAGATACGATAAAATCCTTTGGTGTCAAACGATGACTTTTTCTTGACAGTCAGACGAACACAGCCAAATTAAATGATGCTCTAAATATAAGCAAATAGTTGGGAATCATTGCTCTCTCAAGGAAGTAGAGCAGCAGTTAAGTAAGTCAGGGAGAATAACTTTGAAAACTTCCAGGAGGGGGAGTCCTATATAAAGGGTAGAAAAGGGGATGATTCATCTAAATCCAAGCATCGTAAACACAATAAGCATTTGCCCCTGATGCTGCTACATTGATGTAGGGGCTAACGAACACAAGATGAAACTAAACCAGGAGGGCATTTTGGTTGATAAGATTCCACTGGAACTGGGGAGGTTGTTTCCTAGATTGGTAAGTTGAGAGAAAAAAAAGTAATCCTATGCCTTTCAGCAAGTAACTTACCGAAAGGACGTCGTCACTGTTCACTGTCAGAAGAGTCAGGCATAAATTGCTGGTGATATGATCGGCTCTGCTTGACTTGTTGGATAGCTATCTCAGTAGCTAGGGCTGTTGAACAAGAGTTGGCTAGGTCTGTCACAGTAACAGTCCTTGTGATTCAGATTGGGTGGTGGAGGTTGATGATGATGATGATGAGTTGATGTTGGGTGGTTTGTTGCTTCTGCCCGCGATGTGATTGCTCTTCGGACGGAATTGCCTTTGCTAGGCTTGCTCTGCTTTGCACTGGCAGCGGACGTCGCAGGGGCTGTAGCTGCTGCTGGGTTGGCCAATGCCCGATGCCCGACCTCGTGCTGTTTTCACGCAGTTTCTCCTACACTTTCAGAAGCAGAATTCTGTACCACATTCTGCATCTTCAACAAAGTAGGCAATTGTCGAATACATGGGCCAATCGGCCGTCTTGAGCGCCGGCAAAGCTTCTTAAATTAACGAGGACTTTTCTTTGATCCAAAAATGGGGACTTATGATAGCCTTTTGGGTGTAATTGCAACGACGACAGACTCTCCACTGAACCTACACAGCCGCCATTGTCTACGTTCATTCGTAAGCTCAATGGCTAAAAGGCCGGATGTCTCTCAACGCCCTCTATCAGACATGAACTTCATTGCTTGGGAAAAGTGCGGGCTAGATAGCGACACCTACCATCAAGTAAATTTTTTTTTTTGTTATTTAAACATTATGTAATAATCAATTGGACATTAATCAGGGGAGTAAATTATAACTGAAATGAGAATGACGTGATATAAAAATGAAAAAGGACTCGAACAAACTCCGAATAACCACGATTTATTCAAAATTATTTTCTGCACGGTTGATATAAGGAACACAAAAATAATTCGTAAATGGACGCGATCTATTTTAATTCGATTTTTTTACATCGAAAGTAGGTATAATTAATTTTTCCATGACAAACCCTTAGCACTAGGATTTTTGGCAACATAAATAAAAAAATTACGAGATTATCATTCAAACATCGTAGGGAACTAAAATGGTTGGCAGCAATAGAAAAGGCAGCCGTACTGCTGGCCAAACACGTTTGACAAATTCAAGCAAAACAAAAGGAAAACTTAGGACAAGAGCTCTTTTCTGTGATCATTTATGAAGGTCGATTAATGATGGCTATTCCAGCATAACTGCGGCCGATACCCATACATGCAGGTAACATTGACCATTGTTGGATGTTGGGATCGTAAACTTCGACTGAGTTCAAATTTGTCGTCCCATCATCCCCTCCAACAACGTAGATAAGACCTTCGTGTGTTACCACACCTAGAGAAAGGAACACGCAATAGAAAATTAATTAAAATGTTTAATAATTAATGCAAAAATAAACTGTCCATCGAATGTTTACCGGCATTCCTTCGACAAAGTGACATATCTGCCACAGATGTCCACGATTTCGTTACAGAGTCGAACCTCTCAACTGACCGTCGAACCATAGGACCATCATGCCCACCGATAGCGTAAAGAAAGCCGCTCAATACTCCAACACCAGCTCCACTACGTCGGCAGGCCTGGCAATAATTATTTAATCCATCATAAGGTGTCAACAGGATGTAAAATGTTACTATGTACCATTTCTCCAACTAAGGTCCAAGAATCGGTTTCAGGTGAGTAACACTCGACCGATGCCAAGCAATGTCTCGAAGCACCATCGTATCCACCAACCTTTAAAAGACATGAACTAGACAATTTTTCTACAGTTTTTTTCTTCTGCGCAATTACCGCATATAAGAGACCGTTCAAAACACCGACGCCAACGCTGCTGCGCCTTGTATTCATGGAAGCTATTGGGCGCCATTCTTGTGTTGCCGGGTCATATTTCTCAGCAGATTTAAGCCCAGTCGATCCATCAAATCCTCCAACCTGAGTTAAACAACGAACCACAATTTACGGGAATCACACAAATGATTTCTTCTACCTAGCTTACAGCGTAGATTAAATTATTCAAAACGGCGACACCCAGGGTGGACCTGCGCGTCTCCATGTCAGTAGCGGGAAACCACTGATCTAAATTTGGTTCATAGAGATCAACCGTTCGCACTCGAAGCGATCCATTAAATCCGCCGATTGCATAAATGCGCCCGCAAACGGATGCCAAACCTGCCCTGATGTAAAAAAAAAGAAAGAATGTTTCACGAATGGATATTTTTTTTTCATAATTGATTTTTATTATATCTACCTGCATCGTCTGGTGGGCATCTCCGCTAGTGGATACCATTTTTGGGTTTCAAAATCATAGCATTCAACTCCGCGAATCGCTTTCGGACTTTGACCACCAACGACGAGAAGAACCTAATTCGATTAAAAACTGAAATATCTCGATTTTGATTACTTTAAAGTAAAACGAAACCGAATTACTTTTGGCAAGCCTATTGGTAATCTTGGGCGGGTTCTAGAAGTTTGATAAATCCGCTTTTGATCAGCTTTGAGCAGATGATACTTAAGGGCTTCTATCAACAAATCTTTGCCTAAGGAATAGTTAATCATTATTTTTATGAAGTAATCATTTATAGCTAATTGATTATTACTTACAAGGAGCGTTGGATCGCATCAAAGTGTTGGTCTCGACATGTTGCAAAAGATAGTCTTGAGAAAGGAGGGGAAGACGAACGTATTCCATAAGGGTAGGTAATTCTGAACTTCTACTTTCGATATCGGCATTTACCCAGTTCATAACAGCTTCGTACACCTGAAGAATAAAAGACATTTTAAGACGAAATAGAAGGAAATTCGTCTGGAATTGGAAAAACCTTTTCTTCTGAAGGTACTGTCAACTTGTCACTGCTAATAATTCGTATCACATCTTGGCAGTTTAAACTGGCGAATTCTTCTCCATCTACTACGTCACTGTAATCAATTCCAAAATTTGTAATTTTAAAATGCCTATTAGAGACGAAAAAAAAAATGTGCAGTAGTAGGCCTACCTAAAGTGTTGGGAGGTATACTTGTCAGCTAAATTCAACAGATCTATGCAGCCATGGAGATCAGCGAATGCTCGAATTCCAAGACAATTAGACGGATGTAGCTGGGTGACCAGAAATTCACTACAAGCTTCTTTAACATCAAACATTTGCAAAAGATTTGCGGCCGGTAGCAAGATCTGTTATTCAAATAATTAATTGTAGTATTGTGTGTGAAGATGGAATTGAATTGTATTTTTTTTTTTACAAACCTGAACATTATCTTCATTGACTTGAATTTCAGAAGAGTAGACATATTCTAGCAAAAGTCCTAGAGCTTTGGGATCCACGTCTTGAAGAACAATTCTGTTTTGATTGCTTTCTTCAAAGCAACTAAACATTGCATGAAAGTAAGGACTGCAAGAAGCCAGAACTGCTCTATGTGCTGGGAACTCTTCTTGATTGGTTGTGATCAGAACAACATCACAAAGAAATTTTTCTCTTTTGAGAAAAAAAAGGAATTTTAGGTGAAGTTTGGGCATTGGTAAAGGAAGAACGTCATACTTCCTCATCATGTTGAATTTTGAAAATGATTTGGAAAAGTGATCTGAATTGCGATAAGATGGCCTCTCTGGAGAAGACTGGGCAGATTCTTTCTGTGAGCTCTCATCAAGAGAATTTTGACTGGCATGGCGTAGGAGAAGCTTGCTAAAAGAAAAAAGATAATCTTAAGTTGAGGAAACCATATTTTAATCTTTGAGAATGAAAATGTATGACATACTGGACATTTAAATGATCTGTGAATTCCCTAGAGGACGAACTATTTGAACTAGTTGACATCGCGGGCAGATCTAATCAGAAGACCAGCATCAGCAAGGATGTAACACAAACAACTCTATACAACACTTTAGGGAATATATGAGACTAGATCACCTTTTTTGAAAATATCAATCGTCACAACAAAAAACAAGGATCAACGAGTCCGCGGAATTTGTTGTTGTCTTTTGGACTTTCCGTTGTGCGCTTAAGCAGTCGACACTAATTTCAAGGCCATCCTTTATGGCATTTATGGCTTCCTCTAGTCACTGTAGGCTTCGGCGGTTTATTTGGCTTACGCAACATTTGCCATTATCATGTTCGAAAAATCAACGAAGGCTATAATGGCAAGCAATTCAACAATAATTGAGAGATGACGTAAAAGGGTTTTTTGGGGGGCATTTGAACGGTTTCTAATTTCTTTTTCAAAGCTATCGAGAAGTAGAGTCATCTGGCGGATAACACAAGTAGTCGTTTGACGTGACTTGACATTGCAACCCTGCTTCACTCACTTGAATAAAAATTTTAAGAAATGGCACCGATTCGATCCTTGGGCGTGTTCGCCAGCATTGTTATATTTTATTTATTTGCTATTAGAGAAGGTATGGCATTTGATTCTAATTTAAATTGAAATAATCAGACAATTTAATTTTTATTTTGCTTTTAAAATGTCACTAAATCAATAGCATAGCGGGTTAAACTCGTGCTTGTTTTTTTAACGTTTTCCAGCGTCTTAAACGACCAAGAAATGCTTATGATATTAAGAGAAGAATTCAAACTTTATTCCATAGTAAACATATTTTCTTTTATTACTCTAGGTACTGGTATCAAATGCTGGGTATGCAGATCGTTGGAAGATCCCAAATGTGCTGATCCATTTGACACACATCCACACCTTTTTCGACTGTGCCACCTTCCCAGAAGTAACTCACCTACCAGGTGTGAAGGCTACAATGTGTAGAAAAATCGTCAAAAAGTGAATGGAGAGTGGAGATACATTCGCTCTTGTGCACAGGCTTGGAGAGCCTCGGTATTGGTGGTGATGAACGTTACTGCCTTCAAAGATCAGGGACATTTAACATTCACATTGAAAGCTGTACCTGTAACAGCAAAGATGGTTGTAATGCTGCAAGCTCAATGCGACCTTTGAAACCTCATGGCAGTAGCATCTGTTTCCTCAGTTTTAGCCCTATACCACCTCAACCGGTTGTAATGTGTGTAATCTATCTGATTTGTCTCCCACGTCATAGTAATATGAATCTCAAGCCATTTTTATTCATTCCATTCAAGCCGTCCAACCGCCTGATTTTTATGCCGTCCATAAAGTGCCTTTTTATCAGTGAAAACGACTACACACCTGTAGAAAATAAACGATTGTTTTAAAGTGGGCTGATTATTATTTTCTTTATTTTACTGCTGGCCTTCCACACAAGGCAAATATTTCCTTGTTTTTAACAAATGACACGCTTCCCCGATTCGTTGATGTATTGAATTTCACCGGTGATCGTATTTTTTATAAATAAAATGTGCACAAATGAATTTCTGTTAAATTTCTTTTAAAAACAAATAAATATTTTTTTTTTTAAAGAAAACTTAAAATAAAATAGCGTCCTCAAATTTCAGCTTAACAAAAAATATTCATGTGGCAACCGGGTTCTTGAAAGTTTCTCAGAATTGTTTTGGGCGGTGGGCGTTTTTTTTATACCGGGTTCTTTATAAATGAAAAATAATTTGAATTAAATTGAATTCATTTAAATATACAAGTGAATTTCACTTGATTCATTAAATGGCTACCCGATTTTTATTGATCCAAGTTTTCGTTATTACTTTATTCGTCCAATCAGGTATGAAATCGATACTCCACATTGCCCTTAGAATCGAGTACAAAGTGTCCTATTTTTTCTCTACAGGTTTTTCAATAAAATGTCACCAGTGTTTCTTCCAGCCAAGACCCCAAAGGCCAAGATAATTGTGGAGCCTACAAATTGTTTGACACCAGAAAAAGCATACCTGTAGACTGCAACAGCGATGAATCTGTTACACCAGGAACATTCTGTGTGAAAATCATCTCAGCAGGGTCCCAGAAGTTTTGTTTGTAAGACCTAAATTGTAACACCCAAGTTGATGCTGGAAAACTCTAAACATAATTTGTCTATCTTAGGGGCATGGACGCTGAGACAGGTCATCCGTCGCTGTGCATCTGTGGCTGACACAGGTGTGACAGGTGTGTGTAATTGGGGAGTGAAGGAGAATGGTGTTTATTGGGAGGAATGCTACTGCGCTCAAGATGGTTGCAACAGCAGCAGTCCACAATCTCCACAACAATATCTGCAATGATCCTGCCGTTCTGCCTCTCCATATTCATGAGATACTTTGCATGGTAGCCTCACAAGGTCTCATATTCCCCCCTTCTTTATGTGAATTATTTCTCATCGTAAACACATTTTCTCAGTGCCTTTAGGTGGCTGATCTGGTAGTTGAAATACCTTTGTTTTTGCACACCATTTGACAGTTCAGCCCCTTTTTAAAAAAGCGATTGATGTTATCTTAAAAGAAAACACGTACATATCCGTCCAATCATCCGTCCCTTTTTGTTTTGTTTTTTTCGGAGGAAGAAAATGTCTTTCCCTCTCAAAACAAAAAGAATTTCCTCTTTTTTTTTTTTAGTTTTTTTTGCTGCAGGTTTTGATATAACGACAATATTCTTGAAAGAATAAAAAGATGCAAGTATTTGGGTGTTGCTTTCTCTATCCGTGATGGATGTTTTGTCATTCTTTTCGCACCGACATAAGAGGAAGGAAGCCGCAATGCATCACATAGACGGTAGACCTCTTGGGGTATGTCAACGTTGTGTGTAGTTGGATCACAGCAGTCGGCGAAAGAAGTTTTTCTTCTTTTTTTTTCCATCGTAAAAAAAAAAGAAAGAGACTGGGTTGAAGCTTTTCCGGTTTCTTTTTGCTCCTGTCCCCTTGACAACGCCTCGCAGAGAAATAGAAAAAAAAATAGGATACATATATATAAGTTTCAGGAGTCAGGAGTAGCATCCTGATATCATGTATATAGTAAGTAGTAGCTACAAGCTAGCCAGTTTCAAGTAGGAATAGGTTTCCTTTCTTCTGTATTCTATCTAAATAGTCTTTTAGCTTCTATGTACCCAACAAAACTCGCAAGTCTCTTTTCTTTACTCGTAACATTTAACTGTTTTTTTTTTTTATTCTTCTTCTTTCCTATTGCGACGTCTCTATATATATTCGCGTAAGAAGAAGAAAAAAAAAAGTTTCTTTCAACTTTCTTTCTTTTTTTTTGTCGAGTTCTCCCCCCTTCTTTGCTCCGGGAACAGGTTTGTATTCACACGCAACAGCAGCAGCCCCTCACAGAGAGGGTGAAAAAGTAAGGAGAAACGTTGTAAAGCATTTCCGTCCTAATATAAAAAAAAACCCTTTTTTAGGGAGGGTTTGGCACAGTGAGCGGCAGCAGCAGTGGAAATCTTTCCATGTACTACGTGTTTCCGGGGCCCTAGCAACAACAACAACAACAACCCACCACGACTACTAAACTCCCCCCTCCGCAGAAACTCTTTTACAGACATATCACAAGACACACAGCAGAGAAACTAACTATTTCTTAGATATATACACAGCACAGAGGAGAGAGAGTTGAATTATTTCGCTTCAATCTCTCTGACGTAGTGGTAGGAAGAAGCAAACTATATATAAAACACCAATGAATTGTCGTTTTAGTATTTCCATTTCTGTGTAGGACGAAGAGTTTTGTTTTTTTACTTGTTTTATTTATTAAGACGCGTTGCATTTTTTCGAGCATAGACCACCAGGAGGAGTAATAAAATGTTTAATAGCGCGACGACATCACCTTATATATAGACGAAGACATTGTTTGATGTTTTGGACGATGAAAAAACTATTAAGTCGATATACGTCGGAGTCATCAGTCAGAGATATACGATGACATGGTGGTGCATTCGACGAGTAACTGGAGATTTGGCCAAAAACGTATACAATATCGTTCATCCACTTGAGTAATACGATGATGAGATATACATACAGGTAAATATTTTGGCCAATATCTTTTGGATATGTGAAACCTGCGCTTTTTTTTTCTCTTTTATTAAACAAATCTTTAATATCCGGTCACTTCCGTTGTTTCAAATGGTTTCAACTTTCCCCTTTTGTGGGACCAATAGATTTTTATCAAATCCTTTTGTGTTTGATATTAACTATTGCGCATGTCAAAAGCCGTTTGAATAAAGAATCAGAGTTTAGACAGGCAGAGTTCTCTAATTGCCTAATAGCCCTATAATAATCTCATGCAAAATGACTACCAACTGTAAATTGTTAGACAAGTGTCTATTTTAGCCTATAAATAGACGGACCGTTTTGTAGAATCAAGTCAACGTGAAACTCTGATAAATGAGGCTCAACTATTAGCTGCCCCCTAAAGCGTCCTTCATTATAACGTAGATAAGGGAGAGAGATAGTATAGTTTCTTACATCGATCGATATGTCAATTCCTGATGGTATGTTGGAGGGGGGATCGTCTCCATCTCTTTTTTAATTCCTCTCTCTCTCTACTAAATGTTGGATGGATATAGAGGGCGGACGATGGACCTGTTTGATGTCTTTAATGACTCCTTTCTATCATCTCTTAGCGATGGATGATATATATAGGGTGTGTGAGAGTTGGAGCGGAATAGGAACCCTAAAGGATATGCTGCTGCCAGGGGGCATTGCTACGAAACAAGGAGGTCGAGTGATAGCCTTTCTCTCTACTATGCCAATCTCCCCTTGAGCAGCAGCAGCAGCTCGTTATTATTATAGATCCTTATAAACATGCAAAATAGACGAGTTTCTCTCTCTCTCTCTCTCTATCTGCTGATTATTCCCTTCGTTGTAAGTTTGCCCGGCTGGCCGAACATTGGCCAACACCATCGGCGGACACACACACAACATGTAGTAGTACTGAAAAGGGAGGAGGGAGAAAAAAAAAATAAAAAACAGCAAAGGGCGTCAGGGATATGTGTGTGTGTGTGCGAGTATTGAATAAATACGGTCGAGTGAGAGGGGGGGAGTGCCGAGTGGAGCATCACATGATTCGCACACAGGGGGTGATGAGGAAAATAAGGGGTCACTACGAGTAATCGCAAAGTTTGTTGAAGCTCCTCTCTCCGTTCTTATGTTATAACGTTCGCTGCTGCTGTGCCGGGTGCTGCTCAAACAAACACACACTCGAGGGACGACGACGACGAGCAGAAGAAGCGGCAAAGGGCAGCCAACAGCGAAAATCAGTCGAGTGTATGGACAGACAGCAGCACACGAACGAACGAACGACAAGACTTTCCAGTTTTGGAGTGGGCGAAAAAACAAAAAACGAAACCCAAATACTATTTACGCGTTTTGCCCCTCCTAATAATATTTGATTTGATGATTTATTTTAATATGAAGAAATGTGTTGTATTATTCAATCCAATATTTAACGATGGGGGGTATTCAACTTTAAATGTCCCGAAATTCCGCCCTATTTGAGAAATCCGATCACGTTTTTACCCCACCACTTTTTCCCGTATGTGTAACAGATGTGATCCGACTACCAAATAAATCTACACACACACATCATAATAATAATTTATAGAAATCAATTGATTTGCATATTATTGCGAAATTTAGAAATAATGTTTGGCCTATAAAACATGAGAGTCGTTTTTTTTTTTGTTTTCTGGCTGATGCGCCAACATGTTTATACAATTTGCATATTGTCGAATGTTTTACATGTCGCAATGTTCACATACGTACAACCAACGGGCCAACGTGTGCTGTACGCCCAAAAAAAGGGAAATCCTTTTTTATTTACTTTTATATGTAGACTTGCGTCACTGGTGGACTGAAATTGTGTGTTGCTATGGGTATTATAGAATGCCGGTAGTCAGCTACTATAACTTTCTATGATACTATAATTTGATATCATTATTCTTTAAATGAAATAAATCTCGTTGCTATGTCGCTATATCCTCAAGGCTATCCATCAAATTCAAAAACAAATAATATAAATGGGCAATTGAACCCAGGACCAATTCATTATTCATTTCTTTCTGTTTTTATTTACAAAAAAAGAAAAGCTATGAATAGAGCGGATTAGTTCAACTTTACACCATAATATTTGATTCATTACAGCCTAAGCTACACACTACAATTGTGATGTAACAATTCAGGATTTGCTCTCTCGTCTGCGATGCTGTAATAACGCGATACAAAAAAAAAGAGGCTCTTTCTCTTATATAGTCCTGCGAGGATTGATGACTATAAAACCAACATAGTCCCTCCATTGTTATCACCATGTGACATCACCCCGGGCAACAGCAAATTCATTTTTTTTTTTCGTTCGTTCGTTCTCCCGGCCGTCAAATATATAACCACGTCGCTACATGGACTCGATGAACTCTAAATATCTTTCTCAACTTTGTGTGTGTGTGTGTGTGTGGAGAAAGACACTTTGCCAAATAGCCCAAAAGAAGAAAATACATTTTTATGTATAAATAAGGATATATAGTAGTCGAGCTATATAAACACAGCAGCCGAGCAGAGCAGCAGAGGAAAGAGCTATAAATGTGCTGCTGCTGCATCAGTTGCGGAATTTATTTATCAGCCGATCGATGTGTCGTCGACTGCTGCGAATAGAGAGAGAGAGAGAGAGAGGGACGACTGAATTTTTCGGCCATTTCACGCCGGTTGCCGAGCAAGAATAAGGGACAGCACACACTCAAAAGAAATGGCGGAGATTTTGTCGACGACTCTCTGACGCAATACGAGACGATATCGACCACTGCTGCACCGCATCTTTTTCCTCTTTTTTTTTGCGACTCTAGTGCCGGACATTTTTATGGGCCGTTCTATCTATTTGATTTTATTTCCTATACGTTTCGTTCGTTTGAACCGACAGATTTATTTCAGAGGGCATTTCTTATTTTTTATGTCGACAATTTTCAATGTTTTTTTCTAAAATAATTTCATTTGAATTTTGTGTGTTCCGCATTTGGTAGTTTTCAAAGTCTATGAGATAGTCGTTTATATAAAAGTACAAACAGCCTTCGACCGTGATATGCTGGTAGGTACGCAGCACACACACAATGTGTATACGTAAATGATATCGACCTTGACGACCTTATTAGTTTGTTTTGTTTTTTTTTTCTCGTTTTCGCCCACTTGTCCGCGCATTTTCCTGTTTTTTTTTTTTTATTTTTTTAAATTCCCTTTTTTGGGCCGCTGTTAAACAAAGTCCAATAAGTTGCTGAAACAACAAACTATTTCTAGCGACACAGTATACAATCGAAATCAACATATTTATATGTGTGACACTGGAAATTGCGTTTATTTTTTTCAAATATTTTTTTTTTTTTTTTTTATAAAAGGTGTATATGCGCTGAGGCGAATGTTACCTGTTTTTTTCAAATATGTGTAGGAAATTGAAATGAGCCTACAATAAATATAAGGAACCGGTTTCTATTCACTAAATGCCGACCCGTAAAAGACCATCAACTCACACCGTCCGTCCATTTGTTGTTTCATTGCGGTGACGCCCTGATGGCCGACGCAAATGTTTTTTTTTTTATTGTGACGTGATTTTTTGAATAGAACAATAACATCAACTGCTGGCATCCGTTGGAAAATCTATGGTTGATGCTCATTTCTAAGTATATAAAAGGCCTAAACCGGTTTTGCTTATTTTCTATGCCTCTCTATGATCACACGCGTGATTAGACATGCCAGCTAGACCAGTTTTTATCTATATACTGTCCCTTATAATGTAATTCCTTATTATTATTATTATATAACCCCCCCACCCCTTTTGATTATAATATTCAAATTTCAAAAGGAATCGCCGAAGAATTTCCGCTCATCTAAAAAAAAAAGAAAAAAAATTTCAAACTTTTTGATTTTTTGTTCGTTTTGTTTATTGTACACACCCAAAATGTGTATCTTCATCTATAATAGATGAAAAGGAGGGGAAGGTATTCAGTTCCAGTTTCTCAAATGAATGTCGCTATGGCGCGGGAAAGAGTCGGGGAATGTTCCATTATCAAATATTTTTCTTTAAATTCAATTTTAAATCCTCCAACCCTCTTTTTCTTCTTGTGGGGGGGTTGTGTTCAACCCCATCAACTCGTTGAAGAGAACAACAAGGGGGGAGAGACACACAAAAAAAATCGAACGCGTCTTTTCGTGAAAGGATTTTTTTTTTCTTATTAAATAATAAAAAAAAGGGGGAATGTCCAACGGATAAAGTTCTCTCTTCGTATGCAGATGAGCTGTAGCTGGGTGGTAATGGACATTCAAAAATGTGTCTCATATTATTGAAAAATTTTCATTTAAAAAAAAAACTAAACCCATTGTTTTGCATATAATACAAAGTCTTCCGGTTTTAGTTCCGGAATTCGACCCCCTCCCGTTCTAAAAATTGAAATTTAAAACGCCTTTTTTTTTCAAATAAAAATTCGACAGTTGGTCCTCCTCCTGCACACTAAAAGATAATTGATTTAAGAAAAAAAAAATAAAAAATTTCATTTCATTTCTCGCTATATACATAATTATATAACGTGGTGAGACTGAAAAGTTGCGTCATGAAATGCTTATTATGCCACACCAACGATGACTCAACCCCCCTCTGCTCAATGTTATAGAATGTTTCTGCTCCCAGTTGGCCGCATCCTCATTCACGCGTGTGGTCGATATAGCTGCTATACATATACCGGCTGCTGCTACTCTTTGCTGCTGCGGATATATATATTT